>WNWK01002236.1:116778-219973 GCA_009830355.1 Cherax destructor
TAACTTATTTTTAAAACTACACAACGTCTAAACTTCTATGACGGTACTCGGGAGTTTGTTCCACTCATCCACAACTCTATTACCAAACACACACAAACCGCACACAGATGATGCAGGATAGTGGGAGGGTAATAACGCAGGATAGTGGGAGGGTAATGACGCAGGATAGTGGGAGGGTAATAACGCAGGATAGTGGGAGGGTAATGACGCAGGATAGGGGGAGGGTAATGACGCAGGATAGTGGGAGAGGGTGCGCGCATGCGCACACTTGTGTATGGGTGAGGATAGTGAGGAATGTGGCGGTGGGTGGAGGAATGTGGTGAGCAGTGTGATGGGCACGAAGGGATAATCAAGGATGGGGGATGGATGCCCATTGTGGAAGGGAAGGGTGGGAGGGTGAGGCCCAGGTCTGGGTACGTCGGGAGGTCAGTTGAGGGAGAGTGTACGCCACGGTAGAAATGTTCAACTAACGCAAGTTTCTCTTGTAATATACACAACAATAATATATATATATATATATATATTATTATATATATATATATATATATATATATATATATATATATATATATATATATATATAAATAAACACATCGGCCGATTCCCACCAAGGCAGAGAGGCCCGAAAAGAAAAACTTTCATCATCATTCACTCCATCACTCTCTTGCCAGAGGGTGCTTTACACTACAGTTATAAAACTACAACATTAACACCCCTCCTTCAGAGTGCAGACACTGTACTTCCCATCTCCGGGACTCAGGTCCGGTCTGCTGGTTTCCCTGAATCCCTTCATAAATGTTACTTTGCTCACACTCCAACAGCACATCAAGTATTAAAAACCATTTGTCTCCATCCACCCCTATCAAATACGCTCACACATGCTTGCTGGAAGTCCAAGCCCCGCACACACAAAACCTCTTTTACCCCCTCCCTCCAACCTTTCCTAGGCCGACCCATACCCCGCCTTCCCTCCACTACAGATTTATACACTATCGAAGTCATTCTGTCTCGTTCCATTCTCTCTACATGTCCGAACCACCTCAACAACCCATCCTCAGCTCACTGGATAATAGTTTTGGTAAACCTGCACCTCCTCCTAATTTCCAAACTCCGAATTCTCTGCATTATATTCACACCACACATTGACCTCAGACATGACATCTCCACTGCCTCCAGCCTTCTCCTCGTTGCAACATTCATCACCCATGCTTCACCCATATAAGAGTGTTGGTATAACTATACTCTCATACATTCCCCTCTTTACTTCCATGGACAAAGTTCTTTGTCTCCACAGACTCCGAAGTGCTCCACTTGTCGTGTCAGTATCATATATACACTTGTGTAGTGTATCAGCATTCATCCCACTTATACAGCTGGTCCCTTTGCGTGTGACGTCACGATACCCGCTGACGTCAGAGGCCCAGCGCATGTGCATAGCCTCAGATAGGCGTACCCTCTCACTAGCGTCAGACCTATAACTGGACAGACGTGGCTGGACTCTCTCCTTCACAGTCCGTAAATATACCGTAACCATCCTACAAGGAGTGTCTATGTCTACCTAAATATCTCTCCCAAGACCCACACGACACACTCACCCTTTTCCTCTCATCAATTCTATGATTCACATCATCCTTCATAGACCCATCTGCTGACATGTCCACTCCCAAATATCTGAATACATTCACCTCCTCCATATTCTCTCCGTCCAATCTGATATCCAATCTTTCGTCACCTAATCTTTTTGTTATCCTCATCACCTTACTCTTTCCTATATTCACTTTCAATTTTCTTCTTTTACACACCCTACCAAATTCATCCACCAACCTCTGCAACTTGTCTTCAGAATCTCCCAAAAGCACAGTGTCATCAGCAAAAAGCAACTGTGACAACTCCCACTTTGTATTTGATTCTTTATCTTTTAAACCCACACCTCTTGCCAAGACCCTCGCATTAACAACCACGGTGACATCACACATCCTTGTCTAAGGCCCATTTTTACTGGGAAATAGTCCCCCTCCCTCCTACACACTCTAACCTGAGCCTCACTATCCTCATAAAAACTTTTCACTGCTTTCAGTAACCTACCTCCTATTCCATACACCTGCAACATCTGCCACATTCCCCCCCCCTATCCACCCTATCATACGCCTTTTCCAAATCCATAAATGCCACAAAAACCTCTTTACCCTTATCTAAATACTGTTCACGTATATGTTTCACTGTAAACACTTGGTCTACACACCCCCTACCTTTCCTAAAGCCCCCTTGTTCATCTGCTATCCTGCTCTCTGTCTTACTCTTAATTCTTTCAATAATAACTCTACCATACACTTTACCAGGTACACTCAACAGACTTATTTCCCTATAATTTTTGCACTCTCTTTTGTCCCCTTTGCCTTTATACAAAGGAACAATACATGCTCTCTGCCAATCCCTAGGTACCATACATTTATTAAATAATAGCACCAACCACTCCAAAACTATATCCCCACCTGCTTTTAACATTTCTATCTTTATCCCATCAATCCCAGCTGCCTTACCCCCTTTCATTCTACCCACTGCCTCACGAACTTCCCCCACACTCACAACTGGCTCTTCCTCACTCCTACAAGATGTTATTCCTCCTTGCCCTATACACGAAATCACAGCTTTCCTGTTTTCATCAACATTTAACAACTCCTCAAAATATTCCCTCCATCTTCCCATTACCTCTAACTCTCCATTTAACAACTCTCCTCTCCTATTTTTAACTGTCAAATCCATTTGTTCCCTAGGCTTCCTCAACTTATTAATCTCACTCCAAAACTTTTTCTTATTTTCAACAAAATTTGTTGATAACATCTCACCCAGTCTCTCATTTGCTCTCTTTTTACATTGCTTCACCACTCTCTTAACCTCTATTTTTCTCTCCATATACTCTTCCCTCCTTGCATCACTTCTACTTTGTAAAAACCTCTCATATGCTAACTTTTTCTCCCTTACTACTCTCTTTACATCATCATTCCACCAATCGCTCTTCTTGCCTCCCGCACCCACTTTCCTATAACCACAAACTTCTGCTGAACACTCTAATAATACATTCTTAAACCTACCCCATACATCTTCGACCCCATTGCCTACACTCTCACTAGCCCATCTATCCTACAATAGTTGTTTATATCTTACCCTAACTGCCTCCTCTTTTAGTTTATAAACCTTCACCTCTCTCTTACTTACTGCTTCCATTTTCCTTGTATACCATCTACCTTTCACTCCCACTTTAGCTACAACTAAAAAGTTATCTGATATATCTGTGGCCCCTCTATAAACATGTACATCCTGAAGTCTACTCAACAGTCTTTTATCTACCAATACATAGTCCAACAAACTACTGTCATTACGCCCTACATCATATCTTGTATACATATTTATCCTCTTATAATATATATATATATATATATATATATATATATATATATATATATATATATATATAACTACAGTGAAAAAATAGTGAAATTCCAAGGGCTTTCGTGACTTCTCACATTATCAAGGAACTACAAAAATTTCCTCGTTAAATTAAATAGTTTAGCTCATTCTATAAATTTTACTGTTGAGTTCGAAGAAAATAACTCATTGCCTTTCATAGATGATTTAATTATTAAGGGTAACAATACCTGGAGAGGGTTCCGGGGGTCAACGCCCTCGCGGCCCGGTCTGTGACCAAGCCTCAAATTTACAATTTACAGAAAAACAACAAATAACTGTTAAACCATACCACGGGTGGGGTTCGAACCCGCGGTCAGAGAGTCTCAAAACTCTAGACCGTCGCGTAAGCCACTAGGCCAGCTAGCTTCAATAAGATTCATCCAACTAATACATCCAGACAGGCAGGCCCTACCTGCCTGTCTGGACAGTGTTCCGGGGAGTATATTATCAGTGGCCCTACCTGTCTGTCTGGACAGTGTTCCGGGGAGTATATTATCAGTGGCCCTACCTGCCTGTCTGGACACTGTTCCGGGGATTATATTATCAGTGGCCCTACCTGCCTGTCTGGACAGTGTTCCGGGGAGTATATTATCAGTGGCCCTACCTGCCTGTCTGGACAGTGTTCCGGGGATTATATTATCAGTGGCCCTAACTGCCTGTCTGGACAGTGTTCCGGGGAGTATGTTATCAGTGGCCCTACCTGCCTGTCTGGACACTGTTCCGGGGATTATATTATCAGTGGCCCTACCTGCCTGTCTGGACACTGTTCCGGGGATTATATTATCAGTGGCCCTACCTGCCTGTCTGGACAGTGTTCCGGGGAGTATATTATCAGTGGCCCTACCTGCCTGTCTGGACAGTGTTCCGGGGATTATATTATCAGTGGCCCTACCTGCCTGTCTGGACACTGTTCCGGGGATTATATTATCAGTGGCCCTACCTGCCTGTCTGGACACTGTTCCGGGGATTATATTATTAGTGGCCCTACCTGCCTGTCTGGACAGTGTTCCGGGAGTATATTATCAGTGGCCCTACCTGCCTGTCTGGACAGTGTTCCGGGAGTATATTATCAGTGGCCCTACCTGCCTGTCTGGACAGTGTTCCGGGGAGTATATTATCAGTGGCCCTACCTGCCTGTCTGGACAGTGTTCCGGGGAGTATATTATCAGTGGCCCTACCTGCCTGTCTGGACAGTGTTCCGGGGAGTATATTATCAGTGGCCCTACCTGCCTGTCTGGACAGTGTTCCGGGGAGTATATTATCAGTGGCCCTACCTGCCTGTCTGGACAGTGTTCCAGGGATTATCAGTGGCCATACCTGCCTGTCTGGACAGTGTTCCGGGGATTATCAGTGGCCCTACCTGCCTGTCTGGACAGTGTTCCGGGGAGTATATTATCAGGTATCTCTCCTTCATTCCATAGAAAACACTAAAAGTGTATGGAGGGGATAATAGCAGTTCAGTTATTTTATTTTATGCGAGCGGTAAGCAACCTATGTACATTACTCGAGCTCTGCTATCACTCCTGCCTTGAAAGTGAGCACAGAACAATGCTAGAGCTGTGAGCACAGAACAATGCTAGAGCTGTGAGCACAGAACAATGCTAGAGCTGTGAGCACAGAACAATGCTAGAGCTGTGAGCACAGAACAATGCTAGAGCTGTGAGCACAGAACAATGCTAGAGCTGTGAGCACAGAACAATGCTAGAGCTGTGAGCACAGAACAATGCTAGAGCTGTGAGCACAGAACAATGCTAGAGCTGTGAGCACAGAACAATGCTAGAGCTGTGAGCACAGAACAATGCTAGAGCTGTGAGCACAGAACAATGCTAGAGCTGTGAGCACAGAACAATGCTAGAGCTGTGAGAGACGACAGACAACAATGCTAGAGCTGTGAGCACAGAACAATGCTAGAGCTGTGAGAACACAACAATGCTAGAGCTGTGAGCACAGAACAATGCTAGAGCTGTGAGCACAGAACAATGCTAGAGCTGTGAGCACAGAACAATGCTAGAGCTGTGAGCACAGAACAATGCTAGAGCTGTGAGAACACAACAATGCTAGAGCTGTGAGCACAGAACAATGCTAGAGCTGTGAGAACACAACAATGCTAGAGCTGTGAGCACAGAACAATGCTAGAGCTGTGAGCACAGAACAATGCTAGAGCTGTGAGCACAGAACAATGCTAGAGCTGTGAGCACAGAACAATGCTAGAGCTGTGAGCACAGACAATGCTAGAGCTGTGAGCACAGAACAATGCTAGAGCTGTGAGCACAGAACAATGCTAGAGCTGTGAGCACAGAACAATGCTAGAGCTGTGAGCACAGAACAATGCTAGAGCTGTGAGCACAGAACAATGCTAGAGCTGTGAGCACAGAACAATGCTAGAGCTGTGAGCACAGAACAATGCTAGAGCTGTGAGCACAGAACAATGCTAGA
Organism: Cherax destructor; assembly: GCA_009830355.1. Taxonomy (NCBI): domain Eukaryota; kingdom Metazoa; phylum Arthropoda; class Malacostraca; order Decapoda; family Parastacidae; genus Cherax; species Cherax destructor. The sequence continues at coordinate 122,683 of WNWK01002236.1, forward strand.
GCTGTGAGCACAGAACAATGCTAGAGCTGTGAGCACAGAACAATGCTAGAGCTGTGAGCACAGAACAATGCTAGAGCTGTGAGCACAGAACAATGCTAGAGCTGTGAGCACAGAACAATGCTAGAGCTGTGAGCACAGAACAATGCTAGAGCTGTGAGCACAGAACAATGCTAGAGCTGTGAGCACAGAACAATGCTAGAGCTGTGAGCACAGAACAATGCTAGAGCTGTGAGCACAGAACAATGCTAGAGCTGTGAGCACAGAACAATGCTAGAGCTGTGAGCACAGAACAATGCTAGAGCTGTGAGCACAGAACAATGCTAGAGCTGTGAGCACAGAACAATGCTAGAGCTGTGAGCACAGAACAATGCTAGAGCTGTGAGCACAGAACAATGCTAGAGCTGTGAGCACAGAACAATGCTAGAGCTGTGAGCACAGAACAATGCTAGAGCTGTGAGCACAGAACAATGCTAGAGCTGTGAGCACAGAACAATGCTAGAGCTGTGAGCACAGAACAATGCTAGAGCTGTGAGAACACAACAATGCTAGAGCTGTGAGCACAGAACAATGCTAGAGCTGGTAAGCACAGAACAATGCTAGAGCTGTGAGAACACAACAATGCTAGAGCTGTGAGCACAAAACAATGCTAGAGATGTGAGCACAAAACAATGCTAGAGCTGTGAGCACAAAACAATGCTAGAGCTGTGAGCACAGAACAATGCTAGAGCTGTGAGCACAGAACAATGCTAGAGCTGTGAGAACACAACAATGCTAGAGCTGTGAGCACAAAACAATGCTAGAGCTGTGAGCACAGAACAATGCTAGAGCTGTGAGCACAGAACAATGCTAGAGCTGTGAGCACAAAACAATGCTAGAGTTGTGAGCACAAAACAATGCTAGAGCTGTGAGCACAGAACAATGCTAGAGCTGTGAGAACAAAGCAATGCTAGAGCTGTGAGCACAGAACAATGCTAGAACTGTGGAAGCACTACAGACTTGAAAAGTATCATGAACAGTGCTGTTCTAGTTTGGATTATTATTATTATAATCAAAAGAAGCGCTAAACCACAGGGTTATACAGCGCTTCTAGTTTGGAATGTTCTCATAATCCACCAGACATTCTCCCCCCCCCCTCCCCTAGCTTTGCTGTATTTGACTAATAGTTCTCTAAATGGGATATCTTTGACAATTATTCCTACGGCTTTTACCGGTGTTTACATTCTACGAGATGGTCTACCTGCATTCCCTATAGTCGTCGCATCTGGAGTCCATTCTTCCCATATCGAAGCAAATAAAATTAATCACCAATGAACATGAATGTTATTTTAATTTCTCCATTGAAAACTTTGTTGATAACTGTTTGTAATGTTGTGTGTCTTCTACTGAGACAATCTAAATACTTTTCGTATCCTCTGATAAGAATAATACTAAGCTGTTGCTAGTGTTTTTATTTATATCTGCTATCATGATAAGAAAGAGTATAGGGGTACTCTGTCTTGTTAGCTAGAAATGTTAATATCTATTTGCCTACTTTTCCCGTTAAATCTACTGATTTCATGTTATGGGCTACCACTCCATGGCTAAATTTGTCAAATGCTTTTGGAAAGTCCGGGTTTTTTTTGTCCGTGATTTTTATCATTATCTAATATTGTGTGAGTTATCTTCCTGGCAAATCCATGTTGAATTGGGCCATGCAGGTCGTTCTTTGTAATAAAAATGTTAAGCTGGCATCACAGTACCTTTAAAAGTCTGATTTTCTGACATCACTCTGCTGCGACCTTAGTGAAGAGGGGCCATATCTGAACTTTTTAAGACCTCTAGAATTTCACTTCAATCTATGCTCCTATCCAAAAAACAGCGTTCGAATTAATGGTATTTTATTTTTGTTTACAGACACGGCAATAAACAAACACAAAAGCAGTTATATGAAATCCCATGCTGAAGACGATTCACTTTCACAGTGGGTTTCAATAATCAATATATAAACGTAAATAACATTACATTTTTCCTCCTGGCCGTGACCTCCCACTTCACAAGAAATCAATCACCTGCACCAGAAAATTGAAGAAAATTGAAGACCCTATGGACTAACTGCTCCTGTCCGTCACCTCATACATCTGATTGAAACTTGCTTCGGTTTCAATTCTTTCTTCTCTGAAGACTCGCTCTTCAAACAGACCTTCGACAAACATGTGCATGGTACATCTTAAAGCTGAGCAATTTTCCTCCACCATACCATCTTGCATTACTTGGCTTCGATACGTGGACGACATCGACATCCTCATCCTTATTGTGAGAGGTCTCTCTTGTAATGCAGGTCAACTGAGGTCACAGGCTGACCTCGCCAACCAGTGTAAATTGTCACACTCCTTGCCAAGGGAAGGAAAGCAAGTGTTAGAAAACGCCTGGTGCCGTAAGTCTCAGGAGTTTTGTTCTTGGCGGCGACAGTAAGGAGTGGTTAGAGACCGGCGAAATCTACCTTAGGTTTGAAAACACATGTAGGGACTCATGGAGGGTGAACCCCCAAAACCTGGGGTTAAGGGGAAAAGCAGGCAGGACGATATAAGCTCTAGGAAACAGCTAGAGAGGAGATTCTGGCAGAGCTCTGGGCAAGAGATTCTGGCAGAGCTCTGGGGAAGAGATTCTGGCAGAGCTCTGGGGAAGAGATTCTGGCAGAGCTCTGGGGAAGAGATTCTAGCAGAGCTCTGGGCAAGAGATTCTGGCAGAGCTCTGGGCAAGAGATTTGGGCAGAGCTCTGGGCAAGAGATTTGGGCAGAGCTGCTGCCTGTGTGCAGAGCTCAGGGAGACGGCTGCTGGAGACACTGGGCAGGGTACTGGCTTGGAGCAGTGCTCGTGTTGTGTAGGTCTTGGGATCTGTGGCTAGAGTCTGAGTTCCTGAAGTGTACATTCCTACTGCCCTTATATTGTAAGTTTGATTCAGTTTTGTCAGTTAATTGTAACCCTTGTCTCACTGCTTATGTATGCCATCCCCATATATTTAAACCCAATAGTGTTCTCCTGTTCCAAAATATATTTTTGTAAAAAAAAATTAATAATAATGTCCCCGTTATTTATTTAATTTATTATTTTATTTCAAGTACTGAGGGGTGAGTAGTGTAGAGTTAATGAGAGGTCAAGGTGGTCACCACTGACCTGTCATATTACCTACCTCCTTCCCTCCCACTCCTCCTTTCCTCCCACTTATTCCTCTTATCCCCATTATTATTACCTGGATTCCCTTACCCTCCTATATGACATGGCGGCACATCTGTGCACACAAATCACTCACTATGAAAGCAAAAAAATTCTGTAAAGGGGCAACACCCCCCCAAGGAAAGCAAGGGTGTTGCGAGGACCCCCCCAAGGAAAGCAAGGGTGTTGCGAGGACCCCCAAGGAAAGCAAGGGTGTTGCGAGGACCCCCAAGGAAAGCAAGGGTGTTGCGAGGACCCCCAAGGAAAGCAAGGGTGTTGCGAGGACCCCCAAGGAAAGCAAGAATGTTGCGAGGACCCCCAAGGAAAGCAAGAATGTTGCGAGGACCCCCAAGGAAAGCAAGGGTGTTGAGGACCCCCAAGGAAAGCAAGGGTGTTGCGAGGACCCCCAGGAAAGCAAGGGTGTTGCGAGGACCCCCCCAAGGAAAGCAAGGGTGTTGCGAGGACCCCCCCAAGGAAAGCAAGGGTGTTGCGAGGACCCCCCCCAAGGAAAGCAAGGGTGTTGCGAGGACCCCCAAGGAAAGCAAGGGTGTTGCGAGGACCCCCAGGAAAGCAAGGGTGTTGCGAGGACCCCCAAGGAAAGCAAGGGTGTTGCGAGGACCCCCAGGAAAGCAAGGGTGTTGGAGGACCCCCAAGGAAAGCAAGGGTGTGGAGGACCCCCCAAGGAAAGCAAGGGTGTTGCGAGGACCCCCCAAGGAAAGCAAGAGTGTTGCGAGGACCCCCCAGGAAAGCAAGGGTGTTGCGAGGACCCCCAAGGAAAGCAAGGGTGTTGCGAGGACACCCCCAAGGAAAGCAAGGGTGTTGCGAGGACCCCCAAGGAAAGCAAGGGTGTTGCGAGGACCCCCAAGGAAAGCAAGGGTGTTGCGAGGAACCCCCCAAGGAAAGCAAGGGTGTTGCGAGGACCCCCAAGGAAAGTAAGGGTGTTGCGAGGACCCCCAAGGAAAGCAAGGGTGTTGCGAGGACCCCCAAGGAAAGCAAGGGTGTTGCGAGGACCCCACCAAGGAAAGCAAGGGTGTTGCGAGGACCCCCAAGGAAAGCAAGGGTGTTGCGAGGACCCCCAAGGAAAGCAAGGGTGTTGCGAGGACCCCCAAGGAAAGCAAGGGTGTTGCGAGGACCCCCAAGGAAAGCAAGGGTGTTGGAGGACCCCCAAGGAAAGCAAGGGTGTTGCGAGGACCCCCAAGGAAAGCAAGGGTGTTGCGAGGACCCCCCAAGGAAAGCAAGGGTGTTGCGAGGACCCCCAAGGAAAGCAAGGGTGTTGCGAGGACCCCCAAGGAAAGTAAGGGTGTTGCGAGGACCCACCCCAAGGAAAGCAAGGGTGTTGCGAGGACCCCCCAAGGAAAGCAAGGTGTTGAGGACCCCCAAGGAAAGCAAGGGTGTTGCGAGGAACCCCCAAAGGAAAGCAAGGGTGTTGGAGGACCCCCAAGGAAAGTAAGGGTGTTGCGAGGACCCCCAAGGAAAGCAAGGGTGTTGAGGACCCCCAAGGAAAGCAAGGGTGTTGGAGGACCCCCAAGGAAAGCAAGGGTGTTGCGAGGACCCCCAAGGAAAGCAAGGGTGTTGAGGACCCCCAAGGAAAGCAAGGGTGTTGCGAGGACCCCCAAGGAAAGCAAGGGTGTTGCGAGGACCCCCAAGGAAAGTAAGGGTGTTGCGAGGACCCACCCCAAGGAAAGCAAGGGTGTTGCGAGGACCCCCAAGGAAAGCAAGGGTGTTGCGAGGACCCCCAAGGAAAGCAAGGGTGTTGCGAGGACCCCCAAGGAAAGCAAGGGTGTTGAGGAACCCCCAAAGGAAAGCAAGGGTGTTGCGAGGACCCCCAAGGAAAGTAAGGGTGTTGCGAGGACCCCCAAGGAAAGCAAGGGTGTTGCGAGGACCCCCAAAGGAAAGCAAGGGTGTTGCGAGGACCCCCAAGGAAAGTAAGGGTGTTGCGAGGACCCCCAAGGAAAGCAAGGGTGTTGCGAGGACCCCCAAAGGAAAGCAAGGGTGTTGGAGGACCCCCAAAGGAAAGCAAGGGTGTTGGAGGACCCCCAAAGGAAAGCAAGGGTGTTGCGAGGACCCCCCAAAGGAAAGTATGGGTGTTGCGAGGACCCCCCAAGGAAAGTATGGGTGTTGGAGGACCCCCAAGGAAAGTAAGGGTGTTGCGAGGACACCCCCAAAGCAAAGCAAGGGTGTTGCGAGGACCCCCCAAGGAAAGTAAGGGTGTTCGAGGACCCCCAAAGCAAAGCAAGGGTGTTGCGAGGACCCCCAAGGAAAGTAAGGGTGTTGCGAGGACCCCCCCAAAGCAAAGCAAGGGTGTTGCGAGGACCCCCAAAGGAAAGTAAGGGTGTTGCGAGGACCTCCCCAAAGCAAAGCAAGGGTGTTGCGAGGACCCCCCAAGGAAAGTAAGGGTGTTGCGAAGACCCCCAAAGCAAAGCAAGGGTGTTGCGAGGACCCCCAAGGAAAGTAAGGGTGTTGCGAAAAAACAATGTCAGGGGTTAAAGGCTCTTCAATAGCCTCCCAGCATACATAAGAGGGAGTAATAATAGACCACCGGCTGTCTTAGAGAGGGAGCTGGTCAGACACCTAAGTCAGTACCTGACTAGCCGGGCTGTGGTTCGTACTTCGGATTGCGTATGGCCAGCAGTAACAGCTAGGTTGATCACGCCCTGATTCACCGAGAGGCCTGCTCATGGACCGGGCCACAGGGGCGTTGACCCCGGAACTCCCTCCAGGTAGAGGTGGACAAGAAGTACCTTTACCTTTGAAGAGTTTCGAGAGTATCTACTCTCTGAGCCCGGCTCGTCTGGTGCTTGCCTGGTCAACCAGGCTGTTGCTGGTGGAGGCCCGATGCCCCACATATCCATCACAGCCTGGTTGATCTGGCACCTAGTGAAGATACTTATCCGGTCTCCTCTTGAAGGATTCTACACTGGTTCCAGCCGTGTTTCGGATATCTTCTGGTAAGATGTTGAATAGTCTGGGACCCCGGATGTTAATACAGTGCTCCCGTATTGTCCCCACCGCACCCCTGCTCCTTACTGGGTTTATTTTACACTTCCTCCCATATCTCTCACTCCAGTATGTTGTTATGGCAGTGTGCAGATTTGGGACCAGGCCCTCAAGTACTTTCCAGGTATATATTATCATGTATCTCTCTCTCCTCCGCTCCAATGAGTACATGTTCAAGACTTGAAGGCGTTCCCAATAATTTAGATGTTTCAATGGCTCAATGTGAGCCCGTAAACGATCTCTGAATTTGTTCCAGCTTTGATATTTTTCCTGCCCTGAACGGGGCCGTCAGCACTGAGCAGTATTAAGTGGGGGAGCACTAGCGATTTGAAGAGTGTCACCATCGGCATTATTTCCTTTGTTTTGAAAGTTCTCAATACCCACCCCGTCGTCTTCCTGGCTGTTGAGATCTTTGTATTGTTATGGTCTTTAAAAGACAGATCAGCAGACATAATTATTCCCAAGTCCTTTACGTGTTCCTTTCGTTCTATGTGGTGACCCTCTTGCGTTTTGTATATAGTGTTCCTTTTGAGTTCTTCATTTTGTCCATACCTAAGCAGCTGAAACTTATCACCACTGAACGTCATGTTGTTCTCCACTGCCCACTGGAAGACCCTGCTTATGTCTTCCTGTAATTTTTCAGTGTTCTCTACCGTAGTGACTTTCATGCTTATTTTAGTGTCATCTGCAAATGAGGATACACAAGTGTGCTGGGTGTTTTTATCTATGTCTGCTATGAGGATGAGAAACAGCAGAGGTGCCAGGACAGTGCCTTTGGGCACTTGAGCTTTTGACCTCGCTGATGCTGGATCTTGCCCTGTGTGTTAGGAACTCTAAAATCCATCTGCCTACCTTCCCCGTAATGCCTATGGCCCTCATTTTGTGAGCTATCACTCCATGATCGCATTTGTCAAAGCCTTTGCAAAATCTGTGTAAATCACATCTGCGTTTTGGTCGTCTTCCAATGCCTCCGTAATTCTGTCATAATGGTTCAGCAGCTGTGACAGGCATGATCGTCCTGCTCTAAAGCCATGCTGGTTTGGGTTATGTTGGTTGTGATGGTCCATGAAGTTTGTAATCTGCCGTTTCATCACTCTTTCAAAGATTTTTATGATGTGAGAAGTGAGGGTTACTGGTCTGTAATTTTTAGCTAGTGCTCTACTAACTCCCTTATGCAAAGGAGCTATGCCTGCACTCTTTAAGGTCTCCGGTATTTCACCTAGATCTAAGCTCTTTCTCCAAAGAATACTAAGGGCTCTTGCTAATGGTACTTTGCACTTCTTTATAAATAAAGCATTCCATGAATCTGGTCCAGGTGCTGAGTGAGTGGGCATGTTGGCCATTTCATTTTCCAAATCTATGGGATTTGTACTAATGTCAGTTAGTTGGTCTGTGCGGCCTTCTCCTGGAGTGAAAAATATTTCTGCATTTTCTACCTGTGTCAAGTACTAGTGTGAGCAAGCAGTATAACTGAGCCAAGTACTAATGTGAGGCAAGCAGTATACCTGAGCCAAGCACTAGTGTGAGGCAAGCAGTATTCCTGAGCCAATCCCTATTATAATATCTTTATTTACTACAAGTACATGTACAAGGTATACATGCCTAGCTGACATCAATGACATAATACTATATAGAAAGCCGCTTGTTATGCAGAGCATTTCGGGCACATTAGGTCAGTTTTGTCCCAGGATGCGACCCACACCAGTCAACTAACACCCAGGTACCCATTTTACTGATGGGTGAACATAGACAACCGGTGTAAAAAAACACGTCCAATCTTTCTACCCTCGCTGGGAATCGAACTCTGACTCTCGCCGTGTGAAGCAAGCAGTATTCCTGAGCCAAGCACTAGTGTGAAGCAAGCAGTATTCCTGAGCCAAGCACTAGTGTGAAGCAAGCAGTATTCCTGAGCCAAGCACTAGTGTGAGGCAAACAGTATTCCTGAGCCAAGCACTAGTGTGAAGCAAACAGTATTCCTGAGCCAAGCACTAGTGTGAAGCAAGCAGTATTCCTGAGGCAAGCACTAGTGTGAAGCAAACAGTATTCCTGAGCCAAGCACTAGTGTGAAGCAAGCAGTATTCCTGAGCCAAGCACTAGTGTGAAGCAACAGTATTCTGAGCCAAGCACTAGTGTGAAGCAAGCAGTATTCCTGAGCCAAGCACTAGTGTGAAGCAAGCAGTATTCCTGAGCCAAGCACTAGTGTGAAGACAGATTCTGAGCCAAGCACTAGTGGCAACAGTATTCCTGAGCCAAGCACTAGTGTGAAGCAAGCAGTATTCCTGAGCCAAGCACTAGTGTGAAGCAAGCAGTATTCCTGAGCCAAGCACTAGTGTGAAGCAAACAGTATTCCTGAGCCAAGCACTAGTGTGAAGCAAACAGTATTCCTGAGCCAAGCACTAGGTGAAGCAAGCAGTATTCCTGAGGCAAGCACTAGTGTGAAGCAAGCAGTATTCCTGAGCAAGCACTAGTGTGAAGCAAGCAGTATTCCTGAGCCAAGCACTAGTGTGAAGCAAACAGTATTCCTGAGCCAAGCACTAGTGTGAAGCAAGCAGTATTCCTGAGCCAAGCACTAGTGTGAAGCAAGCAGTATTCCTGAGGCAAGCACTAGTGTGAAGCAAGCAGTATTCCTGAGCCAAGCACTAGTGTGAAGCAAACAGTATTCCTGAGCCAAGCACTAGTGTGAAGCAAGCAGTATTCCTGAGGCAAGCACTAGTGTGAAGCAAGCAGTATTCCTGAGGCAAGCACTAGTGTGAAGCAAGCAGTATTCCTGAGCAAGCACTAGTGTGAAGCAAACAGTATTCCTGAGCCAAGCACTAGTGTGAAGCAAAGCAGTATTCCTGAGCCAAGCACTAGTGTGAAGCAAGCAGTATTCCTGAGCCAAGCACTAGTGTGAAGCAAGCAGTATTCTGAGCCAAGCACTAGTGTAGAAGCAAGCGAGTATTCCTGAGCCAAGCACTAGTGTGAAGCAAGCAGTATTCCTGAGCCAAGCACTAGTGTGAAGCAAGCAGTATTCCTGAGCCAAGCACTAGTGTGAAGCAAACAGTATTCCTGAGCCAAGCACTAGTGTGAAGCAAGCAGTATTCCTGAGCCAAGCACTAGTGTGAAGCAAGCAGTATTCCTGAGCCAAGCACTAGTGTGAAGCAAACAGTATTCCTGAGCCAAGCACTAGTGTGAAGCAAGCAGTATTCCTGAGGCAAGCACTAGTGTGAAGCAAGCAGTATTCCTGAGGCAAGCACTAGTGTGAAGCAAGCAGTATTCCTGAGCCAAGCACTAGTGTGAAGCAAGCAGTATTCCTGAGCCAAGCACTAGTGTGAAGCAAGCAGTATTCCTGAGCCAAGCACTAGTGTGAAGCAAGCAGTATTCCTGAGCCAAGCACTAGTGTGAAGCAAGCAGTATTCCTGAGCCAAGCACTAGTGTGAAGCAAGCAGTATTCCTGAGGCAAGCACTAGAGTGAAGCAAGCAGTATTCCTGAGGCAAGCACTAGAGTGAAGCAAGCAGTCTACCCTTCTTTCATACATAAGGGGGATTACTAACAACCCCCTGCCTGGAGTCTACCTGGAGGGTATTCCGGGGATCTACGCCCCCGCGGCCCGGTCCACGACCAGTCCTCCCGGTAGATCAGTCTGATCAACCAGGCTGTTACTGCTGGCCACACGTAGTCCAACGTACGAACCACAGCCCGGCTGATCCGGCACCCTCTTGAAGGCAGCTCCCTCTTGAAGGCAGCTCCCTCTTGAAGGCAGCCAGGGGCCTATTGGTAATTCCCCTTATGCTTGGTGGGAGGCTGTTGAACAGTCTTGGGCCCCGGACACTTATGTTTTCTCTAAAGTGTACCAATGGCGCCCCTACTTTTCATTGGGGGTATTTTGCACCGCCTGCCCAGTCTTTTACTTTCGTAGGGAATGATTTCTTTGTGCAGACTCGGGACCATTCCTTCTAGGATTTTCCAAGTGTAGATTATGATACATATCTCTCGCCTGCGTTCCAGCGAGTACAAGTCAAGTGCTTCCAAGCGTTCCCAGTAGTTGAGGTGTTTGATGGAACTTATATTTTCAGTAAAGGTTCTCTGTAAACTCTCCAGATCTGCAATTTCACCTGCTTTGAACGGAGATATTAATGTACAGCAATATTCCAGCCTAGAGAGAACAAGTGATTTAAAAAGGATCATAATTGGCTTGCCATCTCTTGTTTTGAAAGTTCTCATTATCCATCCTATCATTTTCTTTGCAGTTGTAATCGTGGCACTGTTGCGATCCTTGAAAGTGAGATCCTCAGACATTACCACTCCCAGGTCCCTCACATTATTGTTCCGCTCTATTGAATGATCAGAGTTTGTAGTATACTCAGTTCTAGTTATTATCTCATGCAGTTTTCCATAACGGAGTAGTTGGAATTTGTCCTCATTGAACATCATATTGTTTTCCGTTGCCCATTGGAAAACTTGGTTTATATCTTCTTGGAGGTTAACCGTGTCTTCTATAGATGACAGTCTCATGCAGATCCTAGTATCATCTACAAATGATGACATGGTGCTGTGGATTACATCTCTGTCTATGTCTGGTATGAGGATGAGGAACAGGATGGGGGCGAGTACTGTGCCTTGTGGAACAGAGCTTTTCACTATGGCAGCTTCCGATTTCACTCTGTTGACCACTACTCTGTGTTCGATTAGTTAGGAAGTTGAAGATACATCTGCCCACTTTGCTAGTTATTCCTTTAGGACCTATTTTGTGAGCTAATACGCCATGATCACACTTGTCAAAGGCTTTTGCAAAGTCTGTGTATATTACATCTGCATTCTGTTTTTCTTCCAGTGCATCCAAGACAATATCATAGTGATCCAGTAGTTGAGAGAGGCAGGAGAGACATGCCCTGAACCCATGATGCCCTGGATTGTGCAGTTTTTGGGAATCCAAGTGATTTGGAATCATGCTTCTTAGCACTCCTTCAAAGATTTTTATGATGAGGGACGTTAGAGCTATTGGTCTATAGTTCTTAGCTAATCCTTTGATGCCACCTTTATGGAGTGGGGCTATATCCGTTGTTTTAAGTGACTGGAATTTCACCCATGTCTAAGTTCCTTCTCCATAGTATACTTGGGACACGTGAAAGGGGTTTCTTGCAGTTCTTAATGAACACAGAGTTCCACGAGTCTGAGCCTGGGGCTGAGTGCATGAGCATGTTGTCAATGACTTTCTCAAAGTCTATCGGAGTCAGGGTAATGTCGGAAACCTGGCATACAATGATGGAGTTTTGACGATCATTCATGAAAAAATAATTTGGATTGTCGATCTTCAGACTGATTAGTGACTCACTAAACACAGAGTCGTACTGGGATTTCTTTATAAATTCGTTTAGTTAGTTCCTGATCAACTAACTGTAGTGCATGATGGACGTTAATCCGTCCAGCACCAACGGCCTGGCTGATCAGGACATCCACGGGAAGGCCTGGTCTGGGACTTGGACCAGGTCACGAACACATTCCAGGTACCCACTAACATTAACTGGGGATATGTTAAAAATGCAGAAAGAATTCATGGTGTTTCAGGTATTCAAACACTTAAACTACTGGAAATGCATAAAGTCAACGAATTGTATTCTTTGGAGAGCTAGAAATTTACATTATAATTTACACACAAAAAACACTGGAGGTACATTATCTGAAATCCGTATACAAACACAGAAATAAGCACTTAGGAAAGCTGGAAGTAAGGAAGACAGCAAAACAACCCCAACGTAAAGCACAGGTACAAAAAATATACTAAGGGATAACAATGTGCATAAAGAAGGCAAGGCTTTTCAAGCTCCTCCCTTTAAAGGTGAGGGGAATTACGAAGACACCCTAGCGTTTGAAAGTAAAGTTAGCGAGTTTCCCCACCGAGCCTGCCCGTCAACCTGGAGACGTGTTCCACAACGGCAACACACGGAAACCATCAACAGGTAGATGCCCATCGGAGGGAAAGAGCAGGGTCGGGGAGGAAACAAGCAGGGTGAGGGGCACGAAATAACGTAAGCCACACACCGCTTAAAAAAAAAAAAAAAAAAAAAAAAGGTGGTAAGAGCCTCAACCAGAGGAATCCAGGACTAGGGGACTAGGGGACTAGGGGAACCCGCTGAAAGAAGCAAAGCCTCTCAGATCTTGCCAGCTTTACAGATTATGTATGCCCCAACACCGCTTCTCCCTGCCCACATACTGTACACTCTCCCACCTGTCACACCACCAGCCTCATCTACACTACCACCTGTCACACCACCAGCCTCACACATACACCACCACCTGTCACACCACAAGCCTCACACCTACACCACCACCTGTCACACCACAAGCCTCACACCTACACTACCACCTGTCACACCACCAGCCTCACACCTACACTACCACCTGTCACACTACCAGCCTCACACATACACCACCACCTGTCACACCACAAGCCTCACACCTACACCACCACCTGTCACACCACAAGCCTCACACCTACACCACCACCTGTCACACCACAAGCCTCACACATACACTACCACCTGTCACACCACCAGCCTCACACCTACACCACCACCTGTCACACCACCAGCCTCACACCTACACTACCACCTGTCACACCACCAGTCTCACACCTACACTACCACCTGTCACACCACCAGCCTCACACCTACACTACCACCTGTCACACCACCAGCCTCACACCTACACTACCACCTGTCACACCACCAGCCTCACACCTACACTACCACCTGTCACACCACCAGCCTCACACCTACACCACCACCTGTCCCACCACAAGCCTCACACCTACACTACCACCTGTCACACCACCAGTCTCACACCTACACTACCACTTGTCACACCACCACCTGTCACACCACCAGCCTCACACCTACACTACCACCTGTCACACCACCAGTCTCACACCTACACTACCACCTGTCACACCACCAGCCTCACACATACACTACCACCTGTCACACCACCAGCCTCACACCTACACTACCACCTGTCACACCACCAGCCTCACACCTACACTACCATCTGTCACACCACCAGCCTCACACCTACACTACCACCTGTCACACCACAAGCCTACACATACACTACCACCTGTCACACTACCAGCCTCACATCTACACCACCACCTGTCACACCACCAGCCTCACACCTACACTACCACCTGTCACACCACCAGTCTCACACCTACACTACCACCTGTCACACCACCAGCCTCACACTCACTCCACCTGTCACACCACCAGCTCACACCTACACTACCACCTGTCACACCACCAGCCTCCCACCTACACCACCACCTGTCCCACCACAGCCTCCCACCTACCACTCCACCACCAGTCCCACCACAACCACCTTCACACCACCACCTGTCACACCACCAGCCTCACACCTACACTACCACTTGTTCACTACCACCACCTGTCACACCACTAGCCTCACACTACACTACCACCTGTCACACCACCAGCTCACACTACACTACCACCTGTCACACACCAGCTCACCTACACTACCATCTGTCACACACCAGCCTCACACCTACACTACCTGTCACACCACCAGCCTCACACCTACACTACCATCTGTCACACCACCAGCCTCACACCTCCACACTACCACCTGTCACACCACCAGCCTCACACCTACACTACCACCTCAGTACACCACCAGCTCACACCTACACACCACCTGTCACACAACCAGCCTCACACCTACACTTCCATCTGTCACACCACCAGCCTCACACCTACACTACCATCCTCACACCTACACCAACACCAGCCTCACACCTACACCACCACCTGTCACACCACAAGCCTCACACCTACACTACCACCTGTCACACCACCAGTCTCACACCTACACTACCACTTGTCACACCACCAGCCTCACACCTACACTCCACCGTCACACCACCAGCCTCACACCTACACTACCACCTGTCACACCACCAGCTCCACCTACACTACCACCTGTCACACCACCAGCCTCACACCTACACTACCACCTGTCACACCACCAGCCTCACACCTACACTACCACCTTTCACACCACCAGCCTCACACCTACACTACCACCTGTCACACTACCAGCCTCACACCTACACTACCACTTGTCACACCACCAGCTCACCTACACTACCACCTGTCACACCACCAGCCTCACACCTACACTACCACCTGTCACACCACCAGCCTCACACCTACACTACCACCTGTCACACCACCAGCCTCACACCTACACTACCACCTGTCACACCACCAGCCTCACACCTACACTACCACCTGTCACACCACTAGCCTCACACATACACTCACCTGTCACACCACCAGCCTCCACCTACACTACACCTGTCACACCACAGCCTCACACCTCACTACCACTGTCACACCACCAGCCTCACACTACACTACCTCTCACACCTACACACCTCACACACCAGCCTCACACCTACACTCCACCTGTCACACCATAGCTCACACTGTCACACAACCAGCCTCACACCACACTTCCACTGTCACACCACCAGCCTCACACCACACTCCATCTACACTACACCACACCAGCCTCACACCTACACACCTGTCACCCACACCTCACACTACACTACACCTGTCACACCACCAGCCTCACACCTACACACCACCTGTCACACCACAGCCTCCACCACTCCACCTGTCACACCACCAGCCTCACACCTACACTACCACCTGTCACACCACCAGCTCACACCTACACTACCACCTGTCACACCACCAGCCTCACACCTACACACCACCTGTCACACCACCAGCCTCACACCTACACACCACCTGTCACACCACAGCCTCACACCTACACTACCACTGTCACACCATCCACCCTGTCACACCACCAGCCTCACACCTACACTACCACTCTGTCACACCACCAGCTCACACCTACACTACCACTGTCACACCACCAGCTCACACCTACACTACCACCTGTCACACCACCAGCCTCACACCTACACTACCACCTGTCACACCACCAGCCTCACACCTACACTACCACCTGTCACACCACCAGCCTCACACCTACACTACCACCTGTCACACCACCAGCCTCACACCTACACTACCACCTTCACACCACCAGCTCACACCTACACACCACTGTCACACTACCAGCTCACACTCACACCTCACACTCACCACCACCACCTACACTACCTACCTCTGTCACACCACCAGCCTCACACCTACACTACCACTGTCACACCACCAGCCTCACACCTACACTACCACTGTCCACCACCAGCCTCACACCTCACTACACGTCACACCACACTCCATACCCTTCACACCACACTCCATCCTTCACACCACCAGCCTCACACCTCACCACCTCCACCACCAGCTCCACCTCACTACCATCTGTCACACCACAGCCTCACACCTACACTCCACTTCCACCACCAGCCTCACACCTACACTCCACTGTCACACACCAGCCTCACACCTACACTACCATCTTCACACCACCAGCCTACACCTACACTACCATTGTCACACCACCAGCCTCACACCTACACACCACTGTCACACCACCAGCCTCACACCTACACTACCACTGTCACACCACCAGCCTCACACTACACTACCATCTGTCCACCACCAGCCTCACACCTACACTACACTGTCACACCACAGCCTCACACCTACACTACCATCTGTCACCACCAGCCTCACACTACACACCACCTCACACCACCAGCCTCACACCTACACTCCACTGTCACACCACAGCCTCACACCTACACTACCATCTGTCACACCACCAGCCTCACACCTACACACCATGTCACACCACCACTCCACTACATCCACTGTCCACCACCAGCCTCACACCTACACTACCATCTGTCCACCACCAGCCTCACACCTACACTACCATCTGTCACACCACCAGCCTCACACTACCTACACCTGTCACACACAGCTCACACCTACACTACCATCTGTCACACCACCAGCTCACACTACACTACCACTGTCCACCACCAGCCTCACACCTACACCACTGTCACACACAGCCTCAAACATCACACCACCAGCCTCACATACCACACTGCATACCACCTACACCACATCCACTGTCAACCACCAGCCTCACACCTACACTACCATCTGTCACACCACCAGCCTCACACCTACACTACCATCTGTCACACCACCAGCCTCACACCTACACTACCACCTGTCACACCACCAGCCTCACACCTACACTACCACCTGTCACACCACCAGTCTCACACCTACACTACCATCTGTCACACCACCAGCCTCACACCTACACTACCAGCCTCACACCTACAGAGTGCCTGAATATGTACTCTTAGTAGCTCAATAAAATAATCGTAGCTTAAATATTCTATGAAGATGGAGTCTGGTCACAGGAATTAATAAAACCCACGGATATAGAAGGCAATCCTCTAACAGTCAATATTTTAATGTTCGTAATGCAGTCAAATGAATGACTACTCGCAAGCCTTAACACTGTCTCGGGGCCAGGAGCTGAGTCTCGACCCCTGCAACCACAATTAGGTGAGTACTGACTATTTGAATGTTTTATATTGCCCTCGGTGGACTCCCCGTTTTTGTTTTTTTTGTTTGCACTTCACATTTTTTAATCCATTTTATCTTCTGTTTCATTTATTGGCATAGTGTTATGTTCACAGTTATTGGCATAGTGTTATGTTCACAGTTATTGGCATAGTGTTATGTTCACAGTTATTGGCATAGTGTTATGTTCACAGTTATTGGCATAGTGTTATGTTCACAGTTATTGGCATAGTGTTATGTTCACAGTTATTGGCATAGTGTTATGTTACAGTTATTGGCATAGTGTTATGTTCACAGTTATTGGCATAGTGTTATGTTCACAGTTATTGGCATAGTGTTATGTTCACAGTTATTGGCATAGTGTTATGTTCACAGTTATTGGCATAGTGTTATGTTCACAGTTATTGGCATAGTGTTATGTTCACAGTTATTGGCATAGTGTTATGTTCACAGTTACTGACAGACGATAATCTCACTAAACCTAACCAAACTTAAATAGCAAAAATAGATAATTTTGCTGAATAAGAAGATATCCGACAAAGACAGAGTAGTAAATCAAAGAGCCGTATCAACATTTTCAGACGATAGTAGAATGTGCACGAGAGTGACATCCATTCATGACACAAACTTCAAAGCTGATATAAACAAGATCTTCCCGAGGGCCACTGACAACAATATGATGTTCAATGAGGACAAGTTTCAATGACTTGTGTTATGGAAAGATTGAGTAAATAAAGATTGGAAGAAAGTATATAACAAACTGGAACCACTCGAGAGAGCCTAAGACTAATGGGAGTGGTTATGGCAGAGTATCTCGGCTTCAAACATCATAATAGTGTCACTATCACAATCGTAAGGAAAATGTTTAGTTGGATAACTAGAACCTTCAAAGCAAGGGATTCCCAAGTCCCCGTTTCTCTCTACTCTGAAATATTCCTGTGTTCTAACAGCTCCATTCATTGCAGGCAAGATGAAGATCAAGACCAAGAGAATATAGGTAAGACCCTTGTGGGGTGAGCGGGGAAGTGTGGATAGTGGAAGAGTAAGCTAGCGAGAGAAAAAGTTGTGGGTGAGAGGGATAGTACCATGGCTTAACCCAGTAGCTAAAACAATAGTGATACATTAGACTGGTCTTGGCAAGGACTGACAAGGCATACGGGCAGGTGAATGCCGATACGCACCTGTGCAAGGTACCTGCGAGAAGAACCAGGGTGGGGTAAGGGGATATGGGAGGGAGGGGTGTTAAAAAGGCACGTCTTTTAAGGTCCACGCCTGTTAAGACAGGCTAGTGCGAGCAATTTTACTTATAAAGAGAATTTGGAGCAGGAGCTAGCAGGGAGTAGAATAGGTTGTGGGGGTTGGCAGGTCTGCGAATGTCTTCGTCAAGGCGAGAGGCCCAATAGTCATGTAGTGTTTCTTAGTTTGTTTATGTGTGTGTCGCTGAGCGTCTTCCAGTACACGTAAAGCCTTGGTCTGGATACGCTGCAGTTTGAGGTTGTTGGTCTTAGCTGCAACAGAGAGGGCTAGAGGGCAGTAAGTGATCAGAGGACGTACTAGTTTTATAGAGGTGTAATTTGGTGCGTTGTGAGGCTTGCCGTAGTTTGTAAAGGCCGGTAAGGGCTTTTTTTGCTATGGCTTGTTTGAGTTAATGTGTCTGTACATACGAAGGTGGTCTAGATTGACCCCAAGGACAGTGCTAGATTTTGTGACTGGGAAGTATGTATGGGTGTCAGGTATTCTAAGCTCGACAGGGGGAGGGGATCAAATTTCCTGTAGTTGAAATACGTGATGCTGGATTTTGTAGTATTGGATCTGATCCTCCACTCAATGCAGGCGAAACTGCAGACCTAAATAATATGTAGAGCGCCTTCACTACTCGCATATATCCAGTCATTGCACCTGGAAATCCCTCGATCTGTACTCCTTTGAAAATAAGATAATATTTTCCATCCAATAAATAATGCCTTATCTTATCAATCAATATTTATACTGATAAATTTCTTGCCAAGGATGGCACTCCAAAAGTTCTCACTGTTTAGGTGAAAATTTTAAATTTTAGTGAAACTTAAAAAACTTGGAACCACTGAAGTTGGAGCAATAACTGAAGAATAACTCATCTGGAAGCTTGAATCTTTCAGTGTTAATTGATTGGTTTTATTAAAAGCTTATCTTTCACTTTCAGCTAAGTAAATTTTAAAATGCCAATTTTATTAGAGTGGTTTCTATTTAATAACTAGAGAATGCCTCTTCTGGTCTCCTTCAAACACTTCAGCTTTGATCTATCTTAAGATCTGTCTATAATTTAGCCTCTGTATGTACTAATTTTCAATTTTACAGAATGCTTTTTTTTTATCAAATTAGACTTGCTTAAATACAAAAGGAAACATTTCTTCTTGGAGGATTGTAGATAATTTTAAACAGGACGGCAAAAATAAAATTTGAGAAATATCGAAAACACATTGTTTTACAGTTTAATTTTCACGGGTTTAGTGAAGCATTAAATAGTGTACAACTTGAAGCCTGAGAAGGCAAACTCTTAGCTACATTATTACTTTCCAAACTTCCTCTATGGTTTTCATTTAAAACTTCATAACGCCTTATTCCATTTTTTTTAAACTTTCAAACCATTTTCAACTATTACAAAGAGAAGGTTCATAGAACATAAGACCATTCCTGAAATTGATTTCTATGTGATAACTTTAGAAAACCTGTTTTGAAAGGCTTCAAAATTTCAACATTGAAGTATCTTACATAGCAGGTGGACATTTTAATCTTGAAATGGTATAGTATTTATTTTTTTTATTTTTTTTAATTATTTAACCTTGATTCTAGTGAGTTGATTTTGCTCAATGGAACTAGACTTGTCCTCCTTTTCCTTGGATCGAGTCTGAATGCCTCCCATTTCTCAATATAACACCCACTGGTTTATAGTTACGCCCTGATTGAAGTAATTCTGAATGGCATCAATCGTTGATTCATCTACTAACACGGATGAAACTTTTTGGGGTTTAGGACTTATTTAAAAAACTGGGATATTAGTACACATACACTAACTTGGAAATACCTCTTCTGATTCGCTTCAAATCTGGAATGCTAGTTAGTATTTAGTTGTATTAGAAACTTATGGTGGACTCCGCACTATTTCCTTCGTATGTATTGACGTAGAGCGGCTGGGTTATTCAATACAAGGATACGTAGAGCGGCTGGGTTATTCAATACAAGGATACGTAGAGGGGCTGGGTTATTCAATACAAGGATACGTAGAGCGGCTGGGTTATTCAATACAAGGATACGTAGAGAGGCTGGGTTATTCAATACAAGGATACGTAGAGCGGCTGGGTTATTCAATACAAGGATACGTAGAGAGGCTGGGTTATTCAATACAAGGATACGTAGAGAGGCTGGGTTATTCAATACAAGGCTACGTAGAGAGGCTGGGTTATTCAATACAAGGATACGTAGAGCGGCTGGGTTATTCAATACAAGGATACGTAGAGCGGCTGGGTTATTCAATACAAGGATACGTAGAGCGGCTGGGTTATTCAATACAAGGCTACGTAGAGAGGCTGGGTTATTCAATACAAGGATACGTAGAGAGGCTGGGTTATTCAATACAAGGATACGTAGAGAGGCTGGGTTATTCAATACAAGGATACGTAGAGAGGCTGGGTTATTCAATACAAGGATACGTAGAGAGGCTGGGTTATTCAATACAAGGATACGTAGAGAGCTGGGTTATTCAATACAAGGATACGTAGAGAGGCTGGGTTATTCAATACAAGGATACGTAGAGAGGCTGGGTTATTCAATACAAGGATACGTAGAGGCTGGGTTATTCAATACAAGGATACGTAGAGGGCTGGGTTATTCAATACAAGGATACGTAGAGAGGCTGGGTTATTCAATACAAGGATACGTAGAGAGGCTGGGTTATTCAATACAAGGATACGTAGAGAGGCTGGGTTATTCAATACAAGGATACGTAGAGCGGCTGGGTTAGTCAATACAAGGATACGTAGAGAGGCTGGGTTATTCAATACAAGGATACGTAGAGAGGCTGGGTTATTCAATACAAGGATACGTAGAGAGGCTGGGTTATTCAATACAAGGATACGTAGAGAGGCTGGGTTATTCAATACAAGGATACCTTTCTTGGATCCTGCTGAAACACAAATACTAGTTAATCTTGACTTTTCAAATGTTTACATTTATGAGATGGCATGGTATAGCCTCAGGTAGATGACGTGAGGCAGTGCAAAACCAAGTGCTGGAAAAAACACAAAGCAAAAATAGATCTTTAACTGCCACGTTTCCCCTATACATACAGTATTTTCTACCAGTCCCACTAAGTATTTGCCACTGACGTGGACTTCCTACCCAGCACCAAAATAATGGTATGCATCACGGCTTTTCTAGGCTTTCCCATACCTTTCAGTGTAGGGAGAGAGAAATAAAAAATAACAATGCTGTACGTATACACACTATGATGAACATGACACAATGTGCGGGTTATGGTAATTTTGGAAGACTTTATCAATTTGTGAATTAACAGTCTCAAGCAAACGAAACATATCATTATCACCAGGAAAACATAATGTTCACTAAGTAATGATATAAAATCACACTTTTATCATATACGCTTATCAATAAAAGTTTGCAGGTAGTGGCATCCAATATGGCTGACAAGTGTGAATGAGGTGACTTTAGCGAGATGACTGCTAACTCTTAATAGCACCATACTATCCTAAGCAACAGTCGTAGTTCTGGGTATTTACTAACAGTAGGTTTTCTAAAATAAAATGTTTAGCCATTTGTCTTTAACAGCAAATTTCATATTAAACTTGGGTTATGTTAGATATAGATAGTCTAGAGGGCTGACTACACTCAAAATAAATCAATTATAGCTGAAGGCAAATAAATTAAATTGTAATGAATATGAAAAACAAGACAGTAGAAAGAAAAATGGAGGAAAAGAAAGATCCACGGTCTTTCTCTCTTCACCTGCAATGCAATCTTATTTTTGCCCTTAAAGTTGTATTATTGTTGACAAATTTTGATAGACAATAATCTAGGCTAACTAAACCTAACCATAAACAATATAGAGAGGAAATTGCTTATAAATCCATGCATGAAAACAAACTTTATAAACAGTAGGAATTCTGACTGTTGCTTACGATGAAGCGTTACACCTCCATAACACATGTAACATGCTTGTCTCAGTTGTGTTACACCTTCATAACACCTGTAACATGCTTGTTTCAGTTGTGTTACACCTTCATAACACCTGTAACATGCTTGTCTCAGTTGTGCTACACCTTCATAACACCTGTAACATGCTTGTCTCAGTTGTGTTACACCTTCATAACACCTGTAACATGCTTGTCTCAGTTGTGTTACACCTTCATAAGACCTGTAACATGCTTGTCTCAGTTGTGTTACACCTTCATAAGACCTGTAACATGCTTGTCTCAGTTGTGTTACACCTTCATAACACCTGTAACATGCTTGTCTCAGTTGTGTTACACCTTCATAACACCTGTAACATGCTTGTCTCAGTTGTGCTACACCTTCATAACACCTGTAACATGCTTGTCTCAGTTGTGTTACACCTTCATAACACCTGTAACATGCTTGTCTCAGTTGTGCTACACCTTCATAACACCTGTAACATGCTTGTCTCAGTTGTGTTACACCTTCATAAGACCTGTAACATGCTTGTCTCAGTTGTGTTACACCTTCATAACACCTGTAACATGCTTGTCTCAGTTGTGTTACACCTTCATAACACCTGTAACATGCTTGTCTCAGTTGTGCTACACCTTCATAACACCTGTAACATGCTTGTCTCAGTTGTGTTACACCTTCATAACACCTGTAACATGCTTGTCTCAGTTGTGTTACACCTTCATAACACCTGTAACATGCTTGTCTCAGTTGTGTTACACCTTCATAACACCTGTAACATGCTTGTCTCAGTTGTGCTACACCTTCATAACACCTGTAACATGCTTGTCTCAGTTGTGTTACACCTTCATAACACCTGTAACATGCTTGTCTCAGTTGTGCTACACCTTCATAACACCTGTAACATGCTTGTCTCAGTTGTGTTACACCTTCATAACACCTGTAACATGCTTGTCTCAGTTGTGCTACACCTTCATAACACCTGTAACATGCTTGTCTCAGTTGTGTTACACCTTCATAACACCTGTACATGCTTGTCTCAGTTGTATTACACCTTCATAACACCTGTAACATGCTTGTCTCAGTTGTGCTACACCTTCATAACACCTGTAACATGCTTGTCTCAGTTGTGTTACACCTTCATAACACCTGTAACATGCTTGTCTCAGTTGTGTTACACCTTCATAACACCTACAACACACTAGTCTCTGTCTCCTGTCGTCTCACTTCTTTTTTTTCACTTTAATGTTTTAAGTGCCTTTAACGTGAGTGGTGCCCCTACAGGAACACCACAGCAGCACTACAGGAACACCACAGCAGCACTACAGGAACACCACAGCAGCACTACAGGAACACCACAGCAGCACTACAAGAACACCACAGCAGCACTACAAGAACACCACAGCAGCACTACAAGAACACCACAGCAGCACTACAGGAACACCACAGCAGCACTACAGGAACACCACAGCAGCACTACAGGAACACCACAGCAGCACTACAGGAACACCACAGCAGCACTACAAGGAACACCACAGCAGCACTACAGGAACACCACAGCAGCACTACAGGAACCACAGCACACACGACAGCACTACAAGAACACCACAGCAGCACTACAAGAACACCACAGCAGCACTACAAGAACACCACAGCAGCACTACAAGAACACCACAGCAGCACTACAGGAACACCACAGCAGCACTACAGGAACACCACAGCAGCACTACAGGAACACCACAGCAGCACTACAAGAACACCACAGCAGCACTACAAGAACACCACAGCAGCACTACAGGAACACCACAGCAGCACTACAGGAACACCACAGCAGCACTACAGGAACACCACAGCAGTACTACAGGAACACCACAGCAGCACTACAGGAACACCACAGCAGCACTACAGGAACACCACAGCAGCACTACAGGAACACCACAGCAGCACTACAGGAACACCACAGCAGCATTACAGGAACACCACAGCAGCACTACAAGAACACCACAGCAGCACTACAGGAACACCACAGCAGCACTACAAGAACACCACAGCAGCACTACAGGAACACAACAGCAGCACTACAGGAACACCACAGCAGCACTACAGGAACACCACAGCAGCACTGCTTTCTGCTCTGACACAGTGATTATAATTAGAGAAAGGTAACAGTACAATACCTGCGAGTTATCTGCAACACCTGCACTGGCTTACTGGTCTTACCTATCAAAGAAAAAAAAACATATCACTTAACACAAAGTAAATTATGTCTTCAAACACAACTAGTCTTCAGACATGAACAATATTTTAAATCAAAAACAGTAAAGACAGAGGATAATGTGTTTACACAAGACAAAGATATATTTTTTTCATTTATGTTAATGTAAAAATTAATAATTTTGTACCAAAAGAACCTTAGAAAACTTACCTAACCTTATTATAACAAGCACAGTTTAATTTAGCCTAATCCAACTAAATATTTTAGTTAAGTTTACAATAAATTAATAAACAAACACAATGAAATATATTTTTTTCGTTGGGTTCAGAATGATTTTTGCGAAATTATTGCATACACAAATTTTCGCTTGCCTTATTCGGCAAGAAGAGTATTGTTATTTAATAAAAAAATAGCAAGTTTTACCTATTCGGCACGACATAACTGGCGAAATTATTTACAAACATTATTTCTCAGGCACAGCAGGATTCTAACCTGCACACATTGTATCGTAGTACACAGTGCATCAATACTAAACGCATCAACACACGTACACGAGATCAATAAGAGCATCAACACACGTACATCAGTACATCAATAAGAGCATCAACACACGTACACCAGCACATCAATAAAAGCATCAACACACGTACCCCAGTACATCAATAAGAGCATCAAGACATGTACACCAGAACATCAATAAGAGCATCAACACATGTACACCAGAACATCAATAAGAGGATCAACACACGTACACCAAAACATCAACACATGTATACCAGAACATCAATGAGCATCAACACACGTACACCAGAACATCAACACATGTACACCAGAACATCAATAAGAGCATCAACACACGTACATCAGTACATCAATAAGAGCATCAACACACGTACACCAGCACATCAATAAGAGCATCAACAAACGTACACCAGTATATCAATAAGAGCATCAACACACGTACACCAGTACATCAATAAGAGCATCAACACACGTACACCAGAACATCAATAAGAGCATCAACACACGTACACCAGAACATCAATAAGAGCATCAACACACGTACACCAAAACATCAACACATGTACAGCAGAACATCAATGAGCATCAACACACGTACACCAAAACATCACCACATGTACACCAGAACATCAATAAGAGGATCAACACACGTACACCAAAACATCAACACATGTATACCAGAACATCAATGAACGTCAACACACGTACACCAGAACATCAACACATGTATACCAGAACATCAATGAACGTCAACACACGTACAGCAGAACATTAACACACGTACACCGTGCCCCGGTGGGGCAGAAACATTTCGAAGTGTTTCCTACACACACACACACACACATACATACAACAGGCCTAGTGTCTAATTGACATGTGCCTAGGACAAAATGGTAACTAACATGTACACCAGAACAACACACGTACACCAGAACATCAACACATGTGCACCAGAACATCAATAAGAGCATCAACACACTTACACCAGAACATCAACACACGTACACCAGAACATCAACACACGTACACCAGAACATCAACACATGTACACCAGAACATCAATAAGAGCATCAACACATGTACACCAGAACATCAATAAGGGCATCAACACACGTAAACCAAAACATCAACACACATACATCAGAACATCAACACATGTACACCAGAACATCAATAAGAGCATCAACACACGTACACCAGAACACCAACACATGTACACCAGAACATCAATAAGAGCATCAACACATGTACACCAGATCAACACATGTACACCAGAACATCAACACATGTACACCAGAACATCAATAAGGGCATCAACACACGTACTCCAAAACACCAACACATGTACACTAGAACATCAATAAGAGCATCAACACATGTACACCAAAACACCAATACATGTACACCAGAACATCAATAAGAGCATCAACACACGTACACCAGAACATCAACACATGTACACCAGAACATCAATAAGGGCATCAACACACGTACACCAAAACACCAACACATGTACACCAGAACATCAATAAGAGCATCAACACATGTACACCAATACATGTACACCAGAACATCAATAAGGGCATCAACACACGTACACCAGAACACCAACACATGTACACCAGAACATCAATAAGAGCATCGACACATGTACACCAGATCAACACATGTACACCAGAACATCAATAAGAGCATCAACACATGTACACCAAAACACCAATACATGTACACCAGAACATCAATAAGAGCATCAACACACGTACACCAGAACACCAACACATGTACACCAGAACATCAATAAGAGCATCAACACATGTACACCAGATCAACACATGTACACCAGATCAACACATGTACACCAGATCAACACATGTACACTAGAACATCAATAAGAGCATCAACACATGTACACCAAAACACCAATACATGTACACCAGAACATCAATA
This sequence comes from Cherax destructor, assembly GCA_009830355.1. NCBI lineage: Eukaryota > Metazoa > Arthropoda > Malacostraca > Decapoda > Parastacidae > Cherax > Cherax destructor. Next base: position 149,330 of record WNWK01002236.1, read on the forward strand.
AGAGCATCAACACACGTACACCAAAACATCAACACATGTACACCAGAACATCAATAAGAGCATCAACACATGTACACCAAAACATCAACACATGTACACCAGAACATCAATAAGAGCATCAACACACGTACACCAAAACATCAACACATGTACACCAGAACATCAATAAGAGCATCAACACACGTACACCAAAACATCAACACATGTACACCAGAACATCAATAAGAGCATCAACACACGTACACCAAAACATCAACTCAGAGTCACTCACTGCAGGAATGTAATTACCTCGTCACTCCGTTGAGGAATGTTGTAGGCGCAGAAGGCAGGGTGAGAAGAGCAGGGTTTGGACGGCAGGGGAAGGCAGAGCGAGGACAGGGGAAGGCAGGGGGATAGGGGCAGAGGAAGGCAGGACGAGGACAGGGGGAGAGGGGCAGAGGAAGGAAGGATGAGGACAGGGGGAGAGGGGCAGAGGAAGGCAGGGGGAGAAGGGCTGGGGAAGACAGGATGAGAAGGGCAGGGAAACGCAGGGTGAGAAGGGCAGGGTGAGGAGGGCAGGGAAAGGCATGATGAGGAGGGCAGGGAAAGACATGATGAGGAGGGCAGGGAAAGGCATGATGAAAAGGGCAGAGAAAGGCATGATGAGGAGGGCAGGGAAAGGCAGGGTGAGGAGAGCAGGGGAAGGCAGGGTGAGGAGGGCAGGGGATGGCAGGGTGAGAAGGGCAGTGGAAGGCAGGAAAAGGCAGGGTGAGGGCAGGAAAAGGCAGGGTGAGGAGGGCAGGGAAAGGCACGGAGAGAAGGGCAGGGGATGATGGCAGGGGATGATGGCAGGGTGAGGAGAGCAGGGAAAGGCAGGGTGAGGTCAGGGAAAGGCAGTGAGGTCAGGGAAAGGCAGTGAGGTCAGGGAAAGGTAGAGTGAGGAGGTCAGGGAAAAGCAGGGTGAGAAGGGCAAGAGAAGGCAGGGTGAGAAGTGATAAGAGATGAGAAGGGCTGGGGGAAGGGGAGATACAATTTTTCTTATCGATCAAAGTTGGAGAGAGCAATGTACTGCTGTTGTAGGTGAGACTTACACAGTAAGACATCAAACTGGTTTCTCATGTCTTGTTTTGAAAGTTCTAGTTATTCACCTCATCTTCTTTCTTAAAGTTGTGATACCAAAATTATCTCTCCCAGGTCTCTCATTACTGAGTTTTTTGTGTTTTTATAATACTCCGATGGGAAGAAAGGAGTGGTAGCAGTAATAGTAGTTGGGGAAAGGGATGAAGGTAGGAGGGAAGAGGAGAGAATGAAGGAAGGAGTGAGGTGAGGGACGGATGGGATGGAGTGAGGAGGGGGGACGGTGAAGAGAGGGAGAGGAAGGAGTGAGGGAGAAGGAGGGAAGAGTGAGGGGGAGGGAAGAGTGAGGGGAGGGAAGAGTGAGGGAAGGAGGGAGGAGTGAGTAGAAAGGAAGAAGGGGGGGACAGAGGGGAGGGGAATACCTTTATACCTTTCATATACTTCTGATGAGTTTCCAGAGTCTTTCTACTCCCGGAGGCCGGCCATGGGCCAGGCTCGTCTGGTGCTTAAAGAGGTAGAGGAGGAAAGGGGATACCTGGAGGGTAATTCGGGGATCAACGCCTCCTCTGCCCGGTCCACGACCAGGATTCCCGGTGGATAAGGGCCTGATCAATTAGGCTGTTACTGCTGGCCACACGTAGTCCAACGTACGAACCACAGCCCGGCTGATCTGGCACCGACTTTAAGTATCTGTCCAGCTCCCTCTTGAAGACAGCCAGGGGTCTATTGGTAATTCCCTTTATGCATGGTGGGAGGCTGTTGGACAGTCTTGGGCCCCGGACACTTATGGTGTTCTCTCTTAGTGTACCAATGGCGCCCCTACTTTTCATTGGGGGTATTATGCACCGCCTGTCCAGTCTTTTACTTTCGTAGGGAATGATTTCTGTGTGCAGATTCGGGACCCTTCCTTCTAGGATTTTCCAAGTGTAGATTATGATATATCTCTCTCGCCTGCGTTCCAGCGAGTACAAGTCAAGTGCTTTCAAGCGTTCACAGTAGTTGAGATGTTTGATGGAACTAATACGTGCAGTAAAGGTTCTCTGTTCACTCTAGATCTGCAATTTCACCTGCTTTGAAAGGAGATGTTAATGTACAGCAATATTCCAGCCTAGAGAGAACAAGTGATTTAAAAAGAATCATAATTGGCTTGGTATCTCTTGTTTTGAAAGTTCTCATTATCCATCCTATCATTTTCTTTGCAGTTGTGATCGTAGCACTGTTGTGATCCTTGAAAGTGAGATCCTCAGACATTACCACTCCCAGGTCCCTCACATTATTGTTCCGCTCTATTGTATGATCAGAGATTGTAGTATACTCAGTTCTAGTTATTATCTCATGCAGTTTTCCATAACGTAGTTGGAATTTGTCTTCATTGATCATATTGTTTTCCGTTGCCCATTGGAAAACTTGGTTTATATCTTCTTGGAGGTTAACCGTGTCTTCTATAGATGACAGTCTCATGCAGATCCTAGTATCGTCTGCAAAGGATGACACGGTGCTGTAGATTACATATCTGTCTATGTCTGATATGAGGATGAGGAACAGGATGGGGGCGAGTACTGTGCCTTGTGGAACAGCTTTTCACTAAGGCAGCTTCCGATTTCACTCTGTTGACCACTACTCTTTGTGTTCAATTGGTTAGAAAGTTGAAAATCTTTGCCAGTTATTCCTTTAGGACCTATTTTGTGAGCTAATACGCCATGATCACTCTTGTCAAAGGCTTTTACAAAGTCTGTGTATATTACATCTGCATTCTGTGTTTTTTCCAGTGCATCCAAGACCATATCATAGTGATCCAGTAGTTGCGAGAGGCAGGAGCGACCTGCTCTGAACCCATGATGCTCTGGATTGTGCAGTTTTTGGGAATCCAAGTGGTTAGCAATCATGCTTCTTAGCACTTTCAAAGATTTTTATGATGTGGGACGTTAGAGCTATTGGTCTATAGTTAGGAGGTAGATGAGGGGAGGGGAGGGAAAGGAGGTAGATGGGAGGGGAAAGAGGTAGAGGAAGGGAAGGGAAAGGTGAGGGAAAGGTGAGGGAAAGGAGTCAGGCTTGAAGGGAGGGGAGGGGAGGAGAGAGTGGAGGGTAAAGAGGTAGGAGGATGGAGGGAGATGTGAATAGGTGGGATAGATGAAGTAGGGAGGGGAGGGGAATGACGAAGTGGGAAAGAGTAATGTACTCGGTAGGGGATGGAGGGAAGAGAAATGGGAAGGGAGGTGAGAAGAGAAATGTCCCGTCCACCCCAACTGCCCGGGAGTTGGGGAGAAGGGGAGGTCGGGTATTGAGCAGGTGGGGCACATAATAGGTGAGGTGGACAGGGGGTGGGGCAGAGACGAGGTGAGGTGGAGAGGGGTGGGGCAGAGACGAGGTGAGGTGGAGAGGGGAGGGGCAGAGACGGTGAGGTGGAGAGGGGAGGGCAGAGACGAGGTGAGGTGGAGAGGGGAGGGGCAGAGAGGAGGTGGAGATGAGGTGGGGAAGAGACGAGGTGAGGTGGAGAGGGGGTGGGAAAGAGACGATGTGAGGTGGAGAGGGGGTGGGGAAGAGACGATGTGAGGTGGAGGGGTGGGGAAGAGACGAGGTGAGGGGGAGAGGGGGTGTTGAAGAGACGATGTGAGGGGGAAGAGACGAGGTGAGGGGAAGAGACGAGGTGAGGGGGAGAAGGGGTGGGGAAGAGACTAGGTGAGGTGAAGAGTGGGTGGGGAGTGGTGGTGATGTTGTGGGGAGGAGTGGAGTGGAGGGGAGGAGTTGAAGTGGGGAGGGGTGGTTGTGGAGAGTAGCGGTAGTTGGGAGGAGTCGTGGAGTGGAAGTGGGAGGAGTTGTGGAGTGGTAGTGGGGAGGAGTGATGGTGGGGAGGAGTGGTGGAGTAGTAGTGGAATGGAGGAGTGGTGGAGGGGAGAAGTGGAGTGGTAGTGGGGAGGAGTGGTGGTGGGGAGTGGTTGTGGGGAGGAGTGGTGGAGGGGAGAGTGGTGAAGGGGAGGAGTGGTGGAGGGGGACTGATGGAGGGGGACTGGTGGTGGGGGGGAGTGGTGGTGGGGAGGAGTAGTGGAGTGGTAGTGGGGAGGAGTGGTGGAGGGGAGGGGTGGTGGAGTGGTAGTGGGGAGGGGTGGTGGAGTGGTAGTGGGGAGGAGTGGTGGAGGGGAGGGGTGGTGGAGTGGTGGAGGGGAGGGGGTGGAGTGGAGGGTGGTGGAGTGGAGGGGTGGTGGAGTGGTGGTGGGGAGGAGTGGCAGTGGGAAGGAGTGGCAGTGGGAAGGAGTGGTAGTGGGAAGGAGTGGCAGTGGGGACGAATGGTGGTGGGGGAGAGATGGGAGTTGCGGTGGAAAGGGAAGGTGTTATATGGGGAGGGGAAGGAGAGGGGTATGATGAAGGGGAGAGGGGTATGATGAAGAGGAGAGGATGGAAAGGGGGGGTTTGAGGAGAGGGGGAGGGAACGAGTGTTGGGAGTGGAGGGGGCAGGAAATTAGCTCTGTCGGGGTGGAAATCAAGGCACGAGATAGTGACAAAAGGAAGCCAGAGTGAAGAGCGAGGAAGACTCCCCCCCCCCACCACCACCGTCCCCACACACACACACACACACACACACACACACCTGGACAAGCTTGACATCTGGTCTAGCAACTGGCTTCTCGAATTCAATCCCACCAAATGCAAAGTCATGCAGATCGGAGAAGGGCAAAGAAGACCGCTGACAGAGTACAGGCTAGGCGGACAAAGGCTACAAACCTCGGCAAAGGAGAAAGACCTTGGGGTGAGTATATCGCCAAGCACGTCTCCGGAGGCACACATCAACCAGATAACTGCGGCAGCATATGGGCGACTGGCAAACCTAAGATTAGCGTTCCGTTACCTTAACAAGGAATCGTTCAAGACACTGTACACCGTGTACGTCAGGCCCATACTAGAATATGCAGCACCAGTCTGGAACCCACACCTGGTCAAGCACGTAAAGAAACTAGAGAAAGTGCAAAGGTTTGCGACAAGGTTAGTTCCACAACTCAGGGGTCTGTCCTATGAAGAAAGGTTGAGGGAAATAGGACTAACAACACTGGAGGAAAGAAGGGTCAGAGGAGACATGATAACGACATACAAAATACTGCGGGGAATTGACAAGGTAGACAGTGACAGGATGTGGAAGCTGAAGCTGAAGGATGTGGAAGCTGAAGACTCAGATGAGTCAAAGGGATGTTAGGAAGCATTTTTTCAGCCACAGAGTAATCAGGAAGTGGAATAGTCTTGAGAAAGATATAGTGGAGGCAGGAACCATACACAGTTTTAAGACGAGGTATGATAAAGCTCATGGAGCAGGGAGAGCAGAGACCCAGTAGCGGACAGCGAAGAGGCGGGGCCAGGAGCTGAGTCTCGACCCCTGCAACCACAATTAGGTGAGTACACACACACACACAGGCGTGGAAGACAGCAAATGTAGTCCCAATTTTCAAGAAAGGAGACAGACAGGCAACATTAAACTACAGAGCAGTGTCACTGAGATGTATAGTATGCAAAGTCATGGAGAAGATTATGACAAGAGTGGTGGAGCACCTAGAAAGAAATAAGCTTATACACGATAACCAGCACAGTTTCAGGGAGGGGAAATACTGTGTCACAAACCTACTGAAGTTTTACGAGAAGATGACAGAGGAGAGAGAGAGAGAGAGAGAGAGAGAGAGAGAGAGAGAGAGAGAGAGACAGAGAGAGAGAGAGAGAGAGAGAGAGAGAGAGAGAGAGAGAGAGAGAGAGAGAGACAGAGAGAGAGAGAGGAGGGAGGGGTAGAGGTAGACTGCACTTTCTTGGACTGTAAGAAGGCTTTCGACACAGTTCCACACAAAAAAAATTAGTGCAAACGCTAGAGGAGTAGACTCGAATAACAGGAAATGCACTGCAATGGATCAGGGAATACCTGACAGGAAGGAAACAACGAGTAATGGTACGTGACGAGGTGTTAAAGTGTGCGCATGTGACGAGCCGGATTCCACAATGGTCAATCCTAGGGCCAGTGCTGTTTCTGGTATATGTGAATGACATGACGGGAGGGACAGATCCAGAGGTGTTCCTGTTTGCAGACAATGTGAAGCTAATGCGTAGAATTCAAGTGAACGAGGATCAGGTAGGGGTACAACAGATCTGGACAGGCTGCAAGCTTTGTGCAACAATTGGCTCCTGGATTTTAACACAACCAAGTGCTAAGTCATGAAGATTGGGGAAGGTCAAAGAAGACCGCAGACTGAGTACATGCTAGTGCATCAAAGGCTGCAAACCTCACTCATACCGAGCACATCTCCTAAGGCAAACATCAACCAAATCACTGCTGCAGCATTTGGGTACCTGGTAAACCTAAGAATAGCATTTCGACACCAGTCATTCAAGACACTGTACACTGTACGTCAGGCCTATACTGGAGAATGCAGCAACAGTATGGAACCCACACTTGGTCAAGCAAGTTAAGAAATAAGAGAAAGTGCAAAGGTTTGCAACAAGACTAGTCCCGGAGCTAAGGGGAATGTCCTACAAGGAGATGTTAAGGGAAATCAACCTGACGACAGCGAAGGACAGGAGGGATAGGGGGGACATGATAACAGCATATAAAATACCGGGAGGAATTGACAAGGAATTGACAATGTTTCAGAGATGTGACACAGCAACAAGGGGTCGCAACTGGAAGTTGAAAACTCAGATAAGTCACAGGGATGTTAGAAAGTATTTCTTCAGTCATAGAGTTGTCACGAAGTAGAACAATCTGGAGAGTGAGGTAGTGAAGGCAGGATCCATACACAGCGTTAAGAAGAAATACAATAAAGCTCTTGGAACAGGTAGAGTGTAGACTTAGTGTGAAGGTTCAACAGCACTATCAGACCCTCAAAAGAGTATTTGATAAGGCTGGTTCCTCCTTATGGAAATGAAAAGATAGAAAAATAAATGATAACATAATAAGATAAACAATTTTATTAATACATATGTAAAACTAGTAAAGAATATAAAACACTTAAACATGAAAGTAATCCTACTTGAAGCAAAGAAATGAAAAATGAGGATGTGTGTGTACATATTATATATATATATATATATATATATATATATATATATATATATATATATATATATATATATAGTCATCTATTCATTATACATTCTAATGATAAACTAGAAATATTAGAATATTATATATATATATATATATAGATATATACAATACGTAGTTGATAATGGTGTCGTGCCGATGTTGTGGGCATCGTAGCTGTGAATCGTGGTTTAGAATGCCGAGTCGTTGTTGAAGACTATGGGTTGGGGGGGGGGAGAGGCAGTTACAAGTGGACGTGACTGTTGACATATTGAGTAGACAAGTGACCCCAACACAAGTAGATATTCTGACGATAAGAGGTACTGTGATCCTCTGACCACAACACTTGTGAAGCAGTTGAGTCACCAGTAGAGAACCACCATGAAACGTTGGTGGGGTTATAACTGAGGAACGGCTGCAAGAGATCATTTACAGCCACCATAGAGCCAAACAAACATTTAAATTACTAGCAACGCCTCAAGTCCTAAATATGTACTCACTGGAGCGAGAGATATGAGAGGAGCTGCAAAATAAATCCAGTGAAAAGAAGCGTCATGGACACAATAAAAGAACATTATATCAAAATTTGTGGCCCCTGACAATTAAGCATATTTCCAGAAGTTAGCAAAAACACTGCTGGAACAAGTGTTAAAGAGGAAATCGGACAAGTATCTCCACCAGGTGCCAGATCAACCAGAGGCATGGTGGTCACCTGAAGTATGGTCACGCGGGGTGGAGCTCCGTCTTAAATTGCGTTTACTGATAGTAGCTGAGGAGACACAGTGCCAGAATTAAGTGTGTGTAACCATAAAGTGCATATACGCATTTGAACCAACATAAGATAAATCGCAGTGAACATTAAATAGAAAAAAAAAATATAGACTATAGTGTAAATTCTAGAGTGCCGGTGGAGCAACCGTTACGGTGGGAATAGGCCTGGAGGCCAGCGAATTATTGCCAGATACATCCAAATTCGGAGGTGAAAATTAACAAACATATATTGAACTAACTAAGTAATATAGCGAGTGGCAAGGATATATATGTGCAGTGATACAGTGAACCAAATCTGTAGTAAGAGAAATAGTAATAAATCCCCAGTATAGCTTAAAAGATATGGTATAGCATATGGAAATATACTACAAGGATTGGCACTAGTGAAAATTGCCAGAGGTCCTGAGAAGCAGAAATAACAGATAAGTAAATTCTATAGTTATAAGAAACAAAAACAAGTGATGGTGGCACTGAGGTGCAGGGAATCACAGTATACATAATTGGAGTATAAAACCATGTGAAGTGTCTTTCTCGCTGCCACTACTAAGCGTGGAAGTTTTTGCAATGGAAGTGTAAGGGGAAACTACCGGAAGCATAGGTATCGTGTGGAAATAAAGCAATGACCACAGTATTAGTTCAGTGAAAAGAAAAGGTATCTTGAATAAATATAGTGTATATCCTTGTAATAACCAGTGTACAGCACAGTGATAAACTATTAGGTATAAAATAAAAGTAAATTAAATCCAATAGTAGTGTGGCAGTGTGGGTGACCACTTGTCCTGGAGTGGTCAATGTGACAAGCGACTTTTATAGATCTGAGTTACCACTTATAACGAATAGACTAGGTTATCAGGACAGAATAAGAAAGACCTAGTGAACCCAATTGGCAGTAGAAAACACAAGGATAGTGATCTAAGAAAATGAAAGTGGTCTAAAACGGGGCATCGCATGGCAGTATAGGACTGAGTGGTGTGCCTCAGTCATACGCCTGGCAGTGCTGAAGTCAGCCACGGAGGCCTACCATACACACCCATAAAAACACCATATACACCATACCACAATATCCTGTCTAGACCAGTGTGGGGATCTCAGTGAGAATAATACATTAAAATGTATATAGGACTGATCAGAGAGGAATAAATATAGAAAGAGTTGTACAGTGAGCAAACAGAAATAAATACATATTATAACAATAATATAATATAAAGTGTAGTAAGTCTCCATAATCAGTACATCCCACATATACTAATAGGATACAGGCAGGATGGCAGTACAGTATATCTGTGGGACTTGTGAAAAGGCTCTTGGGAAGAAATCCAGAATCACATGCAACCTTTGCTTTTCAAAACATCATGTCACATGTTCAAAAATTAACACAGTAACAAGAAGTGACATCCGTCTAGAAAGGTGTTTCTGGATCTGCAACAAGGATGTGGAACTATGGACAGATATCAGGAAAGCGCTCAGGAGGCTAATAAACAATAAGCATGAAGAAAAAGAGGAACTATTGAATAGTCTCCCCGGTATATATAGAACTTGGGAAGATAGAAAAGGGGTAAAGTATAACACACAGAATGACCAGTCTACAACAATTGACCCAAAAATAAACAGTCATCCACAGGAAAAAACACAGGAGACAAAAACATTAGCTAACTCAGCCCCCAGCCCCAGGACTGACCCAGACCCAGCCCCAGCCATAGTGAACATCCGGTTTTGGTTAAGGACGCCACCACAGCCATAGCCTCTAATACAGATATAGTAGGGAGTCCTCTTCCAGGGAAAATGTTGGCCCCATGTCATCAAAGGAGAAAAGCGCAGATAACGAGGAAAACCAAGGAGTGGAAAGAGAGGAAAAAAACGCAGATAATTCTGCAGATCTTTGGGAAAATACAAGGTCGGTAAATATAGGCAGTCAAAACATATGCAGATTCTATGCTAAAGGTATGTGCCTTTATGGCAGAGATTGTTGGAATAAACACACCAGAAAATGTGCCAACATGTTAAGGAAAGGAAAGTGTCGGTTTAACAAAGAGTGCAGATACTTCCATCCAGTGATGTGTCAAGCTTCAACACAGTCCAGAGAATGCTATGACATGAGCTGCCCAGACCACCATATAAAGGGAACAGTACGATACAGAAAAGCAGGGAAAGGGAAAATGAAAAAGAACAGCAATCTTTTTTAGATATAAGGAGAAACAACCAGATAAAGAAAGAGACAAAGGTGGAAATGGTACAGAGGGACAGATGGGCAGAACAGTGGGACAAGACAAGACAGGCACCAGCTCATCAGGGCTGTATAAACAATCAAAGTCAGTACTGGAGAAACCAGGGGTATGGGCACCAGGGGCCATACCAGGTAGGACATCACCAGTGGTACTAACCAAACACAAAGAAAGACCAAACATCCCAAATGGTAACTCCTGCTTCATATTTGCAAATATTCAGGGTCTGAAATCAAATAAAAATGACAAAGTTAGTTATGTTAGTGGACTCCTATCAGAAGCAAATGCCATGTTTGGAGCATTTACAGAAACACATACAAGGGATGTTTTGGACGGAGAGATTCAGATGAAAACTATAACATGTATAGATGTGATAGAATAAATAGGTCACAGGGAGGAGTAGGACTCTATATAAAAGATGCTCTCTGTTGCACAGAAGTTTTGAACGCTACGAATGATATAGTAGAAATCCTCGGCATTAAAGTGGAAAATAAGAATCTAGTAATTATCCTAGTATACAAACCACCATCAGCAACTGCGGAGGAATTCACAGAGCAGTTAAAGAAGATAGATAGCTATCTGGATAGGCTAGAGAATCCCACCCCAAACATTTTAATCCTTGGAGATTTTAATCTCCCTCATGTAAAATGGAAGATGAGGCACCATAATGTTATACCAGAAATAACTCCTGGAAGCACCCTGGCTCAACAGGCACATACCAGGGAACTAATGAGGCTTTGTGAAAAGTACTCACTAAACCAACAGATAATTGATCCCACTAGAAATGAAAATACCCTGGATTTGATATTCACAAACAACGAGGAATTAATCAGAGACATAACAGTTACAAAAACAATATACTCTGATCATAACATCATAGAAGTTCAAACTAGTATTAACTCAGGGTTAGGGAACTGCGACACTAATGTTAGAGACGGAATGTTCAGTAAGTTTAATTTTAATAACCATAGAATTGACTGGGAAAAAATAAACCAAGAGCTATCAGACATATCATGGGAATCAGACATGAGCACCCTAAATCCCCACCAGTGCCTAGAAGCTGAATACAGAAGCATACAAGGTATGTATGAAACACGTACCATTGAGGAAACCCGAAGAAGATCAGATATAGAGAGAGCGTAGGAGATGGTACAGGAGAAGAAAACGGGTTACAATTGCTGAAAAATACAGTTATGTTGCAACAGAGGAGAGATAGCCTTAACCGAGAGATCACGGAATTAGAGCACAAACTCAAGATGTCATACCTGACAGAAGAATTACAAAGGGAACAAAGAGCCATACAGGATATTGCTAGAAACCCAAAATATTTCTACTCCTATGCAAAATCCAAGCTAAGAACTACCTGTAGAATTGGACCATTATTGAGAGGAGATTCGTATACGGACGATGAACAGGAAATGAGTGAAATTCTAAAAGAACAGTATGAGTCAGTGTTCAGCAACCCACTAAATGACAGCAAGGTAGAAAATGCAGAAATATTTTTCACTCCAGCAGAAGGCTGCGCAGACCACCTAACCGACATTAGTACAAATCCCATAGATTTCGAAAAGAAATGGCCAACATGCCCTCACTCAGCACCTGGACCAGATTCATGGAATGCTTTATTTATAAAGCAGTGCAAAGTACCATTAGCAAGAGCCCTTAGTATTCTGTGGAGAAAGAGCTTAGATCTAGGTGAAATTCCAGAGGCCTTAAAGAGTGCAGACATAGCTCCTTTGCATAAGGGAGGTAGTAGAGCACTAGCTAAAAATTACAGACCAGTAGCCCTCACTTCTCACATCATAAAAATCTTTGAAAGAGTGATGAGACGGCAGATTACAAAGTTCATGGACCAGCACAACCAACATAACCCGAACCAGCATGGCTTCAGAGCGGGTCGATCATGCCTGTCACAGCTGCTGAACCATTATGACAGAATTACGGAGGCATTGGAGGACGACCAAAACGCAGATGTGATTTACACAGATTTTGCAAAGGCGTTTGACAAATGCGATCATGGAGTGATAGCGCACAAAATGAGGGCCATAGGCATTACGGGAAGGTAGGCAGATGGATTTTGAGTTCCTAACACAAAGAACACAAAAAGTAGTAGTGAACAGGGCAAGATCCAGCATCAGCGAGGTCAAAAACTCAGTGCCCCAAGGCACTGTCCTGGCACCTCTGCTGTTTCTCATCCTCATAGCAGACATAGATAAAAACACCCAGCACACTTTTGTATCATCATTTGCAGATGACACTAAAATAAGCATGAAAGTCACTACGGTAGAGGACACTGAAAAATTACAGGAGGACATAAGCAGGGTCTTCCAATGGGCAGTGGAGAACAACATGACGTTCAATGGTGATAAGTTTCAGCTGCTTAGGTATGGAAAAAATGAAGAACTCAAAAGGAACACTATATACAAAACGCAAGAGGGTCACCACATAGAACGAAAGGAACACGTAAAGGACTTGGGAATAATTATGTCTGCTGATCTGTCGTTTAAAGACCATAACAAGACAAAGATCACAACAGCCAGGAAGATGACGGGGTGGGTATTGAGAACTTTCAAAACAAGGGAAATAATGCCGATGGTGACACTCTTCAAATCGCTAGTGCTCCCTCACTTAGAATACTGCTCAGTGCTGACGGCCCCGTTCAGGGCAGGAGAAATAGCAGAGCTGGAACAAATCCAGAGATCGTTTACGGCTCACATTGAGCCATTGAAACATCTAAATTATTGGGAACGCCTTCAAGTCTTGAACATGTACTCATTGGAGCGGAGGAGAGAGATACATGATAATATATACATGGAAAGTACTTGAGGGCCTGGTCCCAAATCTGCACACTGCCATAACAACATACTGGAGTGAGAGATATGGGAGAAAGTGTAAAATAAACCCAGTGAGGAGCAGGGGTGCGGTGGGGACAATACGGGAGCACTGTATTAACATCCGGGGTCCCAGACTATTCAACATCTTACCAGATATCCGAAACACGGCTGGAACCAGTGTAGAAGCCTTCAAGAGGAAACTGGACAAATATCTTCACCAGGTGCCAGATCAACCAGGCTGTAATGGATATGTGGGGCAGCGGGCCTCCAGCAGCAACAGCCTGGTTGACCAGGCAAGCACCAGACGAGCCTGGCCCATGGCCGGGCTCAGAGAGTAGATACTCTCGAAACTCTTCAAAGGTATATCAAAGATATTTGGACCAGTGGGCCGCCAGCAGCAACAGTCTGGTTTACCATGGAAGCAGTAGACAAGCCTACTCAAGGCTGGGCTCCGGGAGTAGAAAAACTCTCGAAATTCATCAAAGGTAAAGGTAGTAAATTCAACAAGGATAAGAAGGCAGAAATTGAAACTAAAAACAAACTTGTGCACAAAGACACTAGAAATTATTTCTTCACAATGAGAGAGAAGTATTTAAAAGTGTTGGAAACTATACACTAGGGACGTGCCACCACGACACTGCTGGTGTAACACACACACACACACACACACTAAAGATGTGACAACTATATTGAATTGGAAACATTTTAAATGAAAGAAGAGGAGACCTGTACTAACACCTAGGAGGCTTGCTAGACAAAAAACTAACTCGTAGCTGTCACATCAAAGCCACAATAATTGGCATATTGGTTAGCAAGACATGCAAACGCTGATTTTCAAACCAATTCATCTTGTTCTGGAAACTTAGCTGTCCACAGTAAAATAAATCCTAACACTACTAATAATCAAGTCCCTGAGTGTACTCTCAGCACCATGTCTACCTAGATAAAACCTATTAAGATGGGTCAAACACGTACAATTAGTTTATACATAAAAGATAGGTGAAAATGGAATACCGGCCACGAGGTATGCCCACGAGTCTCAATCAAGACCACCAGGATCCGCCTAACATCCGTTCCCCCCAGTGTCCCTCCACCCTCAAACACCAGTGACGTGTTTCCTAAGATCAATATGCACAAGCTATTTTTTTATACACACTCACCAAGTGAGCAGAGCTTAAATACTCACTACACACAAGCGCACTCACCACCTACATCAATACTCAACACGACTCACCACCAATACACTCTTACATTTTACCACGAAAAACTAAACTTTCTTCTTGGTTGGCCCCGTGTGCTATGTATAACAAGTGAAGAGAGACACCTGCTGCATCATATCTGGCATCACTATTACAAATGACCCACAATAAAGTCTCTCTTCACTATATACACAACAAAAATAAAAGCAACAAGGTACGTAAACTTGCAAGACTAGGGAAAATATATAAAATATTAATCAAAGTGATAAGTACACTTATCACTTTCATTGATATAAGTACACTTATATACACTTGAGGACATTCATTTAAGAAAATGTTTCGCCATGAGTGGCTTCAAGACTGAAGCCAATAGTGACCAAATGTTTCCTTTAATAAATGTTCTTAATTCCACAGCAAGTGGCTTTATGGTGTGGTTGTGTGTATCACTGTACCATAGTGAGGTAGTATGCTTCCCCAGCGGCGGTGCATCACAATGAAAACATGACCTCTCACTCACCACCTGGACATACTCATCACAATCTTTATTTATAAAAAAACAAGTGCAAAATACCACTAGCATGAGCCCTCTGTATTCTTTTGAGAATGTGTTTACATCTAGATGGAAAAAAACAGAACTCTTAAAGTGTGCATAGTCCGTTTCCCTTTAAATAAGGGAGTTATTAGAGCGCCAGCCAAACATTGCAGATCAGTAGACACAACATCCACCGTCACAAGGAAGTAGACACAACATCCACCGTCACAAGGAAGTAGACACAACATCCACCGTCACAAGGAAGTAGACACAACATTCACCGTCACAAGGAAGTAGACACAAACATCCACCGTCACAAGGAAGTAGACACAACATCCACCGTCACAAGGAAGTAGACACAACATTCACCGTCACAAGGAAGTAGACACAACATCCACCGTCACAAGGAAGTAGACACACGTTCAACATGTGGTATCTTCACCTTGTAGACGTTTCGTCATTCAGTGACTTCATCAACACACTCTGAAGACTGAAGAAACACATAAAGAAGACAGTAAAAGAGAAAGTAATATGTTGCTCAGCCTAAGAGCAGGTGATGAGCAGCGTAGTGTTGTCTCCACTACCACGGTGTTCATCACCTGCTCCTAGGCTGAGGGACTCATTACCTTAGTCTTCTACTGTAATGTTTATATTTCTACACTCTTCACATTATGTCCATGGATTTTATTGATGAAGCCACTGGAGGGCGAAACGTGTACAAAGATACCCAGATGTTGCAAATTTGTCTAATTCATCATCTTGTCGATACTGAATACCATTGTTATACTGAATACCATTGTTATACTGAATACCATTGTTATACTGAATACCATTGTTACACTGAATACCATTGTTACACTGAATACCATTGTTACACTGAATACCATTGTTATACTGAATACCATTGTTACACTGAATACCATTGTTACACTGAATACCATTGTTACACTGAATACCATTGTTACACTGAATACCATTGTTATACTGAATACCATTGTTACACAACATCACAAGTCTACGAAAGTGATGAAATGATAAATTACAACCTTTATGGAACAACATAATCTACACAACTCAAAGCAGCACGGTTTTAAAACTGGAAGATTATGTCTGTCCCAACTGCTAAACCACTGACAGAATTACAGAGGCGTTGGAAGAAAACCAAAACGCAGATGTGATATACAAAGATTTTGCAAAGGCGTTTGACAAATGCGATCATAGGGTGATTGCACACAAAATGAGGGCAACAGGCTTAACATGGAAGGTAGGCAGATGGATTTTTAAGTTTCTAACACAGAACACACAGTGGTAAACAAAGCAAAATGCAGCATTAGTGAAGTAAACAGCTCAGTACCCCAAGGCACTGTCCTGAATCTCTATCCTTTATCTTCATAACAGACGAAGATAAAAAATAAAACACCCTTCACAATTCTGTATCATCATTTGCAAATAACATTAAAATAAGCATGAAATCACCTCAGTATTAGACACGGAAAAACTGCGAGGGTCTTCCAGTGAGGAGTGAACATGACGTTTAATGGTGGTAAGTTTCACCTTTTTAAACAAGGAAGGAATGAAGAACTTAAAAGAGAGACTATACAAAACTTAAGAGGATCATCAAATTGAACGAAAGGAACGGGTGAAAGACCTGGGAGTAATTATGTCGGCTGACCTTTCTTTTAAAGAACACAATAGAGGAGATATCACGACAGCTAGGAATAAAACGGGGTAGATAATGAAAATTTTCAAGACGAGGGAAACTGTGCCAATGGTAACACTTCTCAAATCACTTACGCTCTCTCGTTTGGAATCCTGACGGCCCCATTCAGGTCAGAAGAGAGATCACAGCTGGAAGTGATACAGAGATCATTTATGGCTGTCATAGACACAATAAATCATTTAAATTACTGGGAAAGCTTTAAGTCCTAACTAAATATGTACGAATTGGAGCGGAGGGAGGGAGTGAAAAGCAGGCGCAACGTATTATCATCCTGGCCCTAGACTATTCAACATCTTATTAGAAGATATCGGAAACACTGTTAGGACTAGTGTAGAAGTCTTCAAGATGAAACTGGACAAGTAAATTTATCAGGTTCCAGATCAACTAGGCTGTGATGAATACGTGAGCCAGCAGTAACAGCCTGGTTGACGAAGCAAGGAACAGTCGAGTCTGGCCCAAAGCCTGGCTCAGGGAGTAGACAAACTCTCGAAACTCGGACACGTTTCCATAGTTTTTCTACCGTCGCAGGACGGCTTTTGGCCAGTCTTTCTTGTTTGTTGTCAATATAAGTCATCTTAGATCTAACATTATACTGCTGGCCACTAGACCAGGATCTCCACCACATATAAAAGGATGTCATGCATCAGTTGCGAGCTACCTTACTTTAGTAAGAGGCGCGTGCATCCTAACACAAGCCACTTTCCAGCTGGCAATACCCACATAAAGCAAAAGCATACAACTCACCTGCCAAATGTCCTTTAACCTTTATGCTGTGACCACCTCCGATCTTACCAAAAAAAACCCAAATATATGCACGTTTGAGTGGCAATACTACCTACCAAGATACAAACTGAGCCATCCTATATTATGGCAAGCCTAGCTGTTGCCAGTCATACAGTCATCCTCCCTATCCATTAATGCCACCTCTCAAGTCCCGGGATCGAGTTCCAGACCAAGGAAACGTAAGTTTTCCTGACTATCTTCACTCTCATGTTCACCTATTAGTTTACGTACCTGTGTATGAGCACTGTTAAGGTCACTACAGGGTAAAAACTGCTTTGCAAATACGTTAGAAAGTTTTAATTTAAATCACATCCTGAGCAAAATGTCAGTGCATACCTGGAGGGTGTTTTGGGGGTCAACGCCCCTGCGGCCCAGTCCCTGACAAGAAACTTCTAACACAGGAGAGGGGGATGCAGTGCTGGCTAGCAATTGTTCCAACATGGGAGGGGGGCCTCCAGTGCTGGCTAGCAAGTGTTCCAACATAGGGGGATTCCGTGCTGACTAGCAAATGTTCCAACATGGGGGTCCAGTGCTGGCTAGCAAGTGTTCCAACATAGGGGGCTCCAGTGCTGACTAGCAAGTGTTCCAACATAGGGGGCTCCAGTGCTGGCTAGCAAGTGTTCCAACATAGGGGGCTCCAGTGCTGGCTAGCAAGTGTTCCAACATAGGGGGCTCCAGTGCTGGCTAGCAAGTGTTCCAACATAGGGGGCTCCAGTGCTGGCTAGCAAGTGTTCCAACATGGGTGGGTTCCAGTGCTGACTAGCAAATGTTCCAACATGGGGGGTCCAGTGCTGGCTAGCAAGTGTTCCAACATGGGGGGGCCAGTGATGGCTAGTAAGTGTTCCAACATGGAACCACCAATGCTGGTTAGCAAGTGTTCCAGCACCAGGAAGGAATGTCCAGTGTTGGCTGGAGTATAACTAGAGGTTTTGGGGTCTATGCCCCCGCGGCTCCGTCTGAGACCAGGCCTAGTGGTGGATCAGGGTCTGATCAACCAGGCTGTTACTGCTGGCATCACGCAAATTGACATACGAACCACAGCCTGGCTGGTCAGGTACAGACTTTAGGTGCCTGTCCAGAGCTTTCTTGAAGACAGCCAGGGGTCTATTGGTAATCCCCCTTATGTATGCTGGGAGGCAGTTGAACAGTCTTTGGCCCCTGACACTTATTTTATCTCTCAGTGTACTCGTGACGCCCCTGCTTTTCATTGGGGAAATGTGGCATCTCCTGCAGAGTGTTTTGCTTTCATAGGGAGTGATTTTCAAGTGTAAGTTTGGTACTAATCCCTCTAGGATTTTCCAAGTGTATATTATCATGTATCTATCTCGCCTACGTTCCAGGGAATACAAATCAAGGGACTTCAACCGTTCCCAGTAATTTAGGTGCCTTATCATTCTTAGGTGTGCTGTGAAAGTATTCCAACACCAGGGAAGGGGAAAGTTCCAGTGCTGGCTAGCAAGTGTTCCAACATGGAGGGGTGGGGTCCAGTGCTGCCTACCTGGAGGGACTTCCGAAGGTCAACGCCCTAGTGAGCTGATTCATAACTAAGCCTCATAGCGGGTCAGGGCCTTATCAACCAGGCAGTTACTGCTGGTTCGTACGCAATACGACGTACGAACCACAGCCAGGTTAGTCAAGTACTGACTTTAGGTATCTGTCCAGCTCCCTTTTGCATTCACCCACGGGACTATTGGTATTTCCTCTTACGTATGCTAGGAAGTAATTGAAGTCTCGAGTGCCGTATATTCACGGCACCCTTGCTTTTCATTCGGGGTACGTTGCACCACCTGTCGAGACTTTCTTCTGTAGGGAGTAATTTTGGTGTGTAGATTTGGGATTAACCCCTCTAGGATTTTCCAGGTGTAAAGTATGATGTATCCATCTCGCTTGCATTCCAAGAAGTACAAGTCAAGGAACTTCAAATAGTTCCAGTAATGAGGTGCTTGACTGTACTTATACGTGCAGTGAAGGTTGTCTGTATATTCTCCAGATCTGAAATTTCGCCTGCCTTGAAAGAAACGGTTAGTGTACAGCAGTATTCCATCTCAGAGATAACGAGTGACTTAAAGAGGATCATCAATGACTTGGCATATCTAGTTCTGAAGGGTCCCATTATTTTCCATATAGTTGTGATAATGACTTTGTTGTGATCTTTGTATTATTATTATTATTATAATCAAATAGAAGCGCTAAACCACAGGGGTTATACAGCTGTGATCTTTGTAGGTGAGGTCATCTGACATTATCACTCCCAAGTCCTTCACAGTAGTTTTCAGCTCTAATTAGAATTTTTTATACTCCAATCTCCCTTTTATTTCTTAAAGTTTTTCATAGCGGAGTAACCGAAATTTCTCCTCACTGAACCTATATTGTTTTCCATGGCCTGCTGGAAGACTGGAGTTATATTTGCTTGGAGATCTGCAGTATGCTCAATATATGACACTCATGCAAATTCTTGTACATCTACATTTTCACTGTCCTCCAGTGCATTCAAGACCATGTCATAGTGGTCCAATAGTTGCAAGAGGCAGGAACGACCTGCTCTAAAACCAATTTGCCGTGGATTATGCAACTGTTGGGAATCCAAGTGGTTAATCATGCTTCATAGAACTCTCTCAAACATTTTTATGTGGGATATTAGTGCTATCAGTCTATAATTTTTTGCTACTGCTCTGATGAGTGGGGCTACATACATTGTTTTTAGTAATTCTGGAAAGACAACCATGTCCAGACTTTCTCTCCATACCATACTTGAGGCATGCTAAAGCATTTCTTGCATTTCTTTATGAACACAGAGTTGCACGAGCCTGGGGCAGAGTGCATGAGAATGTTGTCGATGGCTTTACTGAAGTCCGGTAGAGTTAGTGTTATGTCAGAAATCTGGTATACATTGACAGGGTTTTGAGGATCTCTCACGAAAAACTTGATCCAGAATGTTAATGTTTAGTGTGATGAATGGCTCGCTAAACACCGTCATAATGACACTTCAGTATCACTCATTTCTTTGCTGTCGTCAAAGTTCCATCTTATTAAATGTGGTTTTTGCCTTGTTTTTTGGAATATGGAAAGAAATATTTTTGCTATCTTTCAATTTCATTAATTGCATTTAGCTCCTCTCTCTCATGGATCCTGCATCAATCATTTAACTTCAATATTTCATATCCAGCCCCTTTGAGAAGCTCCTTCGCCTGTAGAGAGAGCACCTCCTCTCTCTCTCTCTCTCTCTCTCTTTCCAGTTTACCACTTCTCTTCTTCTCAGAGGAATGTGCCTTGAGAATATTTCAGCTGCCAAAGACAGTGGTCATCTATATATATATATATTCATAGCTCCTGGCCCCGCCTCTTCACTGGTGTGTGTGTGTGTGTGCCGAATAGGTAAAACTTGCGATTTTGGCTTAAATAGCAACGCTCTTCTTGCCAAATAAGGCAAGCGAAAATTTGTGTATGCAATAATTTCGCAAAAATCATTCTAAACCTAACGAAAAAATATTTTCATTGCAGAGAACATCTACGTATGTGAAGCACCTAGCATTATTTGGGAGAATATCTTTAAGTAGTCTAGTCTCATAGAATTCCAAATACAGGTTGCTGAGTAAGGGGCTAAGGGGATTTCCCATAGCCATGCCTTGTTTTTGAGCATAGCACTTGCTTTCAAACACAAACTTGCAATTCATAACACAAAGTTTAATCAGTTCAATAATTATATTGGTGGGGTAGGGCAAGGAGTTTTCTACTTCCTCTTCAAGGTACGCAAGCAAGTCAGGGACTCTGGTAAACACGGCACTGACATCAAAACTCACAAGGATAAACTCAAGCGAAACATTTAATTCCTGGAGCCTTTCAGTAAAATCAACATTATTTTTAATATACACCCCAACCATTTAGATAGGTTATATGCTGCTGAGCCTATTAAACTTATAATAGGACTTCGCATCTCTGGAGAGATGCAAGGTCTGATCACTACTGAGCTCCTCGTATGCTTTAGTGAATCTTAATGGGCACAAGAGAATTATCAGATTCTGTCTCACTTGTCTGATTGTCAGGGGTGTCAGGGACTTCGTCATCATCGCATACTAACTTCATATGATCTAAATGCGATTCTTTAAACTGACCCGTACTAATTTCTCTAACTTTATACTTATTGCCATTAATATATTCGACTACTCTATAAGGGCCGACAAACTTTTGATCAAGTTTTGGCATTGCTGAAGTTTTGTTAAAATTAAACATGACTCTGGAACCCACTTGAACTTTAGTCGGTTTGGCTCGAATATTAGTTACTCTAGTAAATTCTGCTGTTGATTTATGAAGGGTTTCTCGAATTCGTCTGAAAACACACTGAGCTTGACTGGTATGGACTGCTACGAAATCATCTGGATTGTAAGTCGGTTTCAGATTTGAATATAACAGCTCATAAGGCAAACGCTTATCGACACCGTACAGTGCATAATGAGGGGTATCACCTATAGAAGCGTCAAAAGCAGAATTTATGGCACATTGAACATCAGGAATGACTTCATCCCAGGTTACACTATTGGGATTGATGGTAGCTCTCAAAACGTCAAGGACTTTCTTATTAGTCCTTCCTCCTAACCCATTACTGGCAGGATGGTGCGGAACAATGGTTGATTTTGTAATCTTGTATAGTTTACACAAGTTTTCTAGGATCTCATTACAAAATTCACCTCCATTATCTGTTAAGAGGGACTTAGGAGTGGTATGTCTGCAGATTATACGTTCCTTGAATGCTTTAGCTACTGTCTCGGCAGTCTTATCTGGGATAGGAACTAACTCACAATATCTGGTGAAATGATCGACTTTCACACACAGATGTTTGTTTCCACTGAGGGAACATTGGAAATTAGTCAACAGATCTAGTGCAACTCTTTCTCATGGCTCACTAGTAGTAGGGAAGATTTGGATTGGATTAGGGCCAGTTACATTACCTTTATGTTTCATACAGACACTACATTTCTTAATATACTCAGTAATATCAGTGGACATACGAGGCCAAAAGTATTTCAATCTGGTTTGTTTCACAGAACGATCCATACCAGGATGTGCAACACCTGATACATCGTGAACTAGCTGCAAGGCTACTTTCACTACTGACTGTGGAATTACTAACTGGTATACTCTTCTACTAGGATTACCCAGCTCGGTAGTGTGATACAGTAATTCTTGGTTCATAACAAAGTCACTGATGGGTGCTGGTGGCTTCACAGAGAGAATAAGATCTTCCTGGAGCAGGAATCGAATCACATCAGACCACATAGGGTCTGTTCTTTGAGCAGTCTTTACATCCTCAGCACTAAATGGAGGATCAGCAGTTACTACACTGACATGACGCGATAAAGCATCAGCAACTACATTGGATTTGCCAGGCAAATGTTCAAAGGTAGGGTTGAACTCTTGGATAGTCAAGGACCATCTGGCAAGTCTTTCAGTGGGTTGTTTATTCTGGAATAAGGGTATCAATGGGGCATGATCTGTTAAGACATGAACAGTGTACTGATAAATGATATATCGGAAGTGCTTTAAAGACCATACTATAGCTAAAGCTTCTTGCTCAGTAACTGTATAATTACGTTCAGCTTTAGTAAGGACTCGGCTAGCAAATGCAGCTGCGTTGTACTTGCTACCAGTCTTTTGTGCAAGGACTCCACCAATGCCTATTGAACTAGCATCAGTGGTCAGGTAGAAAGGCTGTGAAAAATCTGGAAATTTCAAAATAGGGGCAGATGTTAGCCTTTCTTTGAGATTTTGGAATGCTCTTTCTTGACGGAAGGTCCAAACAAATGGAGCATCTTTCTTAAACAACTCAGTTAGAGGAGCTGCTATTGAAGAAAAATTAGCAATGAATGATCTATAAAAACCTGCTAAGCCCACAAAGGATCTTACGGCATCAGCAATTTTGGGAGATGGAAAGTTTGATACTGCAGTTACTTTATTCTGGTCAGTCGTAACCCCTCTAGGAGTGACTACGTGACCAAGAAACTTGATTTCTGATCTGAAAAATTGACATTTGGACAGTTTGATCTTTAAATTGGCTTCTTCAAGCTTACCAAGTACTACGTCAAGTCTTTTTAAGTGGGTCTCTACATCTTGTGACATGACAATCACATCGTCTAAGTACACCATGAGTGTATTACCTATGAGACCTCTAAAGATATTGGTCATGAGCCTCGAGAATGTGATAGGAGATGATCTTAACCCGAAGGCCATACGACGGAATTCATAATGACCTGCTGGAGTGGAGAATGCGGTGAGCTCTTGGCTGTCCTCGTGAAGAGGGACTTGCCAAAACCCTTGTATCAAGTCTAGGGTCGAGAAAACTTTATCTCCGATGTTACGTAATAGATCACCAAGTACAGGAAGTGGGAAACGATCTGGAATCGTTTTCGCATTTAACTTCCTAAAGTCAATCACTGGGCGCCAAGTACCGTCCTTCTTAGGTACTAAGATCAGGGGCGCATTCCAAGGTGAATTGCTAGGTGCGATAACATCATCGTCAAGCATTTGGTTAATTAATTTCTCTGCGACAGCAACTTGAGAATGCGACAGCAACTTGAGAATGCGGCATTCTGTACACAGGTACATAAATGGGTCTAGTACCAGGTTCGAGTGGAATACGATGGGACAATAAGTGTCCTCTACCATAGTGACTCATGCTTATTTTAGTATCTGCAAATGATATAAATGTATTGGGTGTTTTTATGTCTGCTATGAGAAACAACAGTTACCCCAATGTGATTTACACAGATTTTGTGCTGGGACAGTGCCTTGGGGCACTGAGCTTTTGACCTAGCTGATGCTGGATCTTGCCCTGTTCACTACTTATGTTCTGTGTGTTAGGAACCCGAAAATCCACCAGCCTACCTTTCCCGTAATGCCCATGGCCCTCATTTTGTGAGCTATCACTTCATGATCACATTTGTAAAATGCCTTTACAAAATCTGTGTAAATCACATTGGGGTAACTAGTGACATGGTCCTCAGACAAATAGAGAAATTAAAACCTAACAAATCCCCAGGCCCTGATGAACTGTTTGCAAGAGTTTTAAAGGAATGTAAAGAGGAACTTAGCAAGCTTTTGGCAAATCTTTTCAATATATCACAACAAACTGGCATAGTGCCAGACAAGTGGAAAAGGGCAAATGTAATACCTATTTACAAGGCAGGTGACAGGTCCTTAGCTTCGAACTATAGACCTCCATAGTTGGTAAATTTATGGAATCAATAATTGCCGAGGCAATTCGTAGCCATCTTGAAAAGCATAAATTGATTAATGAATCTCAACACGGTTTTACTAAGGGGCGTTCCTGTCTTACGAATTTACTAACTTTTTTCACTAAGGTGTTTGAGAAGGTAGATCTGGCAGGATTGCCAGATATCACTGTTTCCATGCCTGTGGGACTGTCCTTTTGGGAAGAACAGGGAAGAGATCCTTCCTTAAATCTTGCTTTTCATTCAGCCATGGATGAATCCCACTCAGATCACTCAGTCAAATATAAAATTAAACACAACATACTACTCTGCACAGAGACTGGTAAGGAGGTAGGGGGAAGCCCAAAATTAGATAAACTGGTAGTTCCTAAGAAATTTAGGTCACAAATTTTGAACATAGCCCATAATTCCTCTTTAGGTCATTTGGGAATTACAAATCTCTGTATAGAATATTGAAAGAGTTTTACTGACCAAAAAAACAAAGGCAAGATGTGAAACATCCGCTCTTGTAGGCAATGTCAACAAGTAGGTGAACCTGGACACCCCATTAAACCTGAAACACTTCATCCCATACCTGCAGATGGAGAACTGTTTGCAGAGTTAATCATTGATTGTGTGGGACCATTACCAAAATCCAAGTAATGGAACCAGTACTTATTTACTATCATGGATAAAGCTACTAGAAATCCAGAAGCAGTCCCAATGCACAGTATAAACACTAAAACAATAACTAAATTTATATCTTACTTTGGCATTCCTAAGTCTATCCAGAGTGATCAGGGTACTAACTTTACAGCAAAAGCATTTATGGAAGCTTTAACTAGGCTAGGTATAATTCATAAATCCTCAGTCCCAAGGCGCCTTGGAAAGATTTCATCAGACATTAAAAACCATGATGAGAACCTTTTGCATGCATTTTCCTACAGACTGGGATGTATGACTTCCTCGGTTGCTGTTTGCAATGAGAGAAACTGTTCAGGAATCAACAGGGTACAGTTCATTTGAGGTAATCTTCGGACACAATGTAAGAGGTCCTCTACGAGTGCTCAAGGAAGGATGGATGGGAGAAGACGCCTACATAGCACTACAACCCTTCTTCAAGGTTGCAGGTGGCCCGTCAGTTTGCCAAGGCTAACTTACAATCTGCTCAAAACACTATGAAACAGAGGTATGACAGAAAGACAAAGTTTTGCTCCTTCAATCCAGGGGACAAGGTGCTGGTGCAGGAACCTGTACCTGGCCACACCTTAAAAGCTAGATTTATTGGACCCACGCAAATCATAAGTAAAATATCTGATGTAAATTATGTGGTAGCTCCCCTAGATAAACCCACGAAAAGTAAAATTTACCACATAAATCAGATAAAAATATTTAATAGCCCACATAAAATCCCAGTAATGACTCTGTCCTCTGCCTCTGTAGACGACCCTGATTCCTTTCACACCATCCAGAAATTCAAGTTAAGCTTTCTAATTCTGTCCTCAAGGACCCGAGGCCTTTAATGTTGAGGCTGTCTAAAAATCAAATAATAAGTCTAACTGCCCTGTTACAAACTTACCCTGACATATTTTCGGATGTCCCTAGAAAGTGTACCCTGGGATATCATGATGTAGACATTGGGAGCACTAAGCCTACTAAACTCTCCCCCTACAGAGCTAATCCTGAAAAACAGAAGCTACTTCAACAGGAGGTAGGTAGCATTTCTGTTAGAACACGGATTCGTGGAGGAGTCATCCAGTCTGTGGGCTTCCCTTGTTAAGAAGTCTGATGGAGGTTTCCGAATGTGTACAGACTACCATAAGGTGAATGAGGTCACTGTTCCAAATGCTTACCCTCTGCCACGTTTGAATGACATTGTGGACTTTCTGGGTAAGGCTACTTTTGTTTCCAAAATAGATCTCCTTAAAGGTTACTATCAGATAAGGCAGAGGAAATCTCTGCCTAAGTAATTCCAGGTCACTATCAATATACAGTGACCCAATTCAGAATGCAGAACTCTCCGGCAATATTCCAGTAGCTGATCCATCAGACTATTAGGACTTGAAGGCACGGCAGCTTATCTGGACGATATAGTAGTAGTTTCCGATATATGGGACCAACATATTTCCCGACTTAAGGTTCTCTTTGATAAGTTTAAGAGTTTCCCGTTAACTATTAACACTGGTCAACAACAAAAATGCTGCTGAGACCAGAGTAGCAATTTCCATTTAATTTTAGGTCACTGATAATGAATATCATGAATAAGATTCCCTTGCAGTGCTCCTCTTTCTTAGTATTTGACTGACTCCACTACTACCTCTACCACAACTCTCTTCCTCCTTTCCTACTACCTCTCTTGTCCCGTCCCTGTCTGCTGCCCTATACTCCCTCCCTCTCGTTTTTGTTAGTGTGACTTAGTAAATGGTTCAAGTGGGACTAAAACGTCGTGGTAAGCTCCTCTCTCCTATGTGTGGGTTATTTGTGTATTGTTCCACTCACAGTATTGTGTCTTCTTTTTAACTAATCTCATTTAAGAAGCATACAACTTTTCAAAAATTGTTCACCAGTGAATTATCAGCAGACTTCTGCTTGTGTATAAATTTCTCAAATAGTGTTTCTCATAAGCCAGATTGTGGTGCATGTTAGACTGTGTGCAGCCAGCACCAACAGCCTGATAGATCAGGCCAGCAACCAGGAGGCTTGGTCTGGGACCGAGACATGAGGACGGTGATTTCCGGAAGCTACTATGGGTAATCTTCAGGTTCGCTAGCGCACTCAACTCACACACTGAGGTCCGGAGTTCGAATCTCCGGTACGGCTGGAAAACATAGGACGTGTTTCCATAAGACACTTGCTGTCCCTGTTCACCCATCAGTAAAATGGGTACCTGGGTATTAGTCGACTGGTGTGGGTCGCATCCTGGGACAAAACTGACCTAATTTGCCCGAAATGCTTTGAATAACAAACGGCTTTCTATACAGTAGTATGTCATGATGTCAGCTAGGACTGTATACCTTGTACATGTAGAAATAAGATATATTAACTTACTGTATATGTCAGATTCTTCAACGTCTCGGTTTTGAGTAGCACCAATAATATAAACAGTAGATAATCAGTTGAAAATTACACTCCTCTCCTTCTATATGTGCGGGTTGTGTGTGTACACTTATGTTGTAAGTGCGAATATTACTTTTGTCTAGAAGAAACGGCAAATATTTGTTTTTATTTATAAGTTCATATATGCATGCTGAAATTCCTACTTAAGAGGAATATGTAAAAATTTATGAATGCGAGTACGGGGTGCGCGCGCACACAGGCCGCCACTAACCTACATTCAGTAGGTGGGGTTTGTCAGGCAATCTGTAAAGGAAATTAACCTGTTGCCATTTTGCGCTTGTGTCCTTGTGTATCTTTTTGAGGAGTTATGCTGAGACATGAGACTTCTCTGGAGTAAACCTCAACACATACAAGAGGATACACAAATGGAAAGTGCCAACAGGTTAATTTTCTTGTTTTAGAGTGCCTGACAAAGCCTAACTGCTGAATGTAGGCTAAACTATGATCAAAGCCTAAGGTGGGACCAGAGAAAAAGAACCCTACTGACAAGCGAGTGCCAGGTGAAACGTGTGGTACCTGTTCTACTTTGTTATGGTGCCAGGGACCAATGCCTCATAGAACGGTCTTGCACCAGGCCTGGTCAGTCAGGCTGTAGATGCTTTTTCCACACAGTTTCTGGTAGGCACTACAGCCTTTTGCACCAAAGACAGAGTATGTTCCGACTAACACTCTAAACAAGCACCAAACGATAACATCAATGTTAAGTGTAAAACAACATAATGTATTATACCTTATTCACACAAATGTCATTTACATATATATTCAGAAATTGTGGTTACGAGTAAAAATGTGTAAGTGTGATGAAGGGGACGTGAGAGGTAGGGCAAGGAAGGAGGTGGCAGTAAAGACAGGAAAGATGAAAGTAAAAAGAAAGGGGAAAAAAAGAGCAGAAAGAGAGTTGAGAAGATAAGAGCGGGAGGAAAAAATGGAATTCTTTAACAAGCATACGAAAGGAAAAGCAAGGAATAAGAGAGAGGAGGGTACACGGGATGGGGAGAGGTAAAGATACGAGGAAAGGGGGAGGTGGAAGGGGAAAGGAGGGGGATTGGAAGGCGTGACAAGTGGCGGGTGTTCTTTGGTGCGTCTGGAGGAAGTATTATAAATAGTCAAGTGCCCAGACGATTACGTCACACACCTGTGTTATTTCCTCCATGTTACACCCCTGTTACCTACCTGCACCCCAGTCCCTGTTACCTACCTGCACCCCAGTCCCTGTTACCTACCTGCACCCCAGTCCCTGTTACCTACCTGCACCCCAGTCCCTGTTACCTACCTGCACCCCAGTCCCTGTTACCTACCTGCACCCCAGTCCCTGTTACCTACCTGCACCCCAGTCCCTGTTACCTACCTGCACCCCAGTCCCTGTTACCTACCTGCACCCCAGTCCCTGTTACCTACCTGCACCCCAGTCCCTGTTACCTACCTGCACCCCAGTCCCTGTTACCTACCTGCACCCCAGTCCCTGTTACCTACCTGCACCCCAGTCCCTGTTACCTACCTGCACCCCAGTCCCTGTTACCTACCTGCACCCCAGTCCCTGTTACCTACCTGCACCCCAGTCCCTGTTACCTACCTGCACCCCAGTCCCTGTTACCTACCTGCACCCCAGTCCCTGTTACCTACCTGCACCCCAGTCCCTGTTACCTACCTGCACCCCAGTCCCTGTTACCTACCTGCACCCCAGTCCCTGTTACCTACCTGCACCCCAGTCCCTGTTACCTACCAGTCGACACCCAGTCCCTGTTACCTACCTGCACCCCAGTCCCTGTTACCTACCTGCACCCCAGTCCCTGTTACCTACCTGCACCCCAGTCCCTGTTACCTACCTGCACCCCAGTCCCTGTTACCTACCTGCACCAGTCCCTGTTACCTACCAGCACCCCAGTCCCTGTTACCTACCTGCACCCCAGTCCCTGTTACCTACCTGCACCCAGTCCCTGTTACCTACCGCACCCCAGTCCCTGTTACCTACCGCACCCCAGTCCCTGTTACCTACCTGCACCCCAGTCCCTGTTACCTACCTGCACCCCAGTCCCTGTTACCTACCGACCCCAGTCCCTGTTACCTACCGCACCCCAGTCCCTGTTACCTACCGCACCCCAGTCCCTGTTACCTACCTGCACCCCAGTCCCTGTTACCTACCGCACCCCAGTCCTGTTACCTACAGCACCCCAGTCCCTGTTACCTAGCACCAGTCCTGTACCGCACCCAGTCCCTGTTACCTACCAGCACCCCAGTCCCTGTTACCTACCAGCACCCCAGTCCTGTTACCTACCGCACCCAGTCCTGTACCTACCGCACCCCAGTCCCTGTTACCTACCAGCACCCCAGTCCCTGTTACCTACCAGCACCCCAGTCCCTGTTACCTACCTGCACCCCAGTCCCTGTTACCTACCAGCACCCCAGTCCCTGTTACCTACCTGCACCCCAGTCCTGTTACCTACCGCACCCCAGTCCCTGTTACCTACCTGCACCCCAGTCCTGTTTACCATCACCCAGTCCCTGTTACCTACCAGCACCCCAGTCCCTGTTACCTACCTGCACCCCAGTCCCTGTTACCTACCAGCACCCCAGTCCCTGTTACCTACCAGCACCCCAGTCCTGTTACACAGAGTCCTTACCTACGCACCCCAGTCCTGTTACCTACCGCACCCCAGTCCCTGTTACCTACCAGCACCCCAGTCCCTGTTACCTACCAGCACCCCAGTCCCTGTTACCTACCGCACCCCAGTCCTGTTACCTACCGCACCCCAGTCCCTGTTACCTACCGCACCCCAGTCCTGTTACCTACCGCACCCCAGTCCCTGTTACCTACCGCACCCCAGTCCCTGTTACCTACCAGCATCCCAGTCCCTGTTACCTACCAGCACCCCAGTCCCTGTTACCTACCAGCACCCCAGTCCTGTTACCTACCAGCACCCCAGTCCCTGTTACCTACCAGCACCCCAGTCCCTGTTACCTACCAGCACCCCAGTCCCTGTTACCTACCAGCACCCCAGTCCCTGTTACCTACCAGCACCCCAGTCCCTGTTACCTACCAGCACCCCAGTCCTGTTACCTACCAGACCCCAGTCCCTGTTACCTACCAGCACCCCAGTCCTGTTACCTACCAGACCCCAGTCCCTGTTACCTACCTGCACCCCAGTCCTGTTACCTACCAGCACCCCAGTCCCTGTTACCTACCTGCACCCCAGTCCTGTTATCTACCAGCACCCAGTCCTGTTACCTACCAGCACCCCAGTCCTGTTACCTACCGCACCCCAGTCCTGTTACCTACCAGCACCCCAGTCCCTGTTACCTACCAGCACCCCAGTCCCTGTTACCTACCAGCACCCCAGTCCCTGTTACCTACCTGCCCCCCAGTCCCTGTTACCTACCAGCACCCCAGTCCCTGTTACCTACCAGCACCCCAGTCCCTGTTACCTACCTGCACCCCAATCCCTGTTACCTACCTGCACCCCAGTCACTGTTATCTACCAGCACCCCAGTCACTGTTACCTACCTGCACCCCAGTCACTGTTACCTACCAGCACCCCAGTCACTGTTACCTACCAGCACCCCAGTCCCTGTTACCTACCAGCACCCCAGTCCCTGTTACCTACCTGCACCCCAGTCACTGTTATCTACCAGCACCCCAGTCCCTGTTACCTACCAGCACCCCAGTCCCTGTTACCTACCAGCACCCCAGTCACTTATCTACCAGCACCCAGTCCCTGTTACCTACCTGCACCCCAGTCACTGTTATCTAACCGTTCCTTAGCCCCTGTTACTTACCCGTTCCTTAGCCCCTGTTACTTACCCGTTCCTTAGCCCCTGTTACTTACCCGTTCCTTAGCCCCTGTTACTTACCCGTTCCTTAGCCCCTGTTACTTACCCGTTCCTTAGCCCCTGTTACCTACCCGTTCCTTAGCCCCTGTTACCTACCCGTTCCTTAGCCCCTGTTACCTACCCGTTCCTTAGGCCCTGTTACCGCCTGTTCCTTAGCCCCTGTTACCGCCTGTTCCTTAGGCCCTGTTACCGCCTGTTCCTTAGCCCCTGTTACCGCCTGTTCCTTAGCCCCTGTTACCGCCTGTTCCTTAGCCCCTGTTACCTACCCGTTCCTTAGCCCCTGTTACCTACCCGTTCCTTAGCCCCTGTTACCTACCCGTTCCTTAGCCCCTGTTACCTACCCGTTCCTTAGCCCCTGTTACCGCCTGTTCCTTAGCCCCTTTTACCGCCTGTTCCTTAGGCCCTGTTACCGCCTGTTCCTTAGCCCCTGTTACCGCCTGTTCCTTAGCCCCTGTTACCGCCTGTTCCTTAGCCCCTGTTACCGCCTGTTCCTTAGGCCCTGTTACCGCCTGTTCCTTAACTAATTACCTGTCTGTTACTGACTCCTTTGTTTGCTATGTTTGCTTCAGCCCCTGTGTTTGCTTCAGCCCCTGTGTTTGCTTCAGCCCCTGTGGTTGCTTCAGCCCCTGTGGCTGCTTCAGCCCCTGTGTTTGCTTCAGCCCCTGTGTTTGCTTCAGCCCCTGTGTTTGCTTCAGCCCCTGTGTTTGCTTCAGCCCTGTGTTTGCTTCAGCCGTCCCTGTGTTTGCTTCAGCCCTGTGTTTGCTTCAGCCCCTGTGTTTGCTTCAGCCCCTGTGTTTGCTTCAGCCCTGTGTTTGCTTCAGCCCCTGTGTTTGCTTCAGCCCTGTGTTTGCTTCAGCCCCTGTGTTTGCTTCAGCCCTGTGTTTGCTTCAGCCCTGTGTTTGCTTCAGCCCTGTGTTTGCTTCAGCCCCTGTGTTTGCTTCAGCCCTGTGTTTGCTTCAGCCCGTGTTTGCTTCAGCCCCTGTGTTTGCTTCAGCTCCTGTGTTTGCTTCAGCCTGTGTTTCTTCAGCCCCTGTGTTTGCTTCAGCCCCTGTGTTTGCTTCAGCCCCTGTGTTTGCTTCAGCCCCTGTGTTTGCTTCAGCCCCTGTGTTTGCTTCAGCCCCTGTGTTTGCTTCAGCCCCTGTGTTTGCTTCAGCCCCTGTGTTTGCTTCAGCCCTGTGTTTGCTTCAGCCCCTGTGTTTGCTTCAGCCCCTGTGTTTGCTTCAGCCCCTGTGTTTGCTTCAGCCCCAGTGTTTGCTTCAGCCCCGTGTTTGCTTCAGCCCCTGTGTTTGCTTCAGCCCGTGTTTCTTCAGCCTGTGTTTGCTTCAGCCCCGTGTTTGCTTCAGCCCTGTGTTTGCTTAGCGTTTGCTTCAGCCCAGTGTTTGCTTCAGCCCCAGTGTTTGCTTCAGCCCCAGTGTTTGCTTCAGCCCCTGTGTTTGCTTCAGCCCCAGTGTTTGCTTCAGCCCCAGTGTTTGCTTCAGCCCCAGTGTTTGCTTCAGCCCCTGTGTTTGCTTCAGCCCCTGTGTTGCTTCAGCCCTGTGTTTGCTTCAGCCCTGTGTTTGCTTCAGCCCCTGTGTTTGCTTCAGCCCTGTGTTTGCTTCAGCCCTGTGTTTGCTTCAGCCCTGTGTTTGCTTCAGCCCTGTGTTTGCTTCAGCCCGTGTTTCAGCCCCTGTGTTTGCTTCAGCCCCTGTGTTTGCTTCAGCCCCTGTGTTTCTTCAGCCGTGTTTCTTCAGCCCCTGTGTTTGCTTCAGCCCCTGTGTTTGCTTCAGCCCCTGTGTTTGCTTCAGCCCCTGTGTTTGCTTCAGCCCCTGTGTTTGCTTCAGCCCCTGTGTTTGCTTCAGCCCCAGTGTTTGCTTCAGCCCCAGTGTTTGCTTCAGCCCCTGTGTTTGCTTCAGCCGTGTTTGCTTCAGCCCCTGTGTTTGCTTCAGCCCCAGTGTTTGCTTCAGCCCCTGTGTTTGCTTCAGCCGTGTTTTTTAGCCTGTTTCTTCAGCCCCTGTGTTTGCTTCAGCCCTGTGTTTGCTTCAGCCCTGTGTTTGCTTCAGCCCCAGTGTTTGCTTCAGCCCCTGTGTTTGCTTCAGCCCCAGTGTTTGCTTCAGCCCCAGTGTTTGCTTCAGCCCCTGTGTTTGCTTGCTGCTTCTCAGCCCTGTCACTACTTTAATAGCCAAGCTTCCTCACGTTATGTTGATCAACTTACGTTATTCTCGTCTTCAATATTCCAGTTTTCCTGGAAATTTACTAATGCTATTACAGGCATTTTATGTTAGGTTGGATTAGGATTAATTACTTAAACCAACAAATATTTAACCACAATCTACTTAGAGACGGCGATTTTCTGGCAGTCGAACCCACCACCAAAATCTGAATAATCCTTAATATTAAGGTGGTAGGAGAACTATCTTATTTGTTCCTAGCTCCTGGGCATTATCAGTTGCGTGGTTTTGTTTTCGGGGGGCGCAAAAAACGAGGTTTCAGCCCTGTGTGGGGTAGATATTCAGGCTCAATTCGGGAACCCAGAACAGTCAGTTCCTAGATCAGAGCCCCTCACCAGAGTAAGGGAACCTCCGAGGAGAATTTTTAAAAAGGGCTGTTTTTCCTAGCCCTGGTACTATCACTGGTGGTAACATTTTTGCCTTCTTGTTCTATCACGGGCAACTTTTTCCCCTACATTTTCTATGTCATACTTAGGAAGGAAAGGGGGCTGCCGTTCTTACAATATCTTGACGGCGTTCTAACTTATAGAAAATTGCTTCCCAGCCTTTCTTTGTTCCTTTTTTTCCTCATTTGGAAGTATTAAATTTCCTGGTTTTTTAAAAGAAAAAATAAAAGAGGCAAAAATAAAAGGGGGGTAAGAAAAGGGGAAATTTAATTTAAAAAAATTGAAAGAGTTTAAAAAGAAAATTGGAAATAAAGGGGGTTGGAAAAGGGGGGGTTAAGGGGGGTTGGGGAAAAGGGGTTGGGAATAAAAGGAAATTGGAAAGTAAAAAAATTTGGGGGGGAGGGGGTTAAAAAAAAGTTCGAATAAAAGGGAAATTGCAAGAAAGAAGGGAAAAAAAAGGGGGGAAAGGAAAAGGAAAAAAAAAAAATTTAAGGGAAAAAATTAAGAAATTTAAAAGGGGGGGAAAATAAAAGGAAAAATTTAAAAAAAAAAAAGGAAGGATTCAAAAAAGGAAGGGATGAAAAAATGGGGGGAAAAAAAAATTGCAAAAAAAAGAAAGGGAAAAAAGTTGGGGAAAAAAAAATGAAAAAAAGGTTGCAAAAATAAAAAAAAGGGGGTAAAAAGGAAAAAAAAAAGGAAATTATGCAAAAAAGGAAAAGAAAAATAAAAAAAGGGAAAATAAAACGAAAAAAAGGTTGGAAAAAGGGGGGTTAAAAAGAAAATTAAAAAAGGAAAAAAAAAAAGGGGAAAAAGAAAGTTGGAAAAAAAGGGGTTTTAAAGAAAATTAAAAAAAAGGGGGGGAAAAAAAAGGGTTAAAAAAAAGGTTGGAAAATAAAAAAGGGGGGAAAAAGGGGAAAAAAAAAAAAGGGAAAAAAGAAAAGGGGGAAAGGGGGAAATAAAATGAATAAAAAGGGGGGGGGTTGAAAATAGGGGGGGGGGGGGAAAAAAAGGGGGGGGTAAAAAAAGAAAAATTTGGGGGGGAAGGGAAATAAAAAGAAAGGGGGGGAAAAAATAAAAGGGGGTTGGGGAAAAAAAAGGGGGTTAAAAAAAAAGGAGGGGTTGAAAAAGAAAAAAAAATGGAAAATGGGGAAGTGGGGGGGAAATAAAATGGGGGGAATGAAGGTGTGGGGGAAAGGGGGGGGTGGGGAATAGGGGGGGTTGGGGGGTGGAAGATGTTAGCAGTAAAAACCTGGTCAAGTACTAGGGAAAGTGGTGTAAGTTTGTTTCTATGTGCGGGGGTTCCTGTGTATTGTTCAGTCCAGTATTATGCCTTTTTTTTTGTAAAAAGGAATGATTGGGGGAAGGTTTGTAAGTGGAATTGGAAGGGGTTTGGGTTGTTAAAAAGGGGGGGGTTTGGGAAAAAAATTTGGGTTTTTAAAAAAAAATAAAAAAAGGGAAAAATTGTTTTTAAAAAAAGGGAAAAAAATTAGGAATTTGGGTTTGTAAATGGGGAAAAAATTGGGGAAAAATTTGGAGTTAAAGTAAAATTTAAAATTTGGGTTTTGTAAAGTGAAATAAATTGGAAAGGGGTTTGGGTTGTGTAAAAAGGGAATAAGTTATTAAAAGGGTTTGGGTTGGTAAATGGGGTTGGAAGGTTGTGGGGGTTTTAAGTAAATTAGGAAGGTTTTTGGGTTGTGTAAAGTGGGGTAAGTTAAGAAGGTTGTGGTTGTTAAATAATTGGGAATTTGGGGTTTTGTAAAAAAGGGGAATTAGGGGAAAGGTTGGGGTTTGAAAAAAAGGGGTAATTGGAATTTTTTGGGTTGTGTAAAAAAAATTAAAGTTTGTGGGGGTGTAAATGGGATAATTAGGAAAATTTGGGTTGTGTAAGTGGGGGAATTGGGAATTGTGGGTTTGTAAAAAAGGGATAATTGGGAATTTGGATTGTGTAAAAAAAAAATTAAAAGGGGTTTGGGTTTTAAATGGGGAAATTGGAAAAATTTGGGTTTGTAAGTGGAAGATTAGGAAGGTTGTGGGGGTGTAAAGTGGGGAAAAATTTGGAAGGTTGTGGTTTTTTAAAGTGGAGTAATTAGAAGGTTGTGGGTTGTGTAAAGTGGGAGTTAGGAAGGTTGTGGTTGTGTAAAGTGGAAGTTAGGAAGGTTGTGGGTTGTGTAAAATGGGAATTAAAAGTTGTGGATTGTGTAAAGGGAATTAGGAAGGTGTGGGTTTGTAAAGTGGAAAGTTAGGAAGGTTGTGGGTTTGTAAAGTGGGGTAAGTTAAAGGTTTGGGTTGTGTAAAGGGAATTAGGAAGGTTTGGGTTTAAAGGGAAAATTTAAAGGTTTTTGTGTAAAATGGGAAAATTAGAAGGTTTTGGTTGAATGAAAATTAGGGAAAGGGGTTTTAAGTGGGTAGGAAGGTTTGGTTTGAAGAAGTTAGGAAGGTTGTGGGTTGTAAAAGGAGTTAGGAATTGTGGTGTGTAAAGTGGAGTTAGGAATTGTGGGTTTGTAAATGGAATAGAAAGGTTTGGGTTTTAAAGTGGGTTAGAAGGTTGTGGTTGTGTAAGTGGATAATTGAAGGTTGTGGGTTGTAATGGATTAGGAAGGTTTGGGTTTGTAATAGATTAGGAAGGTTTGGGTTGTGTAAGTGGAATTAGGAAGGTTGTGGTTTGTAAGAATGGATTAGAAAGTTGTGGGTTGTAAGTAAAGGGGTTGGTTTGTAAATATTAGGAATTTGGGTTTGTAATGGATTGAATTTGGGTTTGTAAAATGGGAAAATTTGAAATTGGGTTGTGTAAAGTGGAAATTAGAATTTGGTTGTAAATGGAAAATTTGGAAGGTTGTGGGTTGTTAAAGTGGAAAGTTAGAAGTTTGGTTGTGAAAGTGGGTTTGGAAGTTGTGGGTTGTGAAAGTGGAAATTAGAAGGTTGTGGGTTTGTAAATGGATAAGGAAAGGTTGTGTAAGGAAAGGGGGGGGTAAAGGGTTAGGAAGGGTTGTGTAAGTGGAGAGGAAGTTGTTTTTAAAGTGGAAGGGTTTTTGGAAGTTGTGGTTGTGTAAAGGATTAGGAAGGTTGTGGGTTTTAAAGGGAAGGAAGGTTGTGGTTGTAAAGTGGGGTTTAAGGTTGTGGGTTTGTAAATGGAATTGGAAGGTTTGGGTTTTGTAAAGGGAAAAGGAAATTTGGTTGTTAAAGTGGAAAAAAGTTAGAATTTGGTTGTGTAAAAGGGAATTTAAAGGAATTGGGGTGTGTAAAGTGGGTTAGAAGGTTGTGGGTTTGTAAGTGGAATTGAAGGTTGTGGGTTTGTAAAGTAAGAAAGGGGGGTTGGAATAAGTTAGGAAGGTTTGGGTTTTAAAGTAAGTTAAAGGGGTTTGTAAAGGAATAGGAAGGTTGTGGTTTTAAATGGAAATTGAAGGTGTGGGTTTGTAAGTGGGGTTAAAGGTTGGTTGTAAATGGAATTGGAATTTGGTTGTGTAAAGTGGATTAGGAAGGTTGTGGGTTTGAAAGGGATTAGGAATTTGGTTTGTAAGTGGGAGTTAAAGGTTGGGGTTTGTAAAGTGGAATTAGAAGGTTGTGGGTTGTAAATGGGAGTTAGGAAGGTTTGGAGTAATGGGTTGGAAGGTTGGTTTGAAGTGGATTAGGAAGGTTTGGGTTGTAAAGTGGAAGAAGTTGTGGGTTTGTGTGAATTAGAATTTGGTTGTGAAAAGGGGGGGGGGGGGGGGGGGGGGGGGGGGGGGGGGGGGGGGGGGGGGGGGGGGGGGGGGGGGGGGGGGGGGGGGGGGGGGGGGGGGGGGGGGGGGGGGGGGGGGGGGGGGGGGGGGGGGGGGGGGGGGGGGGGGGGGGGGGGGGGGGGGGGGGGGGGGGGGGGGGGGGGGGGGGGGGGGGGGGGGGGGGGGGGGGGGGGGGGGGGGGGGGGGGGGGGGGGGGGGGGGGGGGGGGGGGGGGGGGGGAAAAAAAAAAAAAAAAAAAAAAAAAAAAAAAAAAAAAAAAAAAAAAAAAAAAAAAAAAAAAAAAAAAAAAAAAAAAAAAAAAAAAAAAAAAAAA
Organism: Cherax destructor; assembly: GCA_009830355.1. Classification (NCBI taxonomy): domain Eukaryota; kingdom Metazoa; phylum Arthropoda; class Malacostraca; order Decapoda; family Parastacidae; genus Cherax; species Cherax destructor. The sequence goes on from WNWK01002236.1 coordinate 187,274, forward strand.
AAAAAAAAAAAAAAAAAAAAAAAAAAAAAAAAAAAAAAAAAAAAAAAAAAAAAAAAAAAAAAAAAAAAAAAAAAAAAAAAAAAAAAAAAAAAAAAAAAAAAAAAAAAAAAAAAAAAAAAAAAAAAAAAAAAAAAAAAAAAAAAAAAAAAAAAAAAAAAAAAAAAAAAAAAAAAAAAAAAAAAAAAAAAAAAAAAAAAAAAAAAAAAAAAAAGGGTTTTGGGTTGTGTAAAATAAGTTAAAGGTTGTGGGTTGTGTAAGTGGAGTAAATTAAAAAAATTTTTTTAATTTAAAATTTTAAAAATGGAAAATTAGAAATTTGGTTGTGTAAAATAAAAATTAGGAAGTTGTGGGGTTTTTGTAAAAGGAAATTGGGAATTTTTTTAAAAGGAAGATTAGGAATTGTGGGTTTTAAAATGGAGAATTAGGGAAAATTTGGGTTGTGAAGTGGGGGGGAAGTTAGGAAGGTTGTGGGTTGTGTAAAGTGGAAGTTAGGAAGGTTGTGGGTTGTGTAAAGTGGGAGTAAGTTAGGAAGGTTGTGGGTTGTGTAAAGTGGAAGTTAGGAAGGTTGTGGGTTGTGTAAAGTGGGAGTAAGTTAGGAAGGTTGTGGGTTGTGTAAAATGGGGGTAGGGTTTTAGGTTGTGGGGTTTTGTAAAAAGGAAATTAGGAAAAGGGTTTTGGGTTGTGTAAAAAAAAATTAGGAAGGTTGTGGGTTGTGTAAAAATGGGAAAATAAATTAAATTTGGTTTTTAAAAAAAAGGGGAATAAAATTAGGAATTTATTTGGAAAAAATGGAAAAAGGAAGGGTTTTGGGTTGTTAAAGTGGAGTTAGGAAGGTTGTGGGTTTTTGTAAAATGGGAAGTTAGGAAGGTTGTGGGGTTTTGTAAGTGGAAGTTAGGAAGGTTGTGGGTTTGTAAAGTGGAATTAGAAAGGGTTTGGGTTGTTAAAATGGATTTAAATTGGAAGGTTGTGGGGTTTTGTAAAGTGGATAATTGGAATTTGGGTTGTGTAAAGTGGGAGTAAGTTAGGAAGGTTGTGGGTTGTGTAAGTGGGGAAAAAGTTAGGAAGGTTTGGGTTGTGTAAAGTGGAATTAGAAGGTTTGGGTTTTTTAAGTAAATTGAAGGGTTTTGGTTTGTAAAGTGGGAGTTAGGAAGGTTGTGGGTTTGTAAAGTAATTAGGAAGGGTTTGGGTTGTGTAAAATGGGGGGTTAGGAAAAAGGGTTTTGGGGTTTTGTAAAGTGGGAATTTGAAGGTTTGGGGTTTTTAAAGTGGGATTGGAAGGGTTTTGGTTGTGTAAAATGGAAAATTAGGAAGTTTGGGGTTTTAAAGTGGGAAAAATTAGGGAAAGGGTTTGGGTTGTGTAAAGGGAAAAGGGAAGGAATTTAAAATGGGTTGGGGGGAAGGTTTTATTTTGGGAAAAAGGGGGAATTTAGCCCTTAAGGTGGAAAAGTAAAAGGGTTTTGGTTTATGAGCGCCTTGGGAGTGTGGAAAAGAGGGGGTTGTAATGGCTAATGAGCGCCTTGAAGGAAAGAGAGTTGATCTAGAGCCCTTGAGAGTGGAAGAAGTAGAGGAGTTGTAATGGCTTATGAGCGCCTTGAGTGTGGAAGAAGTAGAGGAGTTGTAATGGCTAATGAGCGCCTTGAGAGTGGAAGAAGTAGAGTTGTAATGGCTAATGAGCGCCTTGAGAGTGGAAGAAGTAGAGGAGTTGTAATGGCTAATGAGCGCCTTGAGAGTGGAAGAAGTAGAGGAGTTGTAATGGCTAATGAGCGCCTTGAGTGTGGAAGAAGTAGAGGAGTTGTAATGGCTAATGAGCGCCTTGAGAGTGGAAGTAGAGATAATGACGTTGATTCACGGAAGGGGAGCAGCTCTAATTTCTTGGACAGAGCTCTCCACCAACATCAAGGCACCCCCGTCTTTCTAAGGAATGAGACCCAAGAGCTGTAACTCAGTTTCCTTAAGCTCAACCAAGTAAAGGAGAAGTATGATCAATAGTTTAAGCATCACGCCCAGAAGCTGAGGCTCAGCCAACTCCATCAAACACCTTCAGAACATTCATAGTATTGTTATTACCATTAACATTTAATGTCCACAAGTCTAACCTACTACAAACTTTATAACAGTCTTACAAAAATAAAATTTCATAATCATATACCAAATTGTTAGTTAATATCAGAGATTGTAAACTTTAGCATTCAAGTAACAACTAAATCTTATAAATGTCTGTAGTTACAAGTTAATATTTAGGCTGCCGGAAATGCTCTGCATAACCAGAGGCTTTCAGAATAAAAAGTATGTTTAAAATGGCAACTATTGCTGTTAAAAGCTCACACGGATTATCATATCTATAGTTAGGTAGCAAATATTTGGTTAATTTCAGATCAGCTGGTCTGTAGTGCGTAAGTTAAGACTAAACAACAAGTACCAAAAACCTGGTTGATCAACCCAACAACAGGCCTGGTCTGGAATCAGGCCACGGGGAAAGGCAACTCCTGAAATAGTCTTCAGGAGTGATGTGAAGAGGCAGCAACCATCCTCACACCAAGCATGTATGAAGAACCTCGTCTGGGCATGGCCTAACACACCATTTCTATAGAATATTACTAAATATACACGTAGTTAAGAGTAAATACCCGTTTTCGTTTTTAGAGGCTTATGTAGCTTACACTAACCTAACGTAGTGTAATATATTCATATGGGAACTCTTGGTAAAACGAGCTGGTCCATTCAGTCCTGCACTGCACACCACCATGGGGAGGCCTCACACAATTCACGAGTTAAACCAACAGCTTGGATACCATTACCATATCTCCTACACCCCTCACATCGACCATCCACCCCACATACATATGCGAGAGTAGACGCCACTTCCACGCCACGCAGAGAAGGCCTAGCTGGCGGTAATGGCGGGGAAACACATGGGAAATACATAGGAGGGAAAGAGGAGGAAGGATTGTAGTTTTATTTACAAATTACTAAAATCGCTTGATTATAAAGCTCTTGAAACATATTCCGCCTCTAACATAATCAAATCTACACTATTTAAATCACATGTGCTCTCTCGTCTAGTGAGCACAAGCGATATCTTCCCTGCCACTTTCAGTGCAGGGAAGACTTCACAACTGGAACAGATGCAGAGATCATTTACAGCCAACACAGGACCAATAAAGCCAAAAAGTCCTAAATATGTACTCAATGGAACGGAGGAGTGATATATGATAATATCTACGTTGAAAGTACTCAAGGGCCTGGTTCTAAATCTGCCCACTGCCATAACATACTGGGAGTGAGATATGGGAGGAAGTGTGAAATAAATCCAGTGAAAAGCAAGGACACCGTGGGCACAATAAGAGAACATTGCATCAACATCTGTGGCCCCGGAGTATTTAACATTACCAGATATCAGAAACACTGCTGAGACAAGCGTAGAAGTCTTCAAGAGGAAACTGGACAAGTATCGTCACCAGGTGCCAGATCTAGCAAGATGTGATGATTATGTGGGCCAGTGGGCCGCCAGCAGCAACAGTATGGTTGACCAGGCAAGCACTAGGTAAGCCTGGCCGAGGGCCGGCTGCGGGAGTACAAAAACTCAGAAAACTCATCAAAGGTAAAGCTGCGTCATTATCAATCTACTAATACAGTGGTACCTCGACATACGAGCAGCTCCCAACTCGAACAATTATCTAAGTGTATTTCTGTAAGTGCTTTTGTAAGTGTATTTTTGGGGGTCTGAAACGGATTAATCTAATTTACATTATTCCTTATGGGAATAAATTCGCTCGGTATTGGCACTCGAACAGCATTCTGGAACGAATTAAGCTCGTAACCCGAGGTACCACTGCATTACATAAATCACAAGCAGCTCTGGTGGTCTGGTGGCTAAAGCTCTCGCTTCACACGGCGAGGGCCTGGGTTCGATTCCCAGCCAGGGCAGAAACATTGGGCGTGTTTCTTTACACCTGTTGTCTATGTTCCCCATCAGTAAAATGGGTACCTGGGTGTTAGTCGACTGGTGTGAGTCGCATCCTAGGACACTGACCTAATCTGCCCGAAATGCTCAGCATAACAAGGGACTTTCTATATAGTAGTATGTCACTGATGTCAGCTAGGCCTGTATACCATGTACATGTACTTGTAGTAAATAAAGATATTAATACTGAGCAATCATATCCATAATTTATTCCGTGTGAACGATAGTATCACCAAATTTAAATGAAAGAGGAAATATCCCTAACATTTATTCTTAAAGAGACGTTGGGTTCTTAATCAGGCAAACACCATGTGCGGAGAGGGGCACCCCACCAAGTGACAAACCACCATTAATGCGTTAAAGTGACCCCAGCGTCGAGGCATGAGAGGTAGGGAGGCTAGGCCATCCTGGTCACCTAAGAGGTGTTCAGTAGCTACAATACTACCATGAGGCGGCCACAGCTATTGTTTGACGGTAGCGTCACTTGCCTTCCAACCCTGAGTGGTGAATCCCCCGGGATCCTGCCCCTACTATCGATCCCAAGGGCTGCCTGCCTCTCCTAGTCTCCCTCCCTCCAGTTCTTGTCCAAACCTTCCTGCTTCACACTTACTCTCCTTCACTCTCACACCCAATAATTACATTCATCTCGAAAAAAAGAAGTTGGTGCCTTCTCCTATGATGGGATTTTCCTAGCACTCGTGGCTCTCCTAGCACACGCATCACTGTACAAGCTGTCCTAGCACACATCACTGTACAAGCTGTCCTAGCACACATCACTGTACAAGCTGTCCTAGCACACATCACTGTACAAGCTGTCCTAGCACACATCACTGTACAAGCTGTCCTAGCACACATCACTGTACAAGCTGTCCTAGCACACATCACTGTACAAGCTGTCCTAGCACACATCACTGTACAAGCTGTCCTAGCACACATCACTGTACAAGCTGTCCTAGCACACATCACTGTACAAGCTGTCCTAGCACACATCACTGTACAAGCTGTCCTAGCACACATCACTGTACAAGCTGTCCTAGCACACATCACTGTACAAGCTGTCCTAGCACACATCACTGTACAAGCAGTCCCAGCACACATCACTGTACAAGCAGTCCCAGCACACATCACTGTACAAGCTCACCTAGCACACATCAGTGTACAAGCTCACCTAGCACACATCACTGTACAAGCTCACCTAGCACACATCACTGTACAAGCAGTCCCAGCACACATCACTGTACAAGCTCACCTAGCACACATCAGTGTACAAGCTCACCTAGCACACATCACTGTACAAGCTCACGTAGCACATCACTGTACAAGCTGTCCTAGCACACATCACTGTACAAGCTCACCTAGTACACATCACTGTACAAGCTCACCTAGCACACATCACTGTACAAGCTCACCTAGCACACATCACTGTACAAGCTCACCTAGCACACATCACTGTACAAGCTCACCTAGCACACATCACTGTACAAGCTGTCCTAGCACACATCACTGTACAAGCTCACCTAGCACACATCACTGAACAAGCTGTCCTAGCACACATCACTGAACAAGCTGTCCTAGCACACATCACTGAACAAGCTGTCCTAGCACACATCACTGTACAAGCTCACCTAGCACACATCACTGTACAAGCTCACCTAGCACACATCACTGTACAAGCTCACCTAGCACACATCACTGTACAACGTCACTGCACACATCACTGTACAAGCTCCTAGACACATCACTGTACAAGCTCACCTAGCACACATCACTGTACAAGCTACCTAGCACACATCACTGTACAAGCGTACCTAGCCACATCACTGTACAAGCTTCCTAGCACACATCACTGTACAAGTCCTAGCACACATCACTGTACAATCGTACCGGACATCACTGTACAAGCTGTCCTAGCACACATCACTGTACAAGCTGACCTAGCACACATCACTGTACAAGCTCCTAGCAACTCACTGTACAAGCTCACCTAGCCACATCACTGTACAAGCTACCTGCACACGTCACTGTACAAGCTCACCTGCACAATCACTGTAGCAAGGCTCACCTAGCACACGTCACTGTACAAGCTGTCCTAGCACACTCACTGTACAAGCTCACCTAGCACACGTCACTGTCAAGCTCACACCTAGACACGTCCTGTATGCAGCTGTCCTGGCACACTCACTGACAAGCTGCCTAGCACTCACTGACAAGCTCACCTGCAACATCACTGTCAGAGCTCACCTAGCGCACATCACTGTAAGGCTCCCTGACAGCTCACTGACAAACTAAGCTCCTAGACACATCACTGTACAAGCTCACCTAGCACACATCACTGTACAAGCTTCCTAGCACACATCACTGTACAAACTTCCTAGCACACTCACTGTCAAGCTCCCTAGCACACTCCTGCAAGCTCCCTGGCCACTCACTGTCAAACTCACCCGGCCACTCACTGTACAAGGCTCACCTGGCGCACGTCACTGTCAAGCTCCCTGCGCACATCACTGTACAAGCTCACCTGGCACTCACTGTCAGCTGACCTGCACTCCTGACAAGTCCTGGCCACGTCACTGACAAGCTCACCTAGCACACATCACTGTACAAGCTCACCTAGCACACATCACTGTCAAGCTCACCTAGCACACTCACTGTACAAGCTCACCTAGCACACATCACTGTACAAGCTCACCTGAGCACGATCACTGTACAAGCTCCCCTGAGCACACATCACTGTGACAGGCTCACCTGCACACATCACTGTGCAGCTGCCTAGCACACATCCTTGACAAGCTCACCTGGCACACGTCACTGTACAAGCGTCCCTGGCACACGTCACTGGACAAGCACGCTAGCACACTCCTGTACAAGCTCACCTAGCGCAATCACTGTGCAAGCTCACCTAGCACACGTCACTGTACAATACCTAGTCACTCACGTACAGCTCACCTGCACACTGTCAACTCACCTACGCCATCAGCTCACCCGCCCTCTGTACAAGCTCACCTAGCACACATCACTGTACAAGCTGTCCTAAGTCGACACATCACTGTACAAGCTCACCTAGCACACTCACTGTACAAGCTCACCTAGCACTCACTGCAGTCCTCGACATCATGCAAGCTCACCTGGTCACGACTCACCTGTACAAGCTCACCTGGCACACTCACTGTACAAGCTCACCTAGCACACGTCACTGTTACAAGGCTGTCCTAGGGACACATCACTGTACAAGCTGTCCCTGAGCACCTAGCACGTCACTGTACAAGCTCACCTGGACGCACGTACAATCACTGACGTCACTGAAAGCTCACCTAGCACACATCACTGATAACCTACAGCTGTCACCTGGCACACATCCTGTACAAGCTCACTAGCACACATCACTGACAATATAGCACTGCCTAACAACGACCTAGCACACATCACTGTACAAGCTCACCTAGCACACATCACTGTACAAGCTCACCTAGCACACATCACTGTACAAGCTCACCTAGACACATGCAGTCACTGCATCACACAAGCTCACCTAGCACTCATTCAAGCTCACTAGCACATCACTGTATATTAACATTAAGAGGGACGTTAAAAAGGGGATAAGAAAAGCTAAACGGGACTACGTCATTCCCACGTGCTCAGTAATGAACATTCACCTTTGAACGTTGTCCGATTTGTGTTTGCTTTTGAAGAAAAAAAAACGTAAACATTAAGAAATTATGTCTTGTACATCAAAAATAAATCACATGGTAAAATCTGGACAGTCTGTACTTAAATAAACGTCCATGTAGGATAAGATGGTAATATAAGAGACGGTGGTGGACAACACTTGTGTTAGTATATGTAACAAGTAGATGTAGTATCTCCAGCATAGGCAAGACAATGCTAAGTGTGCAGTGTATAAATGTTCTTCACTGTATCTTGAAGGATAACAGACTACACAGTTATATAACTGAATTATGAACAATATACGCAACGTTGTAGCTCAGGCTCACCGCATTTTCCCAAAAAAATACAGATCATTTGCTATATAGTAAATTATTAATAGTTATATCTGAATGTTGACGCAGCCAGTTGATAATGTTAATGATGTATGAGCTGGAATGCTCTTCCTAAAACTATATTTCTGATACCTTTACCTTTGATAAACATTTGAAGAGTTCCGAGAGTCTTTCTACTCCAAACACCACAACAACATTTTGATTTTTGGCATAATTCATGTTCAAATAAATAATTGAACATTTCGCCAGTATTAAATAGTCATGCATAATTTTACTGCAAGGCTTCAACTTTTCTAAGTCTTCCCACACCACTCACAATCTTCCCACACCACTCACAATCTTCCCACACCACTCACAATCTTCCCACACCACTCACAATCTTCCAGACGTCATACTTCACATATCAATCTTTCCAGACGTGTTCACTACATCCTTCCAGACAGTGTTCACTACATCCTTCACGACAGTGTTCACTACATCCTCCAGACAGTGTTCACTACATCCTTCATGACAGTGTTCACTACATCCTTCATCACACTTCACTCACATCCTTCCGACAGTGTTCCACATCCTTCGACAGTGTTCCCACATCCTTCATGACAGTGTTCACTCACATCCTTCATGACAGTGTTCACCACATCCTTCATGACAGTGTTATCTTCACATCCTTCATGATTTCACCTCGAGTGTTCACTACATCCTTCATGACAGTGTTCACACATCCTTCATGACGTGTTCACTACATCCTTCATGACAGTGTTCACTACATCCTTCATGACAGTGTTCACTACATCCTTCATGACAGTGTTCACTACATCCTTCATGACAGTGTTCACTACATCCTTCATGACAGTGTTCACTACATCCTTCATGACAGTGTTCACTACATCCTTCAGACATTTCACATCAGACAGTGTTCACTAATCATGACAGTTCCTTCATGACAGTGTTCACTACATCCTCCATGACAGTGTTCACGACATCCTTCATGACAGTGTTCACTACATCCTTCATGACAGTGTTCACTACATCCTTCATGACAGTGTTCACTACATCCTCCATGACAGTGTTCACTACATCCTTCATGACAGTGTTCACTACATCCTTCACAACAGCGTTCACCACATCCTTCACGACAGTGTTCACTACATCCTTCACGACAGTGTTCACTACATCCTTCATGACAGTGTTCACTACATCCTTCATGACAGTGTTCACCACATCCTTCATGACAGTGTTCACTACATCCTTCATGACAGTGTTCACTACATCCTTCATGACAGTGTTCACTACATCCTTCATGACAGTGTTCACTACATCCTTCATGACAGTGTTCACCATCTCACATTCATCCTTCAGACAGTGTTCACTACATCCTTCATGACAGTGTTCACTACATCCTTCACGACAGTGTTCACCACATCCTTCATGACAGTGTTCACCACATCCTTCATGACAGTGTTCACTACATCCTTCACAAGTGTTCACCACATCCTTCACAAGTGTTCACCACATCCTTCATGACAGTGTTCACCACATCCTTCATGACAGTGTTCACTACATCCTTCATGACAGTGTTCACTACATCCTTCACAAGTGTTCACCACATCCTTCACAAGTGTTCACCACATCCTTCACAAGTGTTCACCACATCCTTCACAAGTGTTCACCACATCCTTCATGACAGTGTTCACCACATCTTCAAGTTCCTACCTCATGCAAGTGTTCACACATCCTTCATGACAGTGTTTCCCACTGTACCTTCACAACAGTGTTTCCCTTCCTTCACACAGTGTTTCCTTCCCTTCACACAGTGTTTCCACTGTACCTTCAAGTGTTTCCACTGTCCTTCACAACAGTGTTTCCATGTCCTTCACAACAGTGTTTCCACTGTACCTTCACAACAGTGTTTCCCACTGACCTTCACAACAGTGTTTCCACTGTCCCTTCACAACAGTGTTTCCCACTGTCCTTCACAACAGTGTTTCCACTGTACCTTCACACAGTGTTCCATTCCTTCACAACAGTGTTTCCACTGTACCTTCACAACAGTGTTTCCACTGTACTTCACAGTGTTTCACGCTTCCACAACAGTGTTTCCCACTGTCTTCACACAGTGTTCCCTGTCTCACAACAGTGTTTCCACTGTACCTTCACACAGTGTTTCCACTGTCCTTCACAACAGTGTTTCCCATGTACCCTTCACAACAGTGTTTCCACTGTACCTTCACAACAGTGTTTCCCACTGTACCTTCACAACAGTGTTTCCACTGTACCTTCACAACAGTGTTTCCACTGTACCTTCACAACAGTGTTTCCACTGTCCTTCACACAGTGTTTCCACTGTACCTTCACAACAGTGTTTCCACTGTCCTTCACAACAGTGTTTCCACTGTACTTCCACAACAGTGTTTCCCACTGTACTTCACAACAGTGTTTCCACTGTACCTTCACAACAGTGTTTCCACTGTACCTTCACACAGTGTTTCCACTTCCTTCACAACAGTGTTTCCAACTTATTCCCTCTTCACAACAGTGTTTCCACTGTACCTTCACAACAGTGTTTCCACTGTCTTCACACAGTGTTTCCACTGTCCTTCACAACAGTGTTTCCACTGTACCTTCACAACAGTGTTTCCCCACCTACAACAGGTTCCACTTCTTCACAACAGTGTTCCACTGTACCTTCACAACAGTGTTTCCACTGTCTTCACAACAGTGTTCCCACTTCTTCACAACAGTGTTCCACTGTACCTTCACACAGTGTTTCCCACTGTCTTCCACAACAGTGTTTCCTCAACATGTTCCACTTCTCACAACAGTGTTTCCACTGTACCTTCACAACAGTGTTTCCACTGTACTTCCACAACAGTGTTTCCACTGTACCTTCACACAGTGTTTCCCACTGTACTTCTACACAGTGTTTCCCATGACCTTCACAACAGTGTTTCCACTGTACCTTCACAACAGTGTTTCCACTCCCCCCGTGTTTCCACTGTACCTTCACAACAGTGTTTCCACTGTACCTTCACAACAGTGTTTCCCACTGTACTCCGCCACATCCTTCACAACAGTGTTCGCCACATCCTTCACAACAGTGTTCGCCACATCCTTCACAACAGTGTTCGCCACATCCTTCACAACAGTGTTCGCCACATCCTTCACAACAGTGTTCGCCACATCCTTCACAACAGTGTTCGCCACATCCTTCACAACAGTGTTCGCCACATCCTTCACAACAGTGTTCGCCACATCCTTCACAACAGTGTTCGCCACATCCTTCACAACAGTGTTCGCCACATCCTTCACAACAGTGTTCGCCACATCCTTCACAACAGTGTTCGCCACATCCTTCACAACAGTGTTCGCCACATCCTTCACAACAGTGTTCGCCACATCCTTCACAACAGTGTTCGCCACATCCTTCACAACAGTGTTCGCCACATCCTTCACAACAGTGTTCGCCACATCCTTCACAAGAATTACTTTACCTCTTACAACACCTATTTTATAACCTTCAATTTAATATTTATTAAGGAATTGTGTCAAAACTTTTTGTCATTCAGATAGTAATTAAATGTTATTTTCCATTCCACTTTATTGTTGTTTCTCTAAATAAGTTTTACCAAGTACACTTAATGATAATTTGATACTTTATGCTCTATCATAATGCTATACTTGTCTCTTATCACAATTATAATGACATACTGTATACCATTTTCCACTAATTTACCTTTAACTATTATATTCACGTGGAAGTGCTAAACCCTTACGGATAATACAGGGAAAATGGGATGCAATTAGATTTGATTCAAGATGAGGGTATCTCTTTATTTTATCTACAATAAAGGGGATGTAAATAGCGTGCTAAAAATATCTAGCATAGACAGGACTCGCAGCAATGGTTTTAAGTTGGAAAAATTAAGATTCAGGAAGGATATAGGAAAGCACTGGTTTGGTAATAGAGTTGTGGATGAGTGGAACAAACTCCCGAGTACCGTCATAGAAGCTAAGACGTTGTGTAGTTTTAAAAATAGGTTAGATAAATACATGAGTAGGTGTGGGTGGGTGTAAGTTGGACCTGACTAGCTTGTGCTACTAGGTCAGATGCCGTGCTCCTTCCTTAAGTGAATGTGACTGACCTGACTAGGTTAAGGCATTGGCTTATGCCGGTAGGAGAATTGGACATGCCTCGCATGAGCCAGTAGGCCTGCTGCAGTGTTCCTTCTTTCTTATGTTCTTATGAGGGTATCTTTGATTTTATCTATGATGTAGATCTGTCTGTGACTCGATAGGTAGATCTGTCTGTGACTCGATAAAGCCCACTGAGTGGGCGAAACGTTGTCAATAAAGGATCACATTATACTGCTTATGTGTTTATTTTTCCATTGTGTCGGTATTTTATACCATTTATTTCCATCCTTTATTGACAACGTTTCGCCCACGCAGTGGGCTTTATCGAGTCACAGAGAGATCTGTCTGTGACTCGATAAAGCCCACTGCGTGGGCGAAACGTTGTCAATAAAGGATCACATTATACTGCTTATGTGTTTATTTTTCCATTGTGTCGGTATTTTATACCATTTATTTCCATAGGTAGGATAATTGATTCAAACATAGATGTCATAGAACTTCAGGAAGATTTAGACAAACTTAATTCGTGGTCAGAAAAGTGGCAGATGCAGTTCAATGTAGATAAATGCAAGGTTCTGAAGCTCGGAGTGTCCATAACCCAAGCACTTATAAGTTAAATAACCTAGAACTTAGATATACAGATTGCGAGAAGGACTTGGGGGTGATGGTAAGCAGCAACCTTAAACCAAGACAGCAATGCCTAAGCGTACGTAATAAGGCAAACAGATTACTGGGATTTATATCAAGAAGTGTTAGCAACAGAAGTCCAGAGGTTATATTACAGCTTTTACATCATTAGTAAGGCCTCACCTAGATTACGCAGCTCAGTTTTGGTCTCCATATTACAGAATGGACATAAATTCGTTAGAAAACATTCAGCGTAGAATGACTAAATTAATACATAGCATTAGAAATCTTCCTTACGAAGAAAGATTGAAGACCTAAAATTACATTCACTTGTAAGACGTAGAATGAGGGAGACATGATCGAGGTATACAAGTGGAAAATGGGTATTAACAAAGGGGATATAAATAAGGTCTTGAGGATATCTCTCCAGAGAGAACCCGCAATAATGGATTCAAGTTAGATAAGTTTAGATTTAGAAAGGATATAGGAAAGTATTGGTTTGGAAATAGGGTAGTTGATGAGTGGAACAGTCTGCCTAGTAGGGTTATTGAAGCTAGGACCTTGGGTAGTTTCAAATTTAGGTTGGATAAATTCATGAGTGAGAGGGGTTGGATTTGAGTGGGACTCGCGCATGAGTGGGTAGAATTGTCAAAGCTTATTTCTTGGGTAGCATTGAAAATTGGGTTGAGCAAATATTCTGTTAGTGGGACGGATTGTGAAGGACCTGCCTAGTATGGGCCAACAGGCCTGCTGCAGTGTTCCTCCTTTCTTATGTTCTTATGTTCTTATGAAGGTATCTTAATTTTATCTAAGATGAGGGTATCTATGATGAAGGTATCTCTTGATTTTATCTAAGATGAGGGTATCTCTTGATTTTATCTAAGATGAGGATATCTCTTGATTTTATCTAAGATGAGGGTATCTGTGATTACCTTCATCAAGAGATCTTCGCTAGCATCAAAGGAGCTTCTATAATAAAGTAACTTAAGCAGTATAGCTGTCTATTTATAGTTACAGGAGCAGAGTTATGCGCGTGGTGTTACGTTTTCCATATATAATTTTGAAAAATATAACCATGAGTTTTGCGGGTTTTTCTACTCCTGTAGCCCGGCCCTGGGACAGGCTGGTCTGGTGTTCAACCAGGTTGTTGCGTGGCCCGCTGGCAGATATAACAATTAAGACTTTAGCATTTATTCGTCCACACACACACACAAACAGAAGAATTCGTCCATGCTAGTCAGGTTTTACTCACACTCAGTCATTCCACTACCTATGGAAATAATTTAAAAATCTAAACAATATGCTACTTACGAGTTAAGAAACAAATTTATTAAAGCAACGTATTTAATGACTATGCTGACTAAAAGTTTGTAAGATATATTTCCATCTTGGTGTACGTTGATGAGACAGAAACAACAATCCTGCCAGAGTTTGTGAAATCTCTCTCAATCGTATGACATGACGGTAGTACCTTTCCAGTGTTTTTAATTGCATACCTGTGACTAATTTCCAGTTTCTTCCTAGTTCCGCAGGCCAACCTGAGGCCAAGTTTCTCTGGTTATTGTCTGGTCAACCAGGCTGTTAGCTTTGGCGGCCGTCTGGCTCACATATACATAACAGCATAGTTGATCTGCCACTTAACAGGAGGTAGTCCTACAAACCTTTAATATATAACTTTATGGCTAAATTTAACATTGATCTTCACAGGGATTTACAAACATTAAGAACATAAGAAAGAAGGAACACTACAGCAGGCCTACTGGCCCACGCGATGCACGTCCAAGTCTCCCACCGGCTTAAGCCAATGCCCCAACCCAGCCAGGTCAGGTCACATTCACTTAAGGAAGGAGCACGGCATCTGACCTAGTAGCACAAGCTAGTCAGGTCCAACATACACCCACCCGCACCCACTCATGTATTTATCTAACCTATTTTTTAAAACTACACAACGTTTTGGCCTCTATAACTGTACTCGGGAGTTTGTTCCCTCATTGACAACTCTATTACCAAACCAGTGCTTTCCTATATCCTCGTAACATTACAAATATATTCATAGTTTTCACTGCGCATGTCAGGTCATGTACACAACTTTTATATAAATTTAAAAGCCGACAATCCACGTGGCAAGACCTGGTAACACTGCAACACCAAGACATGTCAACTATCATGGCGCTGGTAACACTGCAACACCAAGACATGTCAACTATCATGGCGCTGGTAACACTGCAACACCAAGACATGTCAACTATCATGGCGCACGTAACACAGCTACTCCAGAAAATGTCAACTATCATGGCGCTGGTAACACTGCAACACCAGAACATGTCAACTATCATGGTGCTGGTAACATTGCTACACCAGAACATGTCAACTATCATGGCGCTGGTAACACTGCTACACCAGAACATGTCAACTATCATGGCGCTGGTAACACTGCTACACCAGAACATGTCAACTATCGTGGCGCTGGTAACACTGCTACACTAGAACATGTCAACTATCATGGTGCTGGTAACACTGCTACATTAAAACATGTCAACTATCATGGCGCTGGTAACACTGCTACACCAGAACATGTCAACTATCGTGGCGCTGGTAACACTGCTACACCAGAACATGTCAACTATCATGGTGCTGGTAACACTGAAGAAATTTGTCTGTCATTAAGCTTCCTATATTTTTTAGTTTCCAAAGTTATCCTGAGGAAGCCTCAACATAGTTATCCCGAGGAAGCCTGAACATAGTTATCCCGAGGAAGCCTTAACATGGTTATCCCGAGGAAGCCTCAACATAGTTATCCTGAGGAAGCCTCAACATAGTTATCCCGAGGAAGCCTCAACATAGTTATCCTGAGGAAGCCTTAACATAGTTATCCCGAGGAAGCCTCAACATAGTTATCCTGAGGAAGCCTGAACATAGTTCGAGCCTCCGATTTCCGAGGAAGCCTCAAATCGTAGTTATCCCGAGGAAGCCTCAACGTAGTTATCCGAGGAACTCAGCCTAGTTATCGAACCTCAACATAGTTATCCCGAGGAAGCCTCAACATAGTTATCCCGAGGAAGCCTCAACATAGTTATCCGAAGCCTCAGTTATCGAAAGCCTCAACATAGTTATCACCTAACATGTTATCGAGGAAGCCTTAACATAGTTATCGAAGCCTAACATGTTTAGGAAGCCTCAACATAGTTATCCCTGAGGAAGCCTCAACATAGTTATCCGAGGAAGCCTCAACATAGTTATCCCGAGGAAGCCTTAACATAGTTATCGAGCCTCCAGTTTCGAGGAAGCCTCAACATAGTTATCCCGAGGAAGCCTCAACATAGTTATCCGAGGAAGCCTCAACATAGTTATCCCGAGGAAGCCTCACATGTTATCGAGCCCATAGTTATCCCGAGGAAGCCTCAACATAGTTATCCCGAGGAAGCCTCAACATAGTTATCCCGAGGAAGCCTCACAATTATCGAAGCCTCAACATGTATCCCGGAAGCCTAAAAGTTATCGAGGAAGCCTCAACATAGTTATCCCGAGGAAGCCTCAACGTAGTTATCCCGAGGAAGCCTCAACGTAGTTATCCCGAGGAAGCCTCAACATAGTTATCCCGAGGAAGCCTCAACATAGTTATCCCGAGGAAGCCTCAACATAGTTATCCCGAGGAAGCCTCAACATAGTTATCCGAGGAAGCCTCAACATAGTTATCCCGAGGAAGCCTCAACATAGTTATCCCGAGGAAGCCTCAACATAGTTATCCCGAGGAAGCCTCAACATAGTTATCCCGAGGAAGCCTCAACATAGTTATCCCGAGGAAGCCTTAACATAGTTATCCCGAGGAAGCCTCAACATAGTTATCCTGAGGAAGCCTCAACATAGTTATCCCGAGGAAGCCTCAACGTAGTTATCCCGAGGAAGCATCAACATAGTTATCCCGAGGAAGCCTCAACGTAGTTATCCCGAGGAAGCCTCAACATAGTTATCCCGAGGAAGCCTCAACATAGTTATCCCGAGGAAGCCTCAACATAGTTATCCCGAGGAAGCCTCAACATAGTTATCCCGAGGAAGCCTCAACATAGTTATCCCGAGGAAGCCTCAACATAGTTATCCCGAGGAAGCCTCAACGTAGTTATCCCGAGGAAGCCTCAACGTAGTTATCCCGAGGAAGCCTCAACGTAGTTATCCCGAGGAAGCCTCAAATAAACAATGTAAACATATAATACTATTTGGAGTGACTATGGAAATAGTTTAATAGACTTGATGAAAATTAAAGGAACGATCTTCTCAAAACTGTTGAAGATGAAGAAGAGAGGGAGAGACGAGAGGAGAGAGAAGAGAGGGAGAGAGGAGAGGAGAGAGAAGAGAGGGAGAGACGAGAGGAGAGAGAAAGAGAGGAGAGGAGAGAGAAGAGGAGAAAAGAGAGGAGAGGAGAGAGATTGAGTCTCCTCCCTCAGGAGGGAACATGGAGAGACGGGAGAGAAAAGAGAGGGGGAAGGGGGGGAAGAGTGAAAGAGTGGGGGTGGACGAATGGGGTGGACGAGTGGGAGTGGATGGGCTTGAGTGGAATTGGTGTGGAGTAAGGTGACTGTAAATGGTGTGGGCGTTTGAATGATGAGTGAAGTGGAGTGGGCGTGAATTGCGTAATCTGGGTATACGAGTGGTGTGAAGTGTGGGAAGTAGGCGTGTTGGAGAGGGGTGAGCGTGTGGGTGTAGAGGGGAGTGCGTGTGGGTGTAGAGGGGAGTGCGTGTGGGTAGAATGGGCGTACGGGTGGAATGAGCATATGGATGGTGAATGGGGTTGTCTGGTGAGTAATGAGGTAGGCGTGTGGGGGTGAGGGTATGTGGGTTGGGGGTGCCTGTGGTAGGGGTGTGTGGGGCGGGCGTGAGTTTTGTGGGCGTGGGGTGGGTGTGTAAGCTAAGCATCAGTAAGGTGTGCGTTACTTGGACTTGAAAGGTGGGCGCGTGAGCGGGGTCGGAGTGGATTACGCGTGTAAGGTGGGTGTGAGTGTAATCTGACTGGGTGTGAGCGTATAGAGATGTGGGTGGAATGGTATGAGTGGGGTGAAGGTAAGTGTACAGTAGGATAGGTGGAGTGAGCGTTGTAGTACAGTGGGATGGATGGCGAGTGTATAGTGGAGTGGGTGGCGAGTGTATAGTGGAGTGGGGTGGGTGGCTAGTGTAGTATAGTGGAGTGGGGTGGGTAGCGAGTGTATATTGGAGTGGGGTGGGTAGCGAGTGTATATTGGAGTGGGGTGGGTGGCGAGTGCAGTATAGTGGAGTGGGTGGGTAGCGAGTGTATAGTGGAGTGGGGTGGGTGGCGAGTGTAGTAGTGGAGTGGGATGGGTGGCGAGTGTAGTAGAGTGGAGTGGGTGGCGAGTGTAGTAGTGGGGTGGGGTGGGTGGCTAGCGTAGTATAGTGGAGTGGGTGGTGAGTGTAGTATAGTAGAGTAGGGTGGGTGGTGAGTGTAGTATAGTGGAGTAGGGTGGGTGGTGAGTGTAGTATAGTGGAGTAGGGTGGGTGGTGAGTGTAGTATAGTGGGGTGGGTGGTGATTGTAGTATAGTGGGGTGGGTGGTGATTGTAGTATAGTGGGGTGGGTGGTGAGTGTATAATGGAGTGGGGTGGGTGGCGAGGTGTATAGAGTATGGTGAGTGGCGAGTGTAGTATAAAGGAGTGGGGTGGGTGGAGTGTAGTATAATGAAATGGGAATGTAATATAGTGGAGTGAGGTGGGTGGAATATAGTGGCGTGTAGTATAGTATAGTGGAGTTGGGTGTGTATAGTGGACCACGGTGGGTGGCGAGTGTAGTATAAAAGAGTGGGATGGATGGTGTAATATAGTGGAGTGGGTGGAGCGTAATATAGTGGAGTGTAATACAGTGAAGTGGGAGTGTAATATAGTGGACTGGGGTGGATGGAGTGTATAGTGGAGTGGGGTGGATAGTGTATAGTGGAGTGGGATGGGTGGAGTGTAGTGGAGTGTAATATAGTGGAGTGAGGTGGGTGGAATGTAGTGGTGTGTACTATAGTGGAGCAAGTGGGGAGTGAAGTGTAGTATAGTGGAGTGGGTGGCTAGTATACAGAATGGGGTGGGTGGAATGAAGTATAGTGGAGTGGGGGTAATATAGTGGTATGAGGTGGGTGTAGTGGAGTGTAGTATAGTATAGCAGAGTGGGTGGCGTGTAGTATAGTGGAGTGGGAGGCGAGTGTAGTATAGTGCAGTGGGTGAGAAGTGTAGTGGAGTGGTTGGCGAAGCGTAGTGTAGTGGGTGGCGAAATGTAGTGTAGTGGGTGGCGAAATGTAGTGTCGTGGGTGGCGAAGTGTAGTGGAGTGAGTGACAAATGTAGTATAGTGGGTGACGAATGTAGTATAGCGGAGTAGCGTAGATGGAATGTATAGCGAACTACAATATAATGGGGTGGGGTGGGTGGAGTTTACTATAGTGAGGTGGGTGAGGGTGTATAGAGGGGTAAGGTGGGTGAGGCTACATAGTGGGGTAGAGTGGGAGAGGTTGTAGAGTCGGGTAGGGTGGGTAGTGTAGTATTGTGGGGTGTGTGGAGTGCAATTTAGTGAGGGTGGGTGGAATGTAGTATGGTAGGGTGGGTGGAATGTAGTATGTTAGGGTGAGTGGAGTGTAGTTTGGTGGGGTGGGTGGAGTGTAGTATGGTGGGGTGGGTGGAGTGTACTATGGTGGGGTGGGTGGAGTGTAGTATTGTGGGGTGGGGTGGAGGTGAGTGGGGTGGGTGGAGTGTAGTATTTTGAGGTAGGTGGGTGGAGTGTACTATTTTGAGGTAGGGGTGGAATGTAGTTTGGTGGGATGGGTGGAGTGTAGTATGGAGGGGTGGGTGGAGTGTAGTATGGAGGGTTGGGTGGAGTGTAGTATGGTGGGGTGGGTGGAGTGTAGTTTGGTGGGGTGGGTGGAGAGTAGTATAATGGGGTGGGGTGGATGTAGTATAGTGGTGGGTGGACTTAGTATAGTGGGGGTGGTTGGGTGTAGTATAGCGGTGGTAGGTGGGTGGAGTGTAGTATAGTGGGGTGGGTGGTGTAATATAGTGGGATGGGTGGGTGTATAGTATAGTGGGGTAGGTGGAGCGTAGTATGGTGGGGTGGATGGAGTGTAGTTGTGGGGTGGGGTGGATGGATTGTATTGTAGGGTGTGTGGTGTAGTATAGAGTGTTGGGGTGGGTGGGTGTATAGTACAGTGGGGTGGGTGGGTGTATTATAGTATAGTGGGGTAGTGGGTGTATTATAGTATAGTGGGGTGGGTGGGTGTATTATAGTATAGTGGGGGTGGGTGGAGTGTAGTATAATATAATGGGGTGGGTGTAGTATAGTATAGTTGGTGGGTGGAGTGTAGTATAGTGGGGAATTGTGGATGGAGTGGGGTATTGTGGATGGAGTGGGGTATTGTGGATGGAGTGGGGTATTGTGGATGGAGTGTAGTATAGTGGGGTGGGTGGGTGTAGTGTTGTATAGTGGGGTGGGGTGGGGTGGGGTGGATGGAGGGGGTCAGTAACCTCAGCAGAGCTCCACAACTGCCAACATCCCGCGCAATAGCTGCCTACCAGGCAGAGGCGCCCCAGCCCGCCCGCCCGCCCACTACAATCACGCCCAGGGCGTGGTTGTCAACACTCATGTCTCCACAAGACAAACACACCCCTTTTAGGCCTAACATACACCGGCGAAGCAAACGGGGGATTTTAAAAGGGGGATATGGGATGGAAGGAGGGAGGGGGAGGAGGGTAGCAAATTGAGGTGGTGAGTGGGGCCTGGCCCTTGAGGGCCGGTGAGTGAGGATGGCGGGCGCCACCACACCCACTATAACTCTTAACACTATCACTCAACGTGCAACTACTGAAGGAGGGAGGTTGGGTTGTGGTTGAGAAAACAGTGGGTGGTTGGGTGTGGGGTACGGAGGGCCGCGCCCCGCCACAATGGCGCCCACGCATGAAGGCCACCCACCTGGCACCCGGGCCATGGTGGGCCTGGCCGCCCACTACATGCTACCTACCATTATGATGGAGCAACGCCCACCTCCTGCAGTATAATTCATCATGGCCAACAGCCATCACTTCCTCTAGCAGCATCTTGCAGCAGCAGAGGGACAGTGAGCAGGAGCAGAAGAGGACGGGTGGCAAGCCAACACCCATCCCGCCGCCCACGCCCACGCCCGTCACTTCCTGCTCTCCATTAGCGGCACACAGCTCAACACTTCCACAGTTGCAGGATGCTGGTGCACCACCTTATGACAGGTGGTTTAGGCCGGGTCGATGGTGACCACCACATGCTCACTGTATCACTGCACACACCCACTCTGGCAGCGCCAACATGGCAGCACCACCACCACAACTACACCACATGGCCTCAACTCTACCCCTCACGCTATTCTTCACTAGTAAGACCTACGTCAAAGCGCAAACACTGCATTGCCTTCCACGTCCACATTATTGCCCTGGTTACTACTGGTAGTGGAGAGGGGAGAGGGTGGGCGTGCGGGCGTGGTGAGGGGAGGTGTATGCGCCATGGTAGGAGCGAGAGTTAGCGCGCCACTACGCGGGGCGGCGGGCGGACTGGCGCGCACACACACACACTGAATGAGCGTGGGGCTCCACACCCGTCGCCGGGCCCCCGCCGCAGACCACACCAACACTCATCTGGGCCCCCCGCCGCCGACCACACCAACACTCGCTACCACTACCACCAACGCCGTCGACTCCACCCTACACAATCTCACACGACGTAAGCCTCGCTCACTAGCCGTCTAACACTCAATTCCTACACAGTGTACGTACGTCCCTAGAAATTCCAAGCCCCAATACATCTGAATAGACCGCCACCAACCCAACCCAGCCCTCTTACCACCACCACCGTATACCACCAGCCAGGCTTCATATACCCCTCACCACCAGCCACCCATCAGACCCACACCATACACTATACTCACCACCTCAGTTCTCATATACCCTCATCCACCAGGACCAGCTCTTGTACACCCTACCATAACATGGAGTGGGTGATATGGAAGAAAATGTAAAATAAACCCAGTGAAAAGCAGAGATGTGGGGACAATAAGATAACTTTATATCAACATCCGTGATCCCAGAATATTCATCTCACCGGAAGATACATGAAACACTGCTGGACAAGTACCTCCCCACCTAGTGGCAGATCAACCAGGTTGTGATGGATATATGGGTCAGCGGGACGCCAGCAGCAACAACCTGGTTGACAAGGCAAGCCTAGTCCAGGACAGGGCTCCTGGCTAGAACAAATTTCAATTAATCCGTTATGGAAAACTTTGGGAACTAATATATATAACGGAGTATACTATAAACTCGTACAAGAGAATCTCACCTTCAAGGATCACAACAGTTTCACTATCATATCTGCCAGAAAAATAATATGATGGATAATGAGAACTTTCAAAACAAGGGATGCCATGGTTGTTGTGACCTTATTGTGTTCTCTGAAAGAAACATCAACTGAGATAATTATTCCCAAGTCTTCCACGTGTTCCTTTCGTCCTATTTGACGATCATTTTGAGTTTTGTATAGTGTCCATTTTAAGTTCTTCATTCTTTCCACTTCTAAGCAGCTGAAACTTATCACCATAGAACTTCATGTTGTTTTCCACTGCCCACTAGAAAATCCTGTTTATATCTTTTCTAAACTTCACTATCCTCGTCACCTCATTAAAGACTGCAGACGACGGCCATTAAACATCTTTAACACACCCAGAGAAGACACTGCCGAGAAGAGATACATAGTCCTCCCCACCAACTCAATATACCTTTGATATACCTTTGAAGAGTTTCGAGAGTTTATCTACTCTCTGAGCCCGGCCATGGGCCAGGCTCGTCTGGTGCTTCCCTGGTCAACCAGGCTGTTGCTGCTGGAGGCCCGCTGCCCCACATATCCATCACAGCCTGGTTGATCTGGCACCCGATGAAGATACTTGTCCAGTTTCCTCTTGAAGGCTTCTACACTGGTTCCAGCCGTGTTTCGGATATCTTCTGGTAAGATGTTGAATAGTCTGGGACCCCGGATGTTAATACAGTGCTCCCGTATTGTCCCCACCGCACCCCTGCTCCTCACTGGGTTTATTTTACACTTTCTCCCATATCTCTCACTCCAGTATGTTGTTATGGCAGTGTGCAGATTTGGGACCAGGCCCTCAAGTACTTTCCAGGTATATATTATCATGTATCTCTCTCTCCTCCGCTCCAATGAGTACATGTTCAAGACTTGAAGGCGTTCCCAATAATTTAGATGTTTCAATGGCTCAATGTGAGCCGTAAACGATCTCTGAATTTGTTCCAGCTCTGATATTTCTCCTGCCCTGAACGGGGCCGTCAGCACTGAGCAGTATTCAAGTGGGGGAGCACTAGCGATTTGAAGAGTGTCACCATCGGCATTATTTCCTTGTTTTGAAAGTTCTCAATACCCACCCCGTCATCTTCCTGGCTGTTGAGATCTTTGTATTGTTATGGTCTTTAAAAGACAGATCAGCAGACATAATTATTCCCAAGTCCTTTACGTGTTCCTTTCGTTCTATTTGGTGACCCTCTTGCGTTTTGTATATAGTGTTCCTTTTGAGTTCTTCATTTTTTCCATACCTAAGCAGCTGAAACTTATCACCACTGAACGTCATGTTGTTCTCCACTGCCCACTGGAAGACCCTGCTTATGTCTTCCTGTAATTTTTCAGTGTCCTCTACCGTAGTGACTTTCATGCTTATTTTAGTGTCATCTGCCAAACACGTCTCCAACATCTTTTCCAATACCTCATTCGAGTATCTACTTCCACATCCACCACCATCAAGGACATTACCAGTAATAGACAGGACAAGTTTCAATCCTCTGCAGGGTATACATAATCCTTTGTAATGACTGCAGCAAATTATACGGGGGCGAAACATCCAGACCTCCAAACACGTTTGGAGGTCTGACGATCCAAGGAATGCCTGTGTTCAACACTGAAATTCACACAACCATTTAATCAACTACAGAAACGCAAGACTTATCGCCAGAGAAGACAACACTCAATACCGAAGAATCCTGGAATCATCACTTATCTGTATATCCAACGGCTTCTATAACATAGGTGAACCCCTTGCCAAGAAACTTCATCATTGCTATCCCACATAAGAACATAAGAATGGAGGAACACTGCTGAAGGTGCTAGACTCTATCACCCTACTCGGAAGATTGTCACATGCAGCATTCTCCACCTGACTCCATCGTAAATACTCACGTACCTTTCACCCAGGTAGATCCGTTTGTGACTTGATAAAGTCACAAACGAAACGTTGTCAATAAAGGATCACATTATACTGCTTATGTGTTTATATTTCCATTGTGTCGGTATTTTATACCAATTATTTCCGCCGTCTTCTACCGAGGTGACTTTCATACTTATTTTAGTGCCATCTGCAAATGCTATAAAACTGCTGAGGATAAGAAACAGTAGAGGTGCTCAATTTACCAAGTCGGGGAACCGGGGTAAATTACCCCAAATGGGGTAAAAATGAAAATATCGGGGGTAATGAAGGCTCAATAAACAAATAAAATTGCACAAAAATTATTATTTTTTAAGCAAAGCAAATTATGAAAGTTTTATTTTTTTTCAAACAAATAATTTTTAATTTCTTCAGGTTTCTCCAAAACCTGAGGTGAAATGTTTACGGAGGAACGCTGCCGAAGGCCTGCTGGCCCATACAAGGCAGGTCCTTACCAAAGCTACCCAATACCCTAATGAGATTTTTATTAAATGTATCTTACTATTTTTTTTATTTCATGCAGTTTATTTTTCATTTTATTATTTTGTTAATTATGTGTTTTATTTTTGAAGTTGCTTTATCGCGTATAATACATACTTTTCAGCTTGTATTACTGTATCCTCCATACAAATGGTCTTGATAAACTATTTTCAGTTTGTGTTTTGCGGATTCTGTGGAAATTCAAGTCTAGTGGGTAAGTAACCGTAAGTTCTCTACACACAAATTTGTTTAGGGGTAACACCCAAAAACGTTCAGTTTACTACTACCACCACCCAGCTCTCACACACCCTACACCCCACCACCCAGCTCTCACACACCCTCACACCCTACACCCCACCACCCAGCTCTCACACACCCTCACACCCTACACCCCACCACCCAGCTCTCACACACCCTCACACCCTACACCCCACCACCCAGCTCTCACACACCCTCACACCCTACACCCCACCACCCAGCTCTCACACCCTCACACCCTACACCCCACCACCCAGCTCTCACACACCCTCACACCCTACACCCCACCACCCAGCTCTCATACACCTCACACCCTACACCCCACCACCCAGCTCTCACACACCTCACACCCTACACCCCACCACCCAGCTCTCAACACCCTCACACCCTACACCCCACCACCCAGCTCTCACACACCCTCACACCCTACACCCCACCACCCAGCTTCACACACCCTCACACCTACACCCCACCACCCAGCTCTCATACACCCTCACACCCTACACCCCACCACCCAGCTCTCACACACCCTCACACCCTACACCCCACCACCCAGCTCTCACACACCCTCACACCCTACACCCCACCACCCAGCTCTACACCACACCCTACACCCCACCACCCAGCTCTCATACACCTCACACCCTACACCCCACCACCCAGCTCTCTACACCCTCACACCCTACACCCCACCACCAGCTCTCATACACCCTCCACCTAACCCCACCACCCAGCTCTCATACACCCTCACACCTACACCCCACCACCAGCTCTCAACACCCTCACACCCTACACCCCACCACCCAGCTCTCATACACCCTCACACCCTACACCCCACCCAGCTCTCTACACCCTACACCCTCACCCACCCAGCTCTCATACACCTCACACCCTACACCCACCACCCAGCTCTCATACATCCTCACACCCTACACCCCACCACCCAGCTCTCAACACCCTCACACCCTACACCCCACCACCCAGCTCTCATACACCCTCACACCCTAACCCCACCCAGCTCTCATACAATCACACCCTACACCCCACCACCCAGCTCTCACACACCCTCACACCCTACACCCCACCACCCAGCTCTCATACACCCTCACACCCTACACCCCACCACCCAGCTCTCATACACCCTCACACCCTACCACCCAGCTCCACCACACCTCATACACCCTACACCCCACCACCCAGCTCTCATACACCTCACACCCTACACCCCACCACCCAGCTCTCACACACCCTCACACCCTACACCCCACCACCCAGCTCTCATACACCCTCACACTCCTACACCCCACCACCCAGCTCTCATACACCTCACCCTCACCCCACCACCCAGCTCTCACACACCCTCACACCCTACACCCCACCACCCAGCTCTCATACACCCTCACACCCTACACCCCACCACCCAGCTTCACACACCCTCACACCCTACACCCCACCACCCAGCTCTCATACACCCTCACACCCTACACCCCACCACCCAGCTCTCATACACCCTCACACCCTACACCCCACCACCCAGCTCTCATACACCCTCACACCCTACACCCCACCACCCAGCTTCACACCCTCACACCCTACACCCCACCACCCAGCTCTCATACACCCTCACACCCCCCACCACCCAGCTCTCATACACCCTCACACCTACACCACCACCCAGCTCTCATACACCCTCACACCCTCACCACCACCCAGCTCTCATACACCCTCACACCCTACACCCCACCACCCAGCTCTCACACACCCTCACACCCTACACCCACCACTCAGCTCTCACACCCTACACCCCACCACCCAGCTCTCATACACCCTCCACCTACACCCACCACCCAGCTCTCATACACCCTCACACCCCACCACCCAGCTCTCATACACCCTCACACCCTACACCTACACCCAACCACCCAGCTTCACACCCTCACCCTACACCACCCAGTCTACACCCTACACCCCACCACCCAGCTCTCATACACCCTCACACCCTACACCCCACACCAGCTCTCATACACTACCTACACCCCACCACCAGCTCTCATACATCCCTACACCTACACCCAATGCACCAGCTCTCATACACCTACACCTAACCCCACATGAACCAGCTCTCATACACCCTACACCTACACCCCATGAACCAGCTCTCATACATCCTACTCCTACACCCCAATGAACCAGCTCTCATACACCCTACACCTACACCCCCATGAACCAGCTCATCATCCTACACTATACCCCAATGAATCAGCTCTCATACATCCTACACCTACACCCCATGAACCAGCTCTCATACATCCTACACCTACACCCCCATGAACCAGCTCTCATACATCCTACACCTACACCCCATGAACCAGCTCTTATACATCCTACACCTATACCCCAATGAACCAGCTCTCATACATCCTACACCCCTATGAACCAGCTCATACATCCTCACTAACCCATGAACCAGCTCTCATACATCCTACACCCTATGAACCAGCTCTATACATCCTACACCTACACCCCCATGAACCAGCTCTCACACACCCTCACTCCCCTACACCACCATCACCAAGCTCTCGTACACACACTACACCAGGCCTACTCAACTACTACGAGCAAAGGTCCACTTGGACAAGTACCAATGTATGCTGGGTTATTTGTGTATATGACACTACACCAGGGCTACTCAATTACTACCAGCAAAGGTCCACTTGGACAAGTACCAATGTATGCAAAGGTCCGGATACACTTTTTACATAATGATTCATTATGTAAAAAAAAATAATGGTGTTTGAATTAGTGTTGTTGAGTGCGACAATTGTTTGAGTACATATGAGGCGCAGTGTGTTAGAACTGCTTGTAGCAAGAGTGAAGCAAACTGCTGTGTCCAGTCTTCCTTCAACCACTGTCATCAACAAACTTTCTTCTTCTTGAACATGTCATGTCTCCTTTAAAAGTATATGACTAGTTTAGTAAAACAAATCATACGGAAATAAATATCTGCATCATTAAAAAACCCAAAAACTAGAAGTCATATTTAGACTAAAATAATAGCATAATAAATATGAAAATATCCATCAATTTACTTTAATAAACACAAGCTTGGTGAAGCAGTTGTCCTCTGTATTATGAAATGTATTTACTACTGAAATTTATCTGTATTTTAAAATAAAACATATTTTATATCCACTCCACATAAATTAGCAACAACCAGAATGAGGAATTTTTTACCAATTTGATTAAACATTGATGTGAAGAATTTGAACACAAGATTCAATACTAAATACCCACCAACGTACTTATTCATAAAATAGGTGGCCACACCAAATTAAAATCAAACTTGCTAAAGAAAATGAGAAAACCCGAAATCATACCTTGCACAAACACAAATGCACAACCTTTCCCCAAATTCAAAGTTGTATCAGGTCGCCAAACTTTTTTTCCAAAATGCCAAAAAAGTTAACTTCATTGCACAAGTGATAATTACCAATATGAATTACCATTGAATGGAAGAAAATATCAGTATTTAGCTATGCTAGAATACTGTGTTCCATTCAGTGTGTGCATTCCATTCAGATAGAATAATGTATTAATGCCACTCTTGTGTACCACCTGATCCTGAACGTAGTAACAGCTGTTATTTAACTAAGCTTTCTCCTGAAATCCGCGGTCCAACTACAACACTCAGAAGGTCCGGATTGAGACCGCGGGCCGCCAACTGAGTAGCCCTGCACTACACCAACATCCAACTTACATACACCCTTACCCAATACCACCACCACTCGGCACTTATACGCACTACACCTACCTCTCATGCACCCTCACCCCTCACCACCACCCAGCCCTCATACACCACTCACACCACTCAGCTTTCATACACCACTCACCCAGCTCTCATACATCCTTACTCTACATCACTACCACCCAGATCTCAAACAAGACTAGAGAACACACTAGACCTTATTTTCACAAATAACGAGGACTTGGTAAGAAACACAACAATATCAAAAACAATTAATTCTGATCACAATCTAATCGAAGTCCAGACTTACATGCACAGGGGTCCTGATCAGCAAAATGCATATAGCTATGAGGGTACCTTTACCAAATTCAACAAGAACATCAACTGGGACACGGTAAACTATGTCCTAAATGAACCATGTTGGGAAGATATCTTAAATGACATAGACCCTAACCAGTGCCTTGAAAAGATCAACTTCCTGGTAGCTGAAGTATGATCAAGGCATATTTCCCTAGAAAAAAAGAAGAGAAGTAGTAAACTGGAGAGAGAGAGACGCTCCCCCTACAGGAGAAGGCGAAGAATCACTGAGCTCCTCACGAATGCCAGATTATCTGAAACACGGAAAGAAGCGCTAACCAGGGAAGTAGAAAATATTGAGCTAAAGTTAAAGAACTGGTACAGGATCCAGGAGAGACAAGAGGAGCTAAAAGCGATTAGTGAAACTGAAAGAAATTCGAAATTCAAATGACAAAAACAAGGCAAAAACCATTTCTAATATAGGGCCCTTGCTCAGACAAGACGGATCCTACACAGATGACAACAAAGAAATGAGTGAGATACTGAAATCTCAATATGACTCTGTGTTCAGTGAGCCACTAATCAGTCTAAAGATAGACAATCCAAACAAATTTTTCATGAATGAGCCTCAAAACCCTGCCAATGTATGCCAAATTTCTGACAAAACCCTAACTCCCCTAGACTTTAAGAAAGCCATCAACAACATGACCATGCACTCAGTCCCAGGCCCAGACTCGTGGAACTCTGTGTTCATTAAGAACTGCAAGAAACCCCTCTCACAGGCCCTAAGTATGCTACGGAGAAGACGCATAGACACAGGTAAGATTCCACAGTCACTAAACACAACGGATATAGCCCCACTCCATAAAGGTGGCAGCAAAGCAGTAGCTAAGAACTATAGACCAATAGCTTTAACGTCCCACATCATAAAAATCTTTGAAAGAGTTCTAAGAAGCAGGATAACAAACCACTTGGATTCCCCAAAATTGCATAATCCAGGGCAACATGGTTTCAGAGCCTCTCACAAGTATTGGACCACTATGATACGGTCTTAGATGCACTGGAAAACAAACAGAATGCAGATGTAGTATACACAGATTTTCCAAAAAAATTTGACAAGTGCGATCATCGTGAAATAGCACACAAAATGCGTGCTAAAGGGATAACTGGCTAAGTAGGCAGATGGATCTTTAACTTTCTAACAAATCGAAAACAAAGAGTAGTGGTAAACAGAGTTAAATCAGAAGCTCCCAAAGTGAAGAGCTCTGTTCCACAAGGCACAGTACTCGCACCTATCCTAATCCTCATTCTCATATCAGACAGACAGAGATGTAAGCCATAACACCGTATCATCCTTTGAAGACGATACTAGGATCTGCATGAGAGTGTCATCCATTGAGGACACGGCAAATCTCCAAGAAGATATAAACCAAGTTTTCCAATGGGCAACGGAGAACAACATGATGTTCAATGAAGACAAATTCCAACTATTCCGTTATGGAAAATTGGAGGAAATAATAACTAGGACTGAGTATACTACAAACTCTAATCACACAATAGAGCAGAAAAACAATGTGAAGGACCTGGGAGAAGTAATGTCCGAAGGTCTCACCTTCAAGGACCACAACAATGCTCCTATTACATATGCGAGGAAACTGATAGGATGAATAATGAGAACATTCAAGACAAGAAATGCCAAGTCAAGGATGATCCCTTTTAAATCACATGTCTCTCTAGGCTGGAATACTTCTGTACATGAACATCCCCATTCAAGGCAGGTGAAATTGCAGATCTAGAGAATGTACAGAGAACCTTTACGGCATGTATAAGTTCCATCAAACACCTTATTACTGGGAACGCCTGGAAGCTCTTGACTTGTACTCACTGGAGCGCAGGCGAGAGAGATACATCATAATCTACACCTGGAAGATTCTGGAGGGACTGGTCCTTAATCTGCACACAGAAATCACTCCCTACGAAAGCAAAATACTTGACAGGCGATGTAACATACCCCCAGTGAAAAGTAGGGGCGCCACTGGTACACTAAGATAAAACACAATAAGTGTCCGGGGCCCAAGACTGTTCAACAGCCTCCCACCAGCCATAAGGGGAATTACCAATAGACCCCTGGTTGTCTTCAAGAGGGAGCTGGACAGATACTTAAAGTCAGTGCCAGATCAGCCGGGCTGTGGTTCGTACGTTGGACTATGTGCGGCCAGCAGTAAAAGCCTCGTTGATCAAACCCTGATCCACCACCATCCAGCTCTCCTACACCCTCACCCTAAACTACCATCCAGCTCTCCTACACCCTCACCTTACACCACCATCCAGCTCTCGTACACCCTCGCCCTACACCACCATCCAGCTCTCCTACACCCTCGCCCTACACCACCATCCAGCTCTCCTACACCCTCGCCCTACACCACCATCCAGCTCTCCTACACCCTCGCCCTACACCACCATCCAGCTCTCCTACACCCTCACCCTACACCACCATCCAGCTCTCCTACACCCTCACCCTACACCACCATCCAGCTCTCCTACACCCTCGCCCTACACCACCATCCAGCTCTCCTACACCCTCGCCCTACACCACCATCCAGCTCTCTGCACCATCCTACCACCACCCAGCCTCCTACACCCTCGCCCACACACCATCCAGCTCTCCTACACCCTCATCCTACACCACCATCCAGCTCTCCTACACCCTCGCCCTACACCACCATCCAGCTCTCCTACACCCTCATCCTACACCACCATCCAGCTCTCCTACACCCTCGCCCTACACCACCATCCAGCTCTCCTACACCATCATCCTACACCACCATCCAGCTCTCCTACACCCTCGCCCTACACCACCATCCAGCTCTCCTACACCATCACCCTACACCACCAGCCAGCTCTCCTACACCCTCATCCTACACCACCATCCAGCCTCTCCTACACCCTCGCCCTACACCACCATCCAGCTCTCCTACACCCTCGCCCTACACCACCATCCAGCTCTCCTACACCCTCGCCCTACACCACCATCCAGCTCTCCTACACCCTCGCCCTACACCACCATCCAGCTCTCCTACACCCTCATCCTACACCACCATCCAGCTCTCCTACACCCTCGCCCTACACCACCCTCCAGCTCTCCTACACCCTCACCCTACACCATCATCCAGCTCTCCTACACCACCATCCAGCTTTCCTACACCCTCACCCTACACCACCATCCAGCTCTCCTACACCCTCGCCCTACACCACCATCCAGCTCTCCTACACCCTCACCTTACACCACCATCCAGCTCTCCTACACCCTCGCCCTGCACCACCATCCAGCTCTCCTTCACCCTCACCCTACACCACTATCCAGCTCTCCTACACCCTCGCCCTACACCACCATCCAGCTCTCCTACACCTCACCCTACACCACCATCCAGCTCTCCTAACCCTCGCCCTCACCACCATCCAGCTCTCCTACACCCTCACCTCACCACCATCCAGCTCTCCCACACCCTCTCCCTACACCACCATCCAGCCTCCTACACCCTCGCCCTACACCACCATCCAGCCTCCTACCCTTCGCCTCCCTCACCACCATCCAGCTCTCCTACACCCTCAACCTACACCACCAGCTAGCTCTCCTACACCCTGCCCTACACCCCATCCAGCTCTCCTACACCTCGCCCTCACACCACATCCAGCTCTCCTCCCCTCACCCTACACCACCATCCAGCTTCCTACACCTCGCCCTACACCACCATCCAGCTTTCCTACCACCCTCGCCCTCACCACCATCCAGCTCTCCCTACACCCTCACCCTGCACCAAAATCCAGCTCTCCTACACCCTCACCCTACACCACCATCCAGCTCTCCTCACCCTCCCCTACACTACCATCCAGCTCTCCTTC
Organism: Cherax destructor; assembly: GCA_009830355.1. Lineage (NCBI taxonomy): Eukaryota > Metazoa > Arthropoda > Malacostraca > Decapoda > Parastacidae > Cherax > Cherax destructor. Next base: position 219,942 of record WNWK01002236.1, read on the forward strand.
ACCCTCACCCTACACCACCATCCAGCTCTCCT
>WNWK01002237.1:0-12500 GCA_009830355.1 Cherax destructor
AAACGCTATGTAGATTGTTTACAAGCCAAAGTATGAAGAATTCTTAGGTTTATAGTTTTAAAATTTCGAGAGGCTGTTGCAACAAGCATTATTCCTATATTGATGTAGTCGTAGATATATTATGTATTCCAAAATTCCCCTTTGCCCTTTTCTACTTTATTCTCTCTAATTCATATATTTTTCTTTATTGATCCGTTCTGTGATGGAGATATCTTCATAAAAATCTCATCTCTGACGCGTTTGGGATAGGCTATAAAAAGAGATGGTAATTCCCAAGTCATTGTAACTCCATCTCTGTTGGAACGTAACCTTTGATGCTGCCGTAGCTGATGAACCTTTAATTTAATCCTTGACGATATCCTCATTGTCCCACTGAAGTCTCCCAGCTCAGGATGACAGATTTCAACACTATATATGAAATCCATAAAAGAATTTCTCAGCAACACATTGCTGATGTATCCTGTCCTGCTGAAACAAAAGTTTTTTTCTAATTTACATTTAATTCATCAAACTAAAAAAAATTTGCCATTTAATCAGAAATATTATATTTTAATCTCGCCTAAGTGCTAACCCAAATCGAGCATTCAACCCAACATTTAATACCTATTCCCGGCTATCAAAATTTTTACCCATTGTCACCAATCAAAACCTTTACGAAAATTACTAAAAATTCATTACACTTTCTCTCTCAATCACTGATGAATTGTCAATCCCAAATGGAAGAGTCGAAAATAAAAGTTGCGCTCGGGAAGGATGTATTAATGGATGCAACTGCAACAACAGATTGCAACATCGGCGATGATTACATGGGATTCACGCCTCAATTCCTCTTTGAGTTGGCAATAATGTATAAGTCATTGTTACATTTCCTCTTTATAGTCGTATGCGGATTTGGTTTACGTAACAGTAGCAGCGATGATGATGATAATAATAATAATAATAATAATAATAATAATAATAATAATAATAATAATAATAATAATAATAGAAAATCAAATTATAATTAAAATAATTAGAATTATGACAATAACTAAAGAAACATTCATTATTATTATTATTATTATCATTATTATTATTATTATTATTAATTATTATTATTAATTATTATTATTATTATTATAATTATTATCATTATTTTATTAAAACCATCGTTACTGTTATTAATATCTTCACTCTTATACCTGCAAAATCTCCAGAACGGAACAGAGAGAGCATATCCATCCCTCCTTCCCATCCTCGTCTGTCTGTCTATCGAGGGAGGGGAGGATACAGTTTTCCCCCGGTGTAATTTGACTCCACTTCACAGTCGCAGTGAATTTAACTGGAACATTCAGCGTGTGTGGTGGCCGTTCATCGTGACGTTGTGAGTGGCCATAAACGATTGGGTTTACCCAAATTATCGCGTTTCGAACTGCCACACGCGCTTGGGGGTGAAATCACCGAACGCGTCGTCGTTCGTGGGGTAGTTAATGACGCTTCGATACGTATTTCGTTCGTGGTTAATGACGTTTGAAATAAGTTGTTCGTGAGGTGATTAATGACGTTTAATTACTCTAAACGGGACAGGGAAGAGGTGGAGGAGAAGGATTTAATGAAGATTTAGTACGCCATTCGTAATTTTCTTATTTGTGCCGTTCGTAAGTTAATTACGCCATTCGTGAGATAGATAATAACGCTTAAATATTTTGTTGGGAGACAGGTTTAGCTGTTTTGACAGAAAAATTGTATTCAAACATACACTAATACTTACTAATACTTACGTTTTACACACACTCTTATTCACACACACACACACACACACACACACACATATACATTTTTATAATAAATTTCCTGGGAACATCTAAACACACACGGGTCACACAATGTCTGGTGAAGAAGTAACCATGTTTGATCCGAGGAAGGGATATATACATTTAATCCCTTGGATCAAGAGCGATTCACCAGCATCAAGATAGCTTTCTGGAAAGAATAAATAAAGCCATACCATCACTCGAAGCCTAAATAACCAGTTGGGAGGCGGTGCCAGGGGCCGTGACTCGACACCCCTACAGCAGCAGAGAGGCGAGTACAGCATTGAATATCACGAGCCTCAAACTGCAACGAGCAGCGTGCTCAAGTTGTTAAACAAGGGGAGTGAGGCGAGGGGAAACACGAGACTAGTTGGTGAAGAGAGTCCACGGTAGTTATCTATAAATGCCTTACTGTCTCCCCTCTCCTTCCCTCCCTCTAACCCCTCCCTTCACCCCCTCTTTCCCCTCTCCACACCCTTACCTTAACTGCCAGAGAACTCTAAGTGGTTCTCAACTACCCTTAATATCTGCCTGATTGTGTTCCAGATCTCTGAGTCTCTCTATACTCGTTATCTATAATCTCGCAATCTTTAAGCTCTGTATCTACCATCTACCCACCTACTTTATCAGTCTATCTACATTATATATATAAGTGTGTGTGTGTGTGTTCACCTAATTATAGTTGCAGGGGTCGAGTCATAGCCATTGGCCCCGCCTCTTCACTGGTCGCTACTAGGTCACCCTCTCTCTGCTCCATGAGCTTTATCATACCTCTTCTTAAAGCTATGTGTGGATCCTGCCTCCACTACATCACTTTGCAGGCTATTTCGCTTCGTAACAACTCTATGACTGAAGAAGTATTTCCTAACATCCCTGTGACTCATCTGAGTGTGTGTGTGTGTGTGTGTGTGTGTGTGTGTGTGTGTGTACTATGGAACAGAGAACACCAGCTCTTGGCCTTTCACTCGTCCGTGCTTCGTCGGGAGATATGCAGTGTTTGCAAGAGTTGCAACAGATAGGTTGAGGGGAAAGAATTTTTCTCAAGTACAGGACACACATCACAACCCCCCCCCCCCCTTCCCTCAGAGAAACCCCTCTCTCATACACATATCCAGTAAACGAATGTTCATTTTTAATGTGATCTAATCCTTTATTTCGCAATCTGCAAGGCACTAAGTGTAATAAGAGAGAGAGAGAGAGAGAGAGAGAGAGAGAGAGAGAGAGAGAGAGAGAGAGAGAGAGGGGTTAAATTTACGTCATCAACTTTCCCCTCACCCTCTGCCCTGCACTCCCCCTCCCTCTCCCCCTCCCTACCGCCCCTCAACATCTGCAATAGACAATGCGAAGTGTTTTGATTTCATGAAAGTGAAAATTCACATTGGAATAAAGACGAAAAAAATATAGGGAAAACAAATTTGACATTCGTTAAACTCCACAAAATTCTTGTTTTCAATTAATCCACACAACTGACCAGCAACCACGGTGATGGGTGAAGGGGAGAGGAGGGGAGGGTAAAGGGGGGAGGGGAAAGAAAGGGAGGGAGGGAAGTGTACGGGTGAAGGGATGGGGGTAAGGAAAATTGGGGTAAGGGAGGGAGGGTAAGGTGAGTGTAGGGAAGGGGTGTATGAGAGATAGAGAGATATATAGAGAGAGAAAAATAGAGAGAAAAAATAGAGAGAGAGAGATAGAGAGAGAGAGAGAGAGAGAGAGAGAGAGAGAGAGAGAGAGAGAGAGAGAGGGGAGTTCGTTTCGTACGGCGCAGAATATTTCTCTTTTCCCATTTTTAAGAGAACTAAACACAGATACACGAATGTGGCAATGTTTACATAGAGAAGCGCACACACACACACACACACACACACACACACACACACACACACACACACACACACAACACACACATCATTTCTTCATAAAATATACAGTTCGAGCAGAATACACTGTCACGTGTTTTTGTGTATGTGTGCTAACTTTTGTCGTTAAGACAATTATTTACTACTATGTTTCTACGCTACTTAAAAGATGATCAATACTCTGGATGTCCCCATCTACACTTGGTATCATTCTCCACACTCTTGATCCCGTCACACCTGTCATCCACACACTCTTGGATCCCGTCACACCTGTCATCCACACACTCTTGGATCCGTCACACTGTCATCCACACACTCTTGGATCCCGTCACACCTGTCATCCACACTCTTGGATCCCGTCACACCTGTCATCCACACACTCTTGGATCCCGTCACACCTGTCATCCACACACTCTTGGATCCCGTCACACCTTCATCCACACACTCTTGGATCCCGTCACACTGTCATCCACACACTCTTGGATCCCGTCACACCTGTCATCCACACTCTTGGATCCGTCACACCTGTATCCACACTCTTGGATCCCGTCACACCTGTCATCCACACACTCTTGGATCCCGTCACACCTGTCATCCACACACTCTTGGATCCCGTCACACCTGTCATCCACACACTCTTGGATCCCGTCACACCTGTCATCCACACACTCTTGGATCCCGTCACATCTGTCATCCACACACTCTTGGATCCCGTCACACCTGTCATCCACACACTCTTGGATCCCCTCACACCTGTCATCCACACACTCTTGGATCCCGTCACACCTGTCATCCACACACTCTTGGATCCCGTCACACCTGTCATCCACACACTCTTGGATCCCGTCACACCTGTCATCCACACACTCTTGGATACCGTCACACCTGTCATCCACACACTCTTGGATCCCGTCACACCTGTCATCCACACACTCTTGGATCCCGTCACACCTGTCATCCACACACTCTTGGATCCCGTCACACCTGTCATCCACACACTCTTGGATCCCGTCACACCTGTCATCCACACACTCTTGGATCCCGTCACACCTGTCATCCACACACTCTTGGATCCCGTCACACCTGTCATTCACTCTATCTGTGAAAGCAAATTTTTTTTTTTTAACCCTCCTCTTCCGACTTATTATTTTTAATTTAATAACGGGGCAAATTCCTAGAAATTTTCATTATCACTTTTCTATTATCCTTTCAGGAACGTTTGAACTTTAATCATATCTTGCCTCTTTTGTCCTTTTTACCCGATTGACGCAAAAGACGACGATAAACAACAGAGGAACAGAGAGGTGCAAGTAACCTAGAGTTTACAATAATAATAATAATTATAATATTATTATTATTACTACTATTATTATTACTATTATTATTAAAATTTAGACCTCTTAACATGCTCTTCATTATTCAGAATACTTATTCAGAAAACTTGACACTCTTAACCTTTAAGAACTATTTTAAGTGCAAATTAATTCAATACCACCGAACAACAACACAAGACTCCGTGCCAAGAGGTGCAACACAAATATAGGTAAAAATGCTTATGCAATAGTGCCACGTTCTTCTTTCTTTTATTATTATTATTTTTATTATTACTACTAGTAGTAGCAAAAGTAGTAGTAGTAGGATATTGTTATTATTATTATTATTTTATTATTATTACTAGTAGTAGTAGAAGTTGTAGTGTAGGATATTATTATTATTATTATTATTATTATTAATAGTAGTAGTAGTAGTAGTAGGATATTATTATTATTATTATTATTAGTAGTAGTAGTAGTAGTAGTAGTATTAGTAGTAGTAGAAGTAGTAGTAGTAGGATATTATTATTATTATATTATTATTATTATTATTATTATTATTATTATTATTATTATTATTATTATTATTATTATTATTATTATTATTATGGTCATAATCCCTCGCTTGGGAGAATGGGAATCACTCAAGTTTAATACGAAAAAGGATTATTGTTATTATTACTATAAAAAAAATGAAGCGCTAAACCGACAAGGGTCATACAGCGCAATACGAAAAATGAGAAAGTTGCTCCAGTTCTTTACAGCAAGAGATCTTCACAAGCATCACAGCATCTTCCTTGAAGGAAGCAGCATCACACTGGAGTAGGTCGCTCCTTCAAGTTATAGGCTCTGAAAAAATACGGAAACAGTCAAAGATTCTTGATATCTGTCGTTTAGTGGAAGCAGTAGCAGCAGCAGGAGTAGGAGTAGTATTGGTATACCTGGAGGAGTATACCTGGAGGAGTATACCTGGAGGAGTATAACTGGAGGAGTATACCTGGAGGAGTATACCTGGAGGAGTATACCTGGAGGGGTATACCTGGAGGAGTATACCTGGAGGGGTATACCTGGAGGGGTATACCTGGAGGAGTATACCTGGAGGGGTATACTTGGAGGGTGTTCACTGATCAACCGTGTCTTGTAGTGGTAGTAGTTGTTGTAGTAGCGGCAGTAGAAATTCGAACTCTACTTTCGGCTTTCTTTTTATATATCCATTTACGTTTTTGTCCAAAATGAGATGATCGTTCTATTTCACTAGTTTTTCAAGTTGATGGAATGGCGAGAGGGAGTGGAGGGAGGGAAGAGAGCCTTATGCTTTACTTCCCTAACCTCAGCAGTTTAGACAGCAATAGTGGTAGCTAGACCGTAAAAACTTTATCAAGTCATAAAGCGAAACGTTGTCTTTGTTTTGGGAACCTACTATTGATACCATTATCAATATTCATATTTAAAAAAAAAAAACTCTCTCATCAAGTAAATTATCTTTCGCTTCAGTATTTTTTATAGTTTTAAAGTTCGTAATTCTTGTAGCTATCGCAGAAGCTCAAAACACTGAATATGCAAAATTTAGTTAATTTCAAACCAATCTGTTTATCAGTTTGCAGGATTTTGCTCTTCTGATGTTTTTACCTATTTTTCTTTAATGTTTTTTTTTTCAGCATTTTGACAACACTCGTTAGTGAGATAACTGTTTTTTTTTTTCTGTTTTTTTTTAATATTGAAACAATATTTGCCATTTTCCATTTCTCTCTCAATTTGCCCTTTTGTTACGAAGTTTTGATGATAATCCAGAGAGCGTAGATTACCTCTCCTTCGCAATCCTTCAAATCTCAGGGTGATACTTTGTCTAATAATATCACTTTATTCCGTCAGTGTTCAAAAGCATTTTCTTTGTTTATATCTAAATGGGAACTATTTCACCTCGCAGTTAAAATACTCTTCTTTTTTTTAAATATTTATCAATTAATACCATAAGTAATAACCTCTCGTTCATTATCACCACATACAAACTTTTTCCTTCATTTCGATATTTCGCAAAATTAATTTTTTTGTATTTAATCCTTCACATTAAATTTTATTTTCACAAACTTGAATGCTTTTGGCTTTAACTTACTCTTTAATTTATTCTAACTATTCAAACTTTCTTTCTCCTTATCTTTGAATATTCATTACTGGCTTCTCTGAATCTCTGGTAAATTTGCGAGTTATCTGGGTTTTTTTTTTGGGGGGGGTTAACAAAAGTTCCTTCCTGTTGGTGTTGCCTCCCTTGACATCAGCTCTCTACATTCTTCTGTGGAGACCTTAAGTGTTCTGTTTCTTTTTTGCTTGTCTCTTTTTCTGTAAATTTCCGTAAGTCCTCTTACTCCTCCTTCCTTTATTCAACCTTATCACTTACTACTTTCCTGTTATCACTTTTATGTGGTTGTGGCACATCTCTTAGCACCGTGTAAGGAGCTGACACTCTGTCATTTTGAGACGTCACTGTTCTCCTTCACATTTTTGAGTAAACGTACATAGCTCCTTCCGTCACTTCCATGTTTTCTGTCATTTTCCAAGCTTTATATTTCATCCAAGCTCTCTGACACCTTCTGGCATTCCTGGATGAATCATGTGCTTTTTGTTTTACATATTTCTTCTTCTTTAGGTTAGAATGATATTTTCTGTGAACTCTCGAGGCTTCGTGTCTGTGGCCTGCATTATCTGTTGTAATGTCCTACCTCTGAGTTTTAGTTTACAATCAGACTCCCTCAAATCTTATCATTCCTTCATAGTCCTCTATTCTGAAGTATGACTTTAAGTTTATGTCTTCCTCCATTAATCTCTCCAGACCTAAACTTAGCTTTGCATGATCACTGACACCGTCTTTTTTTTTATTTAATTCGTTTAGGGTAAAAACTAGGTCACGTCTCTACGGCTTATCTCTTTTCATTCTTGTTGTTTCCATTAAATACAGCACCGACTCAAAAATTTCTTTGTTGCTGCCTCCAGTAGTTCACAGTCCCCCGTGGAAGTTCTAATCCTTGCAGTCAGTTTCTTGGTGGTTAAAAAATCTCGTAAAAATCGATCATTCTGCTTAAGCTCTTTCTTCCTTCTCCTCTCTCTCTTTCTCTCTTTGCTATATTCAATGTTTTGTGTCACCAGCACTCCATAATGAGAGAAGAACACGGTTTGCAGATTAAATCTTTATTTAATGGCAACGGTTCGCCCACACGGGATATTTTAGTAAGAGAGCAGTAAATACCAACAACTAAAAGAGAGAAAAAACGCAAATGCCTTTACTTAGGACAACTGAGTAAATGCAATTCTGTTATTTTACCAACACGGGATTTATCATGTCAATATGACTCCACCATGCATGCATATCACGCGCATCAGCAGGTCACTCCAATATTTTACCTACATGCAATAATTCTTTAGCTAGATAATCATTGAACACTTCAATTTCCATCTTTAAAGAGTTGTTCTACTCTATAGTGAACATCAGAACCACTTCTGCTTCTCGACTACTTTCTCCATTATTTTTTTTAGGGGTGATGGAAGTTTGGACCCTGCAAAGGGATGCCTTGTTGTTGGTGAAGGGCTGTTAATCCAACGTATTGAAGTTACCCTCCCATTTCTTAGATCAAATCTTGCCATTACACAGGTTCTGTATAAACCTTATGAGCTCAGCATTTCCCTGAGAATTTAATAATAAATAAAGATAATAATAATATTAATAATAATAATAATAATAATAATAATACTTTTTAATATTTGGATCCCCCTCTGCAGACATGACATTTTTAATTGCTGAATTTTATCTCTGTGCTGAGCATATTCATTTCCTCTCTCTAAAATTCACACTTGTGACGGTGATTCTATCTGCGTTTTTAAGTCACACTCTGATTATTTACTCTCTCATTATTTACCCTGCATTTTTATCCTTTATTTTTTTTATTTATTTGATGAGGGGAATAAAACTAGCCAGGTTTCCATGTCTTATTTCATCACACAGGATGGGTTACATGGCATTGAAATCCATCAGCAGGAGGTGGAAGACTTTTGTAGGGCAGTGACAATATCGTCAAGTATTCCATTAAAGGTTCATCAGCTACGACATCTTCTATGGCTTCGTTCCATAAAAGCTGGAGTTTCTATTACTTGGGAATTACCATCCCTCAGGATGGTTGGTCTGTTCCATACACGAGGCAGATAGTGCAGGTGGATGGGGTCTGGCTGGAGGGTAGTGGATTCTGATGGAGGGAGGGTAGGGAAGGTGGAGTGTGTTTGGATTGTGTTGGAGTGCAATGGAGGAGGGACAGAGTGGGTAATGGAGTGTGGAGGAGAGAGGGAAGCTGATGGAGCATGATGGAGAGGGAGGGTGATGGACTATGTTGGAGAGGAAGGATGCTGGAGCAGGGTGGAGAGGGAGGGAGGGTGATAAGCAAGAGACCTGGGAAGGGAGGCTGGTGGAGGGAGAGGGGGTTCTGGAAAGAGGGAGAGGGCGATGACAGATAGTGAAGAATAAGAATGGAAATAGAGTGGTGGCGAGTGGGATAGGATGGATGGTGGTGGTGGTCAAGAATAGTAAGAAAGAGAGAGAGAGAGAGAGAGAGAGAGAGAGAGAGAGAGAGATCAGAGAATGAATGATAACAGGGGAAAGAACGGTAAGTGAAGATAGAGATGGAATGTTGAAAGAATAATGTAGTAAAGTGTTTGCAGAAGAGCGACAAATAACCCACAATTTGGAGGGGAAACTTTAGGCGACATTTCGAACCGTCTTGGACCGTTTTCAACCTGAAAATGGTCCAGAACGAACCGAAACGTTTAAAATTCTCTTACCAAAGTGTGACAACTTCATGACAGCTGTATCTAACTCCTGATTGTTGAGTTCCTGGGTTTTAGTAAGGTCCTTAGTACGGTTTCCTCTCCCAGAAAAGAGGCAACACCTTTAATTTCACCTACCCCTTTGCCCCTTTCTCTTATACTCCCTCATCCCCCTTCTCCCTTTCAAGTTTTTTTTCCTATTCCTCAGACCAATCCCCCTTCGACAAAAACTATTTCAAAAGCGGCAACATCCCCTCCACTATGACTTTACGCTCAGTACAGAGTATCTTGCCTCTGCCAGTGAAAAGAAAATGCTTTATGACCATGACTTTTCTTCCTCATATGTTCCTGGGCTTTAAAAAATCGGAGATTTATTTAATTTCTTTCACATTTTCCATCTCTCACATTATCTTTACGCTTTTGTTTTCTTCCTTTGGCTTATATTCTCTTTATTTCATGATATTATTCTTTATTTTATCCAAATATTGCTACTCTTGTCTTCGACGAAATGGAGTATTGCAGACAAGTTTAAAGATAGGCACATATGGCAAAATTATCTTTTATTGGGGCAACGTTTCGCTCTGTGATGAGGGAAACGTTTACTGATAAGTTAAACTGATAAGTTCAATTAACCTTAGAAGACAAAGAAAGTCATGTACGGAGGCAAAAAAAAAGTGGTGGCTGTGGTCTGCCAAACTGTTAGTGCTCTCTCAAAACACACACATACACACACACACACACACACACACACACACACACACACACACACACACACACACATACACACACATACACACACACACACACACACATGCGTCTACCAAACTGAAGACTAGCTTCAAAAAATCTAAGCATGGAGTACGGTGTACGTCAGGTCCTTTTATAGAGTATGGCGGCACCAGTATGGAACCCACACCAGGTCAACCAAGTCACAAAATTGAAAAAAATGTGCAGAGGTTTGTAACGAGGATTTCTCTTGAGATAAGGGGTATATCCTGTGAAGGGAGAGGGAGGGAATCAAACTTGGGAACTAAACTTGCGATAGCACAACATAACAATGTACAAAATACTGAGAGGAACTAATAAGGTGAAAAGGAACAGATTATTCGAGAGAGGGTAAACAAGAACACGAGAGCATATCTCTAACTTGACAACACAGAAGAGTCACAGGGATGCTAGGAAGTATTTCTTCAGACTTAGAGTAGTCAGGAAGTGGAACAACCTGGACAGTAGATGCACGAGACACTTCTGCAATAAATTTGTCCAAGTGTAGAATTAATTATCTCAGTCATCTACGTGACTCGTAATGATGAGACTGTAAATTACTATACGAACAGGAGTCGAACGATGGCTTGTTGTGGTTTCGAACACCATGTTGTTCAGTGAAACTCCCTCAACATATTTTCATTTTTTCTGCTGTTTCAGTGACGTCCGTGCGTCGATATCTATCACTTTATGGCTGATCCTCCCAGTGATCTGTTTACCTTTGTCCGGACACACCTCCTCGATTTCTTTCCACTAAATTCCCGCTGGTATTCCCTGAAAAACGACCCCCCGAACGGCACAGAGCTGACAATAAACGACCTTCCTGTGTGTTTGTGGGTCCATTCTCTCTCTCTCTCTCTCTCTCTCTCTCTCTCTCTCTCTCTCTCTCTCTCTCTCTCTCTCTCTCTCTCTCTCTCTCTCCTTCTGTCTCTCTCTCACAGAATACTGTTCCTTGTAAGCTCTTTTTAATGACTTGAAGCTCTTCTACCTGAAAAGTCCTTTGATTTCTCTGGTCTGTGCAGGTTTGGTCGTGATTCACTAGGAAACTCCACAGCGGTTCCATCTCTATTTGCTGCACCTGGTAAAGGAGAAACCTTATGAACCATCAAATGATAAATGTCTACAAGATTTTTCTATACGTGAAATTATATATATATATATATATATATATATATATATATATATATATATATATATATATATATATATATATATATATATATATATATTTATATATATATATATATATATATATATATATATATATATATATATATATATATATATATATATATAATTTTAAACAATAATTAGATTCCTGTTTTAATTCCTTCCCTCCCATGTAATTACTCTTTTAATATTATAGAGAAACTTGTAAAAAATCTATAATATCATCCGCAGCATTAACTAAAATAGATTATCAAAATTATTATATTTTTCTCCCCCCCCCTATTTAATTCCAAAACAATTTGCATAAAAATTGCGTATTCAAACTTTGGAAGTCAAATGTAATTAGTTTATGCGACTGGGATATTATAAGTGGAAATTACTGCTCAACAACTTTAAACAAAAAAAATAGTAGTGTTTCCGACACTACCTTTCCTAAGGTCATTCACATTTTTTTTTTTTTTACAGTTCGCCTGTTTTTGGAGCTCATTTATTTACATAACCAGCTGTTTTTTTACCTGCGGTTATTTACGTGAGACCAGCTGTTTGATCTACAGTTGTGTACGTGACCAGCTGTTTGACCTTAAATTATTTTTTACGTGACTAGTTGTTTGATCTACAGTTGTGTACGTTACCATCTGTGTGGCCTTCGGATATTTACGTGACCAGCTGTCTGACCTACAGTTGTTTACATGACCACCTGTGTGATCGTCAGTTATATTACTAACTATTTAACCTGCAGTTATTTAAGTGACCAGCTGTTTAAGCTCCATTAAGTTACATTATCAGCTGTTTTGACCTAC
>WNWK01002237.1:15000-55000 GCA_009830355.1 Cherax destructor
AAATATATGTAGGAATTAGTCTTGCATTAAATTGCCTCCTTGTATTTCCCTCTCTCTTCCTAAAAAAAATCTAATTAATATAATGAACAGACACTGAAGATCACACACATAAAACTCTACGGTAACATGACGCCTTGTTTTACTTACCTTTTGTAAGTAAAACTAGGAGAGTTCTTATGAAAAGAGTACAACGAAAAACATAATATATGCTGTTTTTGAGGACTTTATTTGAAATCCTCTGAAGAGGGTTTAAGTGCGAGATTGAAATGTACAAAAATTGCATAATTTTCTGTTGTACTCTGTCCATCTGGGTTACTTAGTGCCACTGACCAGTATTATTGCATTTCCTTGTTTAGATATTGAACAGCAATTGGAACAATTATTTTTTTGCAATCAGTGGAGCAATGCAGAATGAAAGAATCTTTATCAAAGTCGTTACAGGTGTTTGTTAGGTCAATTCATGTGTTAGATGGTGCAAGTTTGAAACATTATACTAGAAATGTAATTGTTTTTTGACCTCTTGGCTTCTTTTATTCTTTAATTCCTGGGGTAAGGAATTGGAAAGGCAGTGCAAGATTTTGAATCATGATGCTATGGGTCAATAGCAAACGACAGGTGGTAGTGTTTTGTTCGTCAGGAAAATCAAAATGTTCTCACAAAGGATTCCAGAATAATAGTTCCTTACTAAACCTTATTGAGGTGCCATACACAACTACCTTAGAGTTCTCGTGCCATTGTTTTAGTGAGGTGCCATACACGCATTTCAGCTTTCTGCCCAATCTGTGTACATCGTCATGAAATATTGGCATAGAAAGAACTCATAAAATTATGAATTTTGAAGTTACATAAGCTTTCACAGACTAATCAAATGATTAATACATATAAAATACACACACACACTGTGAAAAGCAAAATCATGGTTTTATATATATATATATATATATATATATATATATATATATATATATATATATATATATATATATATATATATATATATATATATATATATATATATATATATATATATATATATATATGATCGTTTTATAGATACTGGCAGAAATTATCACTCGCATGAAATATTTCTCTTTAAGAAATTTAGCTCCGACAAGAAATTTCTGGGAAATGAAAACTGTTGTTGAAATCCTTTAACAGAGGCTCAACTTCGCTCAGTTACATGACAATCCTACGTTTAAGGACGATCAGTAATTCTATAAAGTTGGAAATCAGAGTGAAGAAGAAGCTCTCTTAAATGATCACGGGAAACAGAAGCAAGGATGCGAGTTATAGAGCACTTTTATTTTGTCAACGTTTCGCTCTGTGGAGAGTTTTATCAAATCGAGGTTTAATAAAGCTTTACAGAGAGCGAAACGTTGTACGAATAAAAGCTTGCCCTAGAATTTATGCTATTTTTAGTGCTTGTCGGCAATACGTCATTGCATCTATCGTCGAGCAACTAAGCAATAGATACATAACATCTATCGTAGGGAAAATAAACAGTGTAAGCTATGAAGTATCCCACCTAGAAGGGAAAGCCATATGGGTATGATAAGATTAATGGGCTAAGCTAAGAACGTGGTGGTCAATTAAGAAAAAAACGATAATTTACAGGGACACAGAAGAAGAAGCATAATTTGTCGTAAATTCGAGATTTTCGTATGAAAAAGATAAAAAATATTAAAATTATTGAATATAATATTTTCTCTAAAAATTTCTGTCTGTCTGTCTCTCTCTCTCTCTCTCTCTCTCTCTCTCTCTCTCTCTCTCTCTCTCTCTCTCTCTCTCTCTCTCTCTCTCTCTCTCTCTCTCTCTCTCTCTCTCTTCTTTTTTAGACAGGGTTTGACAAAGTTAGGTTAAGGATCCCTTACTTTATTGACAAGTTAAGTGTTCCTAACTTTATTGACAAGTTAAGGGTTCCTAACTTTATTAACATGCTAAGAACTGTTACCTACATCAGCTCATTCGAAAGCATTTTTATTGTTATGAAACATACAAGTAGGGAACAGGATGAAGTTGGAGCCATCTGTAGGCCAGCATTTTCATTTGATCAACTGACTTTATCTCGTTGACATCATAATGCTGTACGAATGTGTTCCAAACTCCAGTCATCCTGGGGATAAATGATCTCAGATGAAGTGATGTTCTGGAGAATGGTACAGCCAGAGTGAAGTTGCTGCTTTCTGCCCGTCTTGTGGTATAGAAGCTTGCTTCTCACTATCCTCGAAGTGAAGCCAAGTGTGGTACTTTGACAATGTTGGCCTTGTACATAACAATAAGGCCTCCCACATCTCTCCTGTGTTGAAGGCTCGGCTGAAATGACAGATCTATCCAGGATGGGTCCAGGCGAGAGGTGAGGCGTCTTGCTCTGTTCTCTACTCTGTCAAGCAGTCGCAGAAGAGATGGGGGGCAGGCAAACCAAGAAAGTGGAGCATACTCAAGGTGTGAGCGTACTTGTGCCTCATACAGAATCTTGCAACCCCTACTGTCAAGCAGATGCGAGATACGTCGAAGTGTTGTTAAGCTTTCTGGCTGCCTTGTTTGTAAAATTTACAACGTGGTTCGTCATGGCCAGTTTGGAGTCAAATTTCACCCCAAGGATATAAATTTCTTCCCCAGGTACCAACACTCTTCCATTCATACTTACAACTTCTCAGGCATTACCATCATGGTACCTAGAGACCATCATCTTTTGTGCTTTCTCTGGTGCAAATGTTACCTGCCATCGGTTTTCCCAGGCTGATATAGCTCTTAGCTGGTGATTGATGTTGCTTAGAGCAGCTGGAATTTCTTCTCTTGGATAAGTAAATGTTAGAGTACAGTCGTCTGCATATGCATGGGATTCTGGGATGAGATGAAGAAGGTCATTGAAGTAGACATTCCATAACAATGGCCCAAGCACACTTCCCTGTGGAACACTTGCCCAAATAGGATGTCTTGCTGATTCTGTTCAATCATTGAGAACTACCCTTAGAAATCTACCATGAAGGTAATCACTGAGGAGACATAGTGTAGAGCCTGCAATTCTCAGTGCTTGCAGTTTTGCCAAGAGGCCCTGGTGCCACACTCGGTCGAAAGCACCTGCAATGTTCAGTGCTACCACACAGCTGACTTTGGATTTATCCAGTGACTGGTGCCATTTTGTGGAGAGGTTTAACAACAGATCAGCAGCAGAGTAACCTTTCCTAAAGCCATATTGAGGGTCACAAAGTAGTGAGTAGTAGTCAAAAACCTCTGTCATTTGTCTTGAGATTATTGTCTCAAGGATCTTGTCAGTAATTGACAGGAGTGACACTGGTCTGTAGTTGCTGATTTCTGTTCTGCTCTTCTTTTTGTGAACAGAGAAGGCCATTTACACTGTACTAGGCAGTGCTGAAAGATGCGAGTTAGAGGTGCTGCTAGCTGGTCTGCACATCTCAGCAGTCATGGGCTTAACTTGTCTGGGCCCACAGCCTTTTCTTGGTCAAGCGATTTAAGAAAATACACCTCCTGCCTTATTGTCACCACTGACAGTTTTGACACAGTTCTTGCAGCTAGCCAAGGAGGGTTCCTTGCTGGATCAGGAACTTGCATTTTGGTAGCAAAGTGTTCGGCAAAGAGGTCCGCTTTCTCTTGTCTACTAGTAGAGGTGGTTCCATCCTGTCGATTTAGAGGTGAAATAAGTTCATCAGGCAGATAACCTTGTCTGTCCTTGACCAGGGACCACCAGGTTTTGGAGCCCACTCTACCTGATACTAGCTTTCTTTTTGTGTCCACCTCCCATTTAGAGATGGCCCACTTTTGAACTTCACCCATATACCTACAGTCTGGCCTGTGCAAGTTTCTGTTATAGGTAGTAGGATGTCTCTTATACCTTCGCCATTCTTTGTACTTAGCAGTAGCAATCTCTCTACAACGAAAGCCGAACCAAGGCTGATCTGTAGGCTTCGTCACATACTGCCGGTGAGGGATGTGTTCTTGTTGTAGATTAACGATGTGTCCAGTGAAGGCATTCACTTGGTTGTCAACATCCCCTTGGAGAATAGCATTCCAAACGGTGGTGGCGAGCTCAGAGCAAAGGGCTGGCCAGGTTGTTCGTGAGGACTCCTCACCTCGTTCTGTTGGGATTTTAAGTGTCGTAAAAACAGCCTTGTGGTCAGACGATCCAACATAGCTGAGGGATTGACAGGTGACTATACCTTCTGCCAGATCACTCACTACTGCGTCAAGGGAGGAGCCAGAGATGTGAGTAGGGAAATCAACAAAGTTTCTCATGTCAAACACCGCAAGGTCATCAAAGTCCCTCTATATAAGATGTTGGTTGAGGTCACCAACAATTATGATATGTTGACAGTTGTGTTTTAGCAGAAGGGAGTCCACATTTTCCATTAGAAAGCTGATGGGGTCTGCATGTTGCCACTGAGGTCTGTACATTGAACATACTAGTACAGAGGTACTAGTGTTTATGCATAGCTTGAAGAACATTTCACTATGAGTAGGAATGGCAACATCAATGTGCTGATCATGTACACTTTTAGAGAAGCACACAGCAACACCTCCTCCTTGCCCTTGTCTGTCTCTTCTCATCCATGAGGTGTAGCCAGCAATTCTTGCAAAATTTCCTGGAGTCCTGTCGTCCAAAATTTTTTTAACAACAGCTATCATGTCGGGACGTCGAGTGTTCACAAAACTGTGTGTGAGGTGTCCAACATCGGTAATGAAACCTCTAATGTTGGCCGACAGGATGCTGATAGACTGTCTCTTCATGATGTGTTCAGCTTGAGGTGGTGGGTGTGTAAGGTGTGTAATGTGTCTGCCCTTGAGACAGGTAGGGCTCTGTCTCTCTGTCTGTCTGTCTGTCTGTCTGTCTGTCTGTCTGTCTCTCTCTCTCTCTCTCTCTCTCTCTCTCTCTATATATATATATATATATATATATATATATATATATATATATATATATATATATATATATATATATATATATATATATATATCATTCCCTTTCTCTCCATCATTCCCTTTCTCCCTTCCCCCTATAATTTCATCCCTCTCTTCTTCCCATTCATCTCATATCTCCCTTCTTCCCGTCCCTTCCCTCTCCCTCCAGTCTACCTCCTATTCCACTTCCTCTCTCCCTCCCTCTCTTCCCATAATAAAAAAATGCACAAATTAATTAATTCAGACTCATGTTTTTGATCCTAGGGAGGAACTGATGGAATATGGGGTCGGGAATTAAGAAAAAAAGAGACAACGGAGAAAAAAAAAAGAGGAAGAGAGGAAATAGGAAAAGAAGAAAACATGCTCAGAAATATAGTCAGCTGTCACAGGATGTCAAAAAAAAGATAATTTTTATATCATCTTAGTCGAACTAGTTATATTTATTTTATGTTCAGGTTCTGCTTATAGCTGTACTTGTTAGGTTACATGAATTTGTAAGCATCTGTATGAGAGCCTGAGAGCCATTAAAGCAGGTATGTATATATATATATATATATATATATATATATATATATATATCAAAAACACTAATCTCTGGCCGACGGAGACTCGAACCTACGAACCTCATGACAAGGTACGCAGTGCTTTGCCGACCGTACCACACTGGTCCAATACCTTGGCATCCAGCTTTCGCTAGACGTTATTCCAAGGCAGCCAGCTTTCAGGCAGGAGGCTTACAGCTTTTCATCTCATCCCCTGCATGCATCGACACAACTAGAGATTTTTACAATGCTAGGAATTCGCAAGAGCAGGCGAAATATTCACAAACACTGATCTCTGGCCGACGGAGACTCGAACCTACGAACCTCATGACAAGGTACGCAGTGCTTTGCCGACCGTACCACACTGGTCCAATACCTTGGCATACCTCGCCTGCTCTCGCGAATTCCTAGCATATATATATACAGTGGACCCTCAGTTAACGAATACCCCGGAAATCGTGCAATTATGTAAGTATAATTTTGTAAATTCTTGTGGAAGTGTATTTTTGGGGGTCTGAAATAGACTAACCTACGTGAAATTTTTCCTTAAGGAGTAAATTCGTTCGGTAATGGCACTTGAGCAGACTTCAGGAGTGAAGTTTATACGAAACTCGGGGGTCCACTGTATATATATATATATATATATATATATATATATATATATATATATATATATATATATATATATATATATATATATATATATATAAAGATTTAGAATACATTGTTGATGTAAAGATGGCATATACAGCACACGAGGTGTGAGAGATACATGTCCAGTACACACTGTTATATGCCTGTCACTGATTATAATGCTAAAATCTCATCCAGCTCCTCAGAGCTGGGGCGCGTGCCCAAAATACAGCATTAAGGCTGAACAGCAGCGCTGAGTCGCTGGAATAGGAAGCTAGCTGCCCTGGGATCCCTAGTTACTCTGTTGAGTCTTTTGCCCAGCTCCTTGAGCAACTTAGATGCACACTTTCCCCATGAGCCAAGGGTCTCCGAGCCTATGGGAACAAACATATAATGATGGGCAAGTTCTCCGTATTTTCTAGACTTTTTTGACTCCCTGAAGGTGGCAGCTGCCCCTTCTTCCTCCCTGGTGTATTGGAGATAGGTATCAGCCAAGGTAGATGCACATGTGTAGTCCCACACCACCTGCTTGTCGTCTGTCCAGGCTTGAAAGGTGATACCATCTGGACGCTTTTGGCTGCCATCAGATCTGCATAGGTGGGGTGGCTCCCTTACTGCTGGGCATCCGGCTGTTGAGAGGCTCCTCTTGATAATGTTACTAACCTCTTCATGTCTTGCAATCTTTCCCTCGGATTTACGACACACAAGACCATGGTACCCGAATCGGTCTGCAGCTTCACTGCCACAAATACACCTGTGTTCGGCGAGAATAGGGGCGGCAAGTCGAAGGGCAACACCAATGCGGATGGTCTGTGGGTCGAGGCGTGTGCCAAGGCTGGAGTTGGGAACAGCCAACAGAAAGTCCCCTGCATGAGGGGCTCTCACTGCAAGTAGGCGAGCTCTATCCTTCCCTAACACACTCTGAAGCATTGCTGAGGCTATATTCTCTACTATTCAGCCATCCCAGTGCGACTGTTTGTAGTTGTTGGGGAAAGCAGGCCTGGTTTCAGAGCCCGTTAGATTATCCCAGATCCTGGCTCCGTCGACGAACTTTTGGTCACGTGTTCGCGTGTGTGTAAAAATTCTATGTTTATATATTTTTTATTATTAACACATCGGCCGTTTCCCACCAAGACAGGGTGGCCCGAAAAAAAAATCATTATCATCATTCACTCCATAACTGTCTTGCCAGAGGCATGCTTACACTACAGTTATAAAACTGCAACATTAACACCCCTCCTTCAGAGTGCAGACACTGTACTTCCCATCTCCAGGACTCAAGTCCGGCCTGCACGTTTCCATGATTCCCTTCATAAATGTTACCTTGTTCACACTCCAACAGCACGTCCAGTCCTTAAAACCATTTGTCTCCATTCGCTCCTATCTAACACACTCACGCACGCTTGCTGGAAGTCCAAGCCCCTCGCACACAAAACCTCTTTTACCCCCTCCCTCCAACCTTTCCTGTGTTATTTTAATACACATCTGACAAACATTTAAACCAAATTTAACATGTTTTTAACATTCTTTTAATTCTGCTCTGTCTCTCCCCCCCCCATCCCTTTAAACCCCGTTGCCACAACATTACATCTAAATTCTTAAGCTTAACTTAAACACAGACTCAAGCCTCAGTGTCTGGCTTAAGCACGCAGTTGGTGGCTTAATGAGACACCATAAACAAGCACTCTACACACCCTCTCATATATAACACTTCTGGTAACACTGTGTTGTATGAAGAAATGATTGAGTTTGAGCATGCCTTTGTTTTTCCCTCGTTCAGTACTGTGTTGCATTTTTTATATCATGATTATTTATGTCAGTATAGTGGTTATAAATATTCAGTGTGACTTTGTAAATGGTCCAAGTCGGACCGAAACGTCGTTGTAAGTTTCTCTCTCTCCTGTGTGAGGGTTATTTGTGTATTGTTACAGTCACGGTATTGTGCCTTTTTGTTATTAATATTTTCTTATAAGGATAAAAGTGGTATAGGATAAAACTCTACGTAGGAAGAAATGCTGCTTGTATAAAATCTTGTTGTTCTGTAACTTGTGTTTTTTGTCTTGTAAATAATGTACGTACTTGTTTCTCGTATTATAAGGAAAATGTTTTCTGTTGATTCTCCTGTGAGGTGAATTGTCTTAAGAGCATCACGCTGTTACTCTGGAGGATCTGATCCTCTTTGTGTGTGTGTGTGTGTGTGTGTGTGTGTGTGTGTGTGTGTGTGTGTGTGTGTGTGTGTGTGTGTGTGTGTGTATGTGTGTGAGAGGGAGAGAGCATGCACTCACCTAATTGTGCTAAAATGGGTCGAATGACATCTCCTGGCTCAACCATTTGCACACCGTCGACCTGCTTTACTATTTACACTTTTCCCCCCTACACATTTCTCCTCTTCTCATTCTTCGTAACATTCTCCTTCCCACACTGACTCAAAGAAGGAAGCACATTCGCCAGACTACCTTTACAGAAATTCCCAGACATCACTCGATGACCCAGCCAACCGCATCTGCCGCACGCGGCTTTCAATGTACGGACACCGTACCTTTTTGTCTTTGAAGCGCCGTAAATATGCTGATGGATTTCACGCTGTCGTGACTCCTACGAACGGGACAGGTGATGGCGATTTAGCAGCAACTTTATTTGTTGCAGTTATTGATCTCGGCTCATCCCTGAAACGAGATTTTGGGATGAAAGAGTGTCCCTCTGTCTCCCGTGAGGCTGGAGAGATTATTGTGAACTTTGTTTCTCTCTCTTTCTCTATCTCTCTCTGTCTCTCTCTCTCTCTCTCTCTCTCTGTCTCTCTCTGTCTTTGTCTCTCTGTCTGCCTCTGTCTGCCTCTCTCTCTCTCTCTCTGTCTGTGTCTGTCTGACTCTCTCTCTCTCTCTCTCTCTCTCTCTCTCTCTCTCTCTCTCTCTCTCTCTCTCTCTCTCTCTCTCTCTCTCTCTCTTTCTCCAGTCACGTGCGAGGCAGCTACAGATCACCAGGGTAACCTTGCAAGAGCTTCTGAGAAACGTGATCGGGGAGAAATTCCCTCTAAATATGTGTTGCCGTTCGTAGGTGAATCCGACTCTATCCTCCCACTCCGGAGAACGATAACAAGTCCATTTCAGACGCTGATTAGATCTTAACGTAATCTGACAGTGAGTGCTGTTCTTTCTTCAAATAATTTTTTTTTTGTACATGAGGTCTGATGTGTATTACACATAGATTTAAAAAAATAATCTCTTAATCGTTCCTCCACCCCCTCACCAAAAAAATGACAAACTGAATAAAAACTCAAGAAACACAAACACAGCTCAGTAAGCCAGCTATAATATTCCGAATCAGCGGCCACCTTGGCTGTTAACTCTCTTGGGATCTTCTGACAAGGTTAATCTGATATTTTCTTTTCCCCTCTTGTAGTAATTTCCCGGCTAATCTGTTTCGCTCTGGCTGGAATCCACACGAAGAGGGGTGAGGCTCTGGCTAGCAACCTCTGTGCCATATTGAATTATATTTAATGTTCTAGTAGGTGTTGCTGCTGCTGCTACTGCTACTGATGTTACTGTTGCTGCTGTTGCTTCTGCTGTTGTTCCTGCTGCTGTTGTTGCTGCTGCTGTTGTTACTGCTAATGCTGCTGTTGCTGTTGATGTTGCTGCTGTTGTTGCTGCTGCTGCTGCTGTTACTGTAGTTATTGCTGCTTCTCCTGCTGTTGCTGCTTCTGTTGGTGCTGCTGCTGCTGCTGCTGCTCCAGATGCTCCTGCTGCTTCAGATGCTCATTCTGCTTCTGCTGCTTCTTCTACTCCTGCTATTGTTTCTGCTACTGTTGCTTCTGTTAGTGCTGCTGCTGTAGCTGTTGCTGTAGCTGCTGCTGCTGCTGTTGTTGCTGCTGCTGCTGTTGTTGTTGTTTTTACTGTTATCATTACTAGTGCTTCTGCTGCTGCCATTGCTAGTTCTGCTGCTGTTACTGTTACCAATTACTGTTGCACATTATTATATACCATTGTTACTATTGGTGCTGGTGCTGCTGTTACTACTGTTATTGCTGTTACTGCTACTATTACTGCTGTTGTTTTCGTTGTTACTACTGGTG
Organism: Cherax destructor; assembly: GCA_009830355.1. Lineage (NCBI taxonomy): Eukaryota > Metazoa > Arthropoda > Malacostraca > Decapoda > Parastacidae > Cherax > Cherax destructor. The sequence goes on from WNWK01002237.1 coordinate 25,162, forward strand.
CTGGTGCTGCTGTTGCTGGAGCTGTTGTTATTGCTGTGGTTCTTGCTACTATTGCTGTTGCTCCTTTTGTTGTCGTTACTGTTGCTGTTGTTACTGTTGTTCTTCTCTGCTACTGTTATTGTTGTTCTTTTGTTATCACAAAAGTATCATGTTTTAGAAGCTATATAAAGATGTAATAATATTGGTAGAATTACCGACAATATGTTAAGTAAAAGGACACAAATGCAACTAATGTGACATTTTATTGTGGCAACGTTTCGCTCTCCAGGAGCTTTGTCAAGCCGTTATGGCTTGTGTGTGTGTGTACTCACATATTTGTACTCACCTATTTGTGGTTGCAGGGGTCGATTCATAGCTCCTGGCCCCGCCTCTTCACTGATTGCTACTAGGTCCTCTCTCTCCCTGCTCCATGAGGTTTATCAAACCTCGTCTTAAAACTATGTATGGTTCCTGCCTCAACTACGTCACTTTCTAGGCTATTCCACTTCCTGACAACTCTATGACTGAAGAAATACTTCCTAACATCCCTTTGACTCATAGGAGTCTTCAACTTCCAATTGTGACCCCTTGTTTCTGTGTCCCCTCTCTGGAACATCTTGTCTCTGTCACACACACACACCGTATGTGTGTGTGTGTGTGTGTGTGTGTGTATGTGTGTGTGTGCGTGTGTGTGTGTGTGTATGTGTGTGTGAATGTGTGTGTGTATGTGTGTGTGAATGCGTGTGTGTATGTGTTTGTGTGAGAGGGAGAGAACATGCACTCACCTAATTGTGCAAATATGGGTCGAATGACATCTCCTGGCTCAACCATTTTGCACACCATCGACCTGCTTTTCTATTTACACTTTTCCCCCTACACATTTCTCCTCCTCTTCTCATTCTTCGTAACATTCCACTTCCCACACTGACTCAAAGAAGAAAGCTTTGTCAAGCCATAACGGCTTGACAAAGCTCCTGGAGAGCGAAACGTTGCCAAAATAAAATGTCACATTAGTTGCATTTGCGTCCTTTTACTTTCTATATAAAGATGGCAGATGTATTATTACTACTAATAATACAACTATTACTACTACTACTACTACTATTACTACTACTATTACTACTACTATTACTACTACTAATACTAATACTGGTGGTGGTGGTGCTGCTTCTGCTACTATTACTTGTACTACTACTATCATAATAACAACAACAACAACAACAACAATAATAATAATAATAATAATAATAATAATAATAATAATAATAATAATAATAATAATAATAATAATAACAATAATTAAGAATCAAACAAGTAAATTGTTTTGACCTCAAATATCAATATTCATCAAAAAATAATTTCCAAAGAACCCGATGTGGTGAATATTTTATGTCTTGTGCATCAAAATAAATAAATTTATAAGGTATGAATCGCAAATAAACATGTCTCTTTAACTTTAATAAATTTGTGCTATGTGTATGCATGTATGTGTTTATATATATATATATATATATATATATATATATATATATATATATATATATATATATATATATATATATTTTATATATATATATATATATATATATATATATGTCCTGCCTAATAGGTAAAACTGGTCAATTAGCAAGAACTCATTTAAAATTAAGTCCTCTCTAAAAATTTCTCTTATACGTTTAAAGATATATTTTTTTCAATTATGTTAATGTAAAAATTTATAATTTAGTACCAAGAGAAACTTTGAAAACTTACCTAACATTATTATAACAAGCGCAATTTAATTTAGCCTAACCCAACTAAATATATTTTAGCTACGTTTACAATAATTTAATAATAAACAAACACAATGAAATATATTTTTTTCGTTAGGTTCAGAATGATTTTTGCCAAATTATTGCATACACAAATTTTCGCTGGTCTTATATGGCAAGAAGAGCGTTGCTGTTTAAACCAAAATCGCAAGTTTTACCTAATCGGCACGACACCAAATCCTACAAGAATCACGCACCCAGCAGAGCTAGGTGTTTTATCGTGATTCGAGGACATACGGTGGTGTAGGTGCCTCTGAGCTAATTTCATTCTCTTCCCCGTTTGGTGTACTAGCCTCAACAAGCAGTATTTTATATAATTGTAGCCACGAACGAGTGGTACTGATCAATAACAATACTGCGACTAGCCAAGAATTCGAACCCATGAGCTTTATGAAGCCTCGTCTTAAAACTATGTATGGTTCCTGCCTCCACTACGTCACTTACCAGACTATTCCACTTCCTCACAACTCTGTGACGAAAGAAATACTTCCTAACATCCCTTTGACTCATCTGAGTCTTCAACTTCCAATTGTGACCCCTTGTTTCCGTGTCCCATCTCTGTCCACCTTGTCAATTCCTTGCAGTATTTTGTGTGTGTGTGTGTGTGTGTGTGTGTGTGTGTGTGTGTGTGTCGTGTGCGTGTTGTGTGTGTGTGTGTGTGTGTGTGTGTGTGTGTGCGTATGCGTGTTTGTGTGTGTGTGCGTGTGTGTGTGTCGTTTCTAATAAAGCCTAACTTCTTGAGTAGGTCGAACTCCCATAAAAAAATTAAATTAAAAAAGAAAAATTACGAAGTGATAGATATATTTTTTCATTGACAATGATATAACATGTTTTATTTTTTTAACCAAACCCAATTTAGAACACCAGAAGGCATATTACGAAGAGATTACACCTCACGGTCAACATACAACACCTCACCCTTTCCTTTATGATGATAAGGGTGAGATGGTGAAGGACCTGTCAAATATAGTTTATATTCTTCGCAAATTTTATGATTTCAGCTTGTTGAACACATTTTAAATTCTTCCCAAATTTGGTTATTTATAAATAAATCTAATTTGTATAATCCTAAACCAATATTCATATTAAATTCTCTCAACCATGGACTTGCTTGATACAACTTTTTCGGCCTTTTGAAACTCAATTGAAACGCTAAAATATCTCACATGAATAAACAGAGCATTAGACTCTTGTCCAATTATAATGCTGTGTTTATGTTGTTGTAATCTTTGTTTAAGACTTTTCCTAGTTTGACCGTAATCAACTTTGTCACATTTTTTTACATGGAATCGTGCAGGTGGGTGTGAGTTGGACCTGACTAGCTTGTGCTACTAGGTCAGATGCCGTGCTCCTCCCTTAAGTGAATGTGACTGACCTCCCGGAGGGAGAATTGGGACCTGCCTCGCATAAGCCAGTAGGCCTGCTGCAGTGTTCTTTCTTTCTTATGTTCTTATGTATATCAAGAAAGTTTTCATGATAAGGGAGAACCAACATATTCTTGGTTGAATGAGATTCTTGGTCCTTTTTTGAATTGTAAAAAATATTTCCACCACTTTTAAAAGAGTTATCAGTTAAGTATTTTGGGTATTATAGATCATTAGCTATTTTTAAATCTTCAGGATTTCTTCATTTACGAACTCTGGGTTGCAAATAGGCAAAGCTCTCAAAAACGTTGATGGGAATACAAAAAGTTTAACTCTTAAGATGTGAAAAATAATAGATCACATATATTATTTGTTGGCAATCTGTATATTTCGAACTTAAAATCATGGTTTCCTTTAATAATTAATGCATCTAAAAAAGACAATGTATTTTTTATTTATTTAAATGGTTTATATCTATATTCTTAGGCATTAGACACAATATATATATATATATATATATATATATATATATATATATATATATATATATATATATATATATATATATATATATATCGTTTCAATTTTCTCAAAAGATGAGTTGTGTGTATTTGCTGTGTGCGTTACCTTAGCAACGCTGTAAGCTAGTCTCTTGGTGTGTCCACTTCTTGGGTGTTGTTCATTTATATTCCGTTACCATAACAACCACATGCAACTAAACTATTGCTGCCAGGATGTTCCATGGTATGTGCCTGGTACGTGTTGTGTTTGTATATACGTGTATATATATATATATATATATATATATATATATATATATATATATATATATATATATATATATATTTATATATACAAACAAGTAGATGAAGACACATATGCAACAATTAAGTGACTATGCCCTCGTCTGCTACCCGTCCCTTTCCTTCTGACGTTAGTATATAAGCACCAGCCTTCTTGCCTCTGCTCCAGAACCTCCACGACTACGGTGATCTTCACACCAACTCCAAGGCTGAGGGACTGATTACCTCATCTTTTGTATATAGTTCTACTATCTTCAAATTATGTCCTTGAATTTGTATTGATAAAGCCACTGGTTGGCGAAACGTCTACAATAAAGCTACCCAGATGTTGCACATGTGTCTTAATTTCAGACTTCTGCAGTCGAATACAGAGCTGACTTAAAAAAAAAAAGGCACAATAGCGTGACTGGAACAATACACAAATAACCCGCACATAGAAGAGAGGAGCTTACGACTACGTTTCGGTCCGACTTGGACCGAAGCGTCGTCGTAAGCTCCTCTCTTCTATGTGCGGGTTATTTGTGTACTGACTTAAATATTGGAATACGTGGATGCCAGGTAGGGAGACGACTTGCCTAGCCTGGGCCAGTAGGCATGGCGCATTGCTCCTTTCTCACTGTATTTTTGTTTCTGGTAGTTCGAGATGTGACTGTTGCAAGCTGCACTTAGTATACCCTTTGCCGATGCAGAGTCATGCAAATATAACTTTGTTATACCTGTGTGACACTGTTGGGCAAATGTTATGCCCCATTTTGATATATTACCTTGATATACCACTAAACACATATATTATGCACCAAAGTGGTTGGGCCACTTACCTTTTTTATCCTTCCTCCACACACACCCCCTATTTTTCCCAATTTCCATCCTTACCTATCCTTCTTCCTTCCCCATCTTACCAAAGCTCTGGTCAAAATGATTGATGATTGATACAAAGTGGAAGGTTTTACATTTGCTCTTTGCCAATGACTTTGTGGTTTTAGGAGATTCCGAAGAGAAGTTGCAAAGGTTGGTGGAGGAATGTGAGAGGGAATGTAAGAGAGGGATATTAAAAGCGAACATAGGAAAGACAAAGGTGATGCGAGTATGGAGTGGACTTGTCAGAGTAGGGGGTCTATGAAAAATGAGGTGAGCCGTAGAATGCGACTGGTGTGTTGAGACATATGTGGAGACAAAGACCCTCAGTCATCAAGGCAAAAAGGGGAATGTACCAAAACTATTATATGGGAATGAAGCATGGGTTGTAAACATTGCATCAAGGAAGTAGAGGCTGGGGCTGTGCAGCTGTCATGCTTAAAGGAAAAGTGGTGCGAATATTATGCAAAGAATTCGTTGTCTGGAAAAGAATAATACAGAGAGATCAGAATGTCGAGATAGTTTAGGTGTTTAGAGAGGATAGAGGAAAATAGTATAACTAGGAGGGTACATAAATCTAGGGTGGAGGCAAGGAAGGGTAGGGGTCGTCCCAGAAAAGGTTAGAGGAGGGCGTAGACCAGGTTTTGAGTGCTAGGGGCTTGAACACACAGCAGGCTTGTGTGACCGTCTTGGATCAGAATTTGTGAAGGAAAATGGTATTTATGGCGTGGGAGATGGCTGGGGTATTACAAAAATACATAAATAAATAATAATAATAATAATAATTTGATATTTGGAAAATAGCAATGCTTCTTTTTACAGTGTATAAGTTTAAAACTATCCCACACTTCAGAGACGAAACATCAGAGAACGTTTAGCTCCTCACTGGACCATTATCAAGTCACATGTGTTGTACACGTATTGCCACACAGTTGTTGCTGTACAAGTATTTCCACACAGTTGTTGTTGTACAAGTATTGCCACACAGGTGTTGTTTACCATGTGTCAGTTTAGCCAGATGAGAGTCACTCCCAATAATTATTCTACACAGGTGATTAATTAGAGGTAAGATTAACGTTCAGATTGATAACGTGGGTAGACGTGCACCCATGTGCGTATGTATGGTGAGTGTGTATACTCACCTATTTGTGGTTGCAGGGGTCGAGTCATAGCTCCTGGCCCCGCCTCTTCACTGATTGCTACTAGGTTCCTCTCTCTCCCTGCTCCATGAGCTTTATCAAACCTCGTCTTAAAACTATGTATGGTTCCTGCCTCCACTACGTCACTTTCTAGGCTATTTCACTTCCTGACAACTCTATGACTGAAGGAATACTTCCTAACATCTCTTTGACTCATAGGAGTCTTCAACTTCCAATTGGGACCCCTTATTTCTGTGTCCCATCTCTGGAACGTCCTGTCTTTGTCCACCTTGTCAATCCCTCGCAGTATTTTATATGTCGTTATCATGTCTAACCTGACCCTCCTGTCCCCCAGTGTCGTCAGGCCAATTTCCCTTAACCTTTCTTCATAGGACAATCCCCTTAGCTCTGGGACTAGTCTTGTTGCAAACCTTTGCTCTTTCTCTAATTCCTTGGCGTGCTTGACCAGGTGTGGATACCAAACTGGTGCTACATACTCCAATATGGACCTGACGTATATGGTGTACAGAGTTTTGAACGATTCCTTACAGAGGTATCGGAACGCTATTCTTAGGTTAGCCAGGCGCCCATATGTTGCAGCAGTTATCTGATTAATGTGCGCCTCAGAAGATGTGCTCGGTATTATACTCACCCAAAGATCTTTTTTCTTGAGTGAGGTTTGCAGTTTTTGGCCACCTAGACTATACTCTGTCTGCGGTCTTCTTTGCCCTTCCCCGATCTTCATGACTTTGCATTTGACGGGGTTAAATTTAAGGAGCCAGTTGCTGGACCAGGTTTGTAACCTGTCCAGGTCTCTTTGTAGTCCTGCCTGATCCTCGACCGATTTAATTTTCCTCATTAACTTCACATCATCTGCAAACAGGGACACTTCTGAGTCTACCCCTTCCGTTATGTCATTCACATATACCAAAAACAGCACAGGTCCTAGGACTGACCCCTGTGGAACCCGTTCGTCACAGTCGCCCATTCTGACACCTCGTCACGTACCATGACTCGTTGCCTTCCTGTCAGATATTCTCTGATCCATTGTAGTGTCTTTCCTGTTATGCGTACCTGTGTGTGTGTGTGAGAGAGAGAGAGAGAGAGAGAGAGAGAGAGAGAGAGAGATGAAGATTTATTTGTAAGCCATTAGACTCCGAGGCCAAACAAACCTTCTGAAAACTACTGAATTCCCTTCTCTCTTGTGATCGGATCTCCTGCTTCCTGGGGAGTTGGAATCTTTCTGAAGGTTTTCTCTGCTTCTTATATTCCTTCTTGCAGAGACTTGTGGTGGTAGTGGTGTGTGGTGGTGGTGATGGTGTGTGGTGGTGGTGGTGACGTGTAGTGGTGGTGTATGGTAGTGTTGGTGGTGGAGGTGATGGTGTGTGGTGATGGTGTTGATGGTGTGTGGTGGCGGTGGTGTGTTGTGTGGTGGTAGTGGTGTGTTGTGTGTTGTTGGTGGTGGTGGTGATGGTGGTAGTGATAGTGCGTGGTGGTGGTGGTGGTGTGTTGTGTGTTGGTGGTTATGGTGGTGGTGGTGTTGGTGTGTGGTAGTGGTGGTGACGTGTAATGGTGTGTGGTGGTGGTGTGCTGTGGCGTGTACGTAGTGGTGGTGTGTGGTGGCGTGGTGTCTGTGCATGTTATTATGTGTGGTGTTAGGGTGCGTCATTTTCCCTATTTTCTTTACAAAATTTGGACAGTTATCTTATTCCATGTTATATTTTGTAACTCCTCTAGAGGGTAACAACTCCATCATAAATTTAAGCAGATATAAGGGAACCACCAAGACTTAGAAATTTTAGAAAATCTGAAAAAAAATGAATAAAAAAAATCACTGTATAATCAATTAATTTTTGTAGTAATGTTTCAGTTCCTCTGCACATCTTTAAGGATTTTAGGAACTCAATTATCTCTTGAAAGATGCTCTGATAATGTTCTTCACTACGAACTGCTCTCGGGAAGTCTGCATCCGTATTTCCTCCCCTTTCAGCCACATCATTCATGATATTCATGGAGGAATTATCCTTCACAGATGTTCAACATGAGTTTCTCGTTACAATCTTCTTCAGCTAGAGAGTAATGATCCAGTTTCAAGTTGTGGAATGGAGCCAAGAGTCCGGGCTAAAGAGGTCACCAGTTATTGTTGATTTCCACAAAAAAAAAATTTTGCATTCGTAACTTGTAATAAATAGTACTGTGACTTCTCGAGCTGATGTGATGGTACGTAGAACGTCGACTAAGTTCTCGTTTTTCCTCCCTCAAGTACGGTTTCTGTGAGGAGTGCATGGGGGCAGCACTTCGCCAGTTGTGTACCGAGGGTATCTCCTTAGTGCTGTGATGGGACTCCGGACGTAGAAGGATTGATGGAATGATATTATAGGTAAGTAGTAGAGTCTTGTACATTAAGTCATTCTAGGAGCGTCCACGACCTTTGGGCTTTTGAACTACCATAGACTATAAACCAGTGTGACAAATTTAACAAGATCTAGGGCCTTGGAAGTCTGTGCTCGAGTAGTAGTCGTAGCTGAGGACACCGACACACTGCCAGGAGTACAACAAAGAGGTGATTTTCTCGGTTATCTTTCCCATCTTATCACTTCTTCAGATCTGCAGGTCAAACTGAGAAAGTTTTATCCATCTTTCTTAATTTTTTCTGCTGAACTCTTTTGCACTTCTGAGATTTTTGGAATCTCTCTCATCTTCCTGTATTTTCCCAAAGCTTAAGTATTTTCTCGCAATCCTTCTGCTCAGAGAAGACTGGAAAATTTGCCTTATCAGAGTATATTATCTTCTTTGAGTAGACCATCTTTGCTCTCCGGTGCTGATGGCCTGTACATTAATTGGGGATATGAATAAAAAACACCAATTCAAAATACAAATAAAACCAAACGAATAAAATATTAATTAAAACTTATTAAATAAGCACATAAAAATTTAAGTCGTACGAAACTTCTTTATTTATGAATTAATGATATTACACGTCCTTGCTTACTTTGACACTTCAGAATTATTTTTAATGTAAAAAAAACATATAATGAGGATGGAAATGAAATTCATCAAGAAGGTTTTATGGACGGTGGATACACTGAGAAGAGTGTGTCTGGAGACACACATGACATGACGGAGGTCAGTGCTCTCAGCACGCCACAACAGTGCCATGCCCTCTACACAATTATCAAAATATTGGTATTAAATAAAAACGAACATATGTAAAAAATGCTTTAATTTATTTAATTCAACATGTGCAACTTATTTAAGTTGCACATGTTGCGTTAAATTGATTGTAACATAACTTGATGAATAATTTTAACTAGCGATTGACACATCAGGTCACGCCCTGGCAATGCTTATGCTACCTAACATAGTGAATGGTATTTTCAACAGAAGGGCATATGTAAGTTGGATTAAGATATCTCGGTTAAGTTACATAATACTGACATACTTCACGCTCTACATCTGCTGAGTGCTAAACTTTCTTGCTTTTTTTTTGATAAACAACGTAAAATTTGTCTGCAAGTTGGAAGACGTAGTCATGAAAGCTCAGTGTTTGACGCAGTTGTTTTGACTTTTTGACACTAAATATGTGCACCCTCTGAAGAGGACACTTGCTCTGGACCCCACTACCTGACTTCTCTGTCTTTCGAACCCACTACACCTATATTTTGCTCATTTTTTGGCTCACCTTAATTCGTTATTATTTCGTCACTCGTCAACTAGATAGAGGAAAAAGTTAGCATTGTCTCAAATTCTCAACTTTTTCAAAGCTTTTCCAAAAAAAATTAAATCTATATTTTTGATGGTATACAAGGTCGGAAACTAAAAAATAAATTGATTGACCTTCTCAGTGATTATACTTTGTATGTTTATATTGTTTTTATTGTATTCGCGGTCATCTGACTGGTGTGGGAGTGGTGGTGGAGGTGATGTGTGGTGGTGGTGTGTGTAGTGTGGTGGTGTGTGTTGGTGGTGGTGCTGGTGTGTGGTGGTGTTGTGTGTAGTGTGGTGGTGTTTTGTGTGGTGGTGCTGGTGTGTGGTGGTGTTGTGTGGTGATGGTGTGTGTTGTGTGGTGGTGTGTGTTGGTGGTGGTGGTGTGTGGTGGTGGTGTGTGTTGGTGGTGGTGGTCTGTGGTGGTGGTGGTGTGTGTTGTGTGGTGGTGTGTGTTGGTGGTGGTGGTGTGTGGTGTTGGTGGTGTGTGTTGTGTAGTGGTGTTGTGTGGCTGTGATGTGGTGTGGTGGTGGTGTGTGATGTGTGGTGGTGGTGTGTGGTTGTGATGTGTGGTGGTGGTGTGTGTTGTGTGGTGGTGTTGTGTGGCTGTGATGTGTGGTGGTGGTGTGTGATGTGTGGTGGTGTTGTGTGGTGGTGGTGTGTGTTGTGTGGTGGTGGTGAGTGGTCATGGAGCCTAATGTCAGGAAAGAGAGAGAGAGAGAGAGAGAGAGAGAGAGAGAGAGAGAGAGAGAGAGAGAGAGAGGAACCCCGAGGTTAAATATCAACAGAGGCGTCTACAACACACTAGCCAGTGAGTGACAAGCGAAATTAGCTAATGCAAGCACTACCTTCAGGGGAGAAGGGGAGGGGCCTACTCCTTTGCTCTTTTATCTACTGTCCGATTTTTTATGTATGTTTTTACTGAAAGTGTGTCTATAGGGGAATGTGAAGATGTAGAGGTTTCATGGTGAAAGCCTTTAATTTTTTTTTTTCTAATAAGGCAATTCTCTCGTATTGAGCACAGGAAAATTGGGCACAGGAAGAGTGTTGCAGATGAGTTCACACAATTAAAAATGGACAATTTGATTTTGTCACATTCTCAAAAGTATGAAAATACATCATCTTGTATTTTTTTTTTTTTTCTTTTTTTTGAAAAAAATTATTTCGAACTTTTCGACCGGAAAAAAACAATAAAATAAAATATTTTGAGAGTGAATATGATGAAAGTGAGAAAACATGACATTTAAGAACAATGTTTTCTAGAATAATATCAGAATGAATTTGTATGATTCTTCAATAAATAACGAAGATAGACATAGAGAGAGTCCAATAACTTACCTCTAAGATAATCACGGATAATGATATAATGTGTTTTGTGTCTTCGAGTGGCTATAATACCTCTAAACACCCATTTTTTGACTCATTATAATTATCTTTATACATTTAAAATGAATAATAGTAACAGAACTATATATAAAAGCAACAAAACAGCCTAAAATATACCACTTTTTTTTAGACGTAAAACTGAATTCCGGAGGAATTCGCAAATTCTGATAAATCGACTTAGAAGAATCATAGAAACAAACACCAAAATATTCCTCGAATTATGGTCCATGTTTTAAAGAAAGAAAAATAAGATTAATATTTTTTAAAATAAAACAAAATCTTCCGGAAGATGTCCTCTTTCTTCGTTCAGCACCTTGAGAAAGAAAGACCTGAGAACATTGTTCACGTAATGTAAGTTCATTTATGCACAGGTACACATAAGTACAATCATCATACATAGTGTACATTACCTAGGAGAACCCCAAAAAAGAGTCTGACAAAGTGACTTATTTCCATGAGGGTCCTTGTATAAGATCACACCTGGAACCTGTGTCAAGAGCGTGGCGCCACTAGTCAGCGCAACAGGAAGTTCTGAAGACTGCTGGCCCTTCCACCAGGCTGGGCTCCAAGCTCAAACACAAACTAAGGGAACAGATTCAATGAGCTTAAGAGTCAGCGGGGCCAGAGAAGCCTCGGGGCAGATGTGACAGTGGTCACTCACCTGACACATGAAGGGTACAACACACGCATTTAACAGAACTATTTTGCCTCTGGTCTTGAAGGGAGAGGTGTCTTGATGTTGATGAAGGGCTCTTGATTTAAGAAATTGTGGGTATCATCCCCAAGCGCTGTATAAATCCCACGAATGTACGGCTTCCCTATATTAATAATAATAATAATAATAATAATAATAATAATAATAATAATAATAATAATAATAATAAATAATAATAAATCACACACACACACAAACGGAGACTCGAGCCCACAGGTAACAAACAAGTAGAGATAATAATAATAATAATAGTAATAAATCACACACACACACACACACACACACACACACACACACACACACACACACACAAACGGAGACTCGAGCCCACAGGTAACAAACAAGTAGAGATCATAAGGCGGCCGCAGTAACACTGCAGAACAAATATACTACTGGGGAAGTAATGACTACGGTGTGAGGGAGGATGGGTGGGGATGGAGGAAGAGAGGGAGGGGTGGGATGGAGAGAGGGAGGCTGAGGAAGGAGGGAGAGGGAGAGAACGAGGGTGGGGAGAGAAGGAGGAGGAGGCAAAGTGTCTTGGGAGGGAGTGTGGTGGGTGGAGAGAGAGAGAGAGAGGCAAGGAAGGAGGAAAAGAGAATAAGGTAAATAGGGAGGGTCGGAAGAGGCTGAGAGAGTAGGTCGAGAGGAAGAGGAAAGGGAAGACATAAGGAGGGAGCAGAGAAGAAGAGAGAGACAGAGAGAGAAGGGAAAGATTAATGAATGAAGCTGAGGAGGGGCTAAGTAGGGATGGAAAGCGGAATGTAGATGTGGAAGAGGGAGAAAGCGAGAGAGAGAGAGAGCATGAGATACCTGCCTACCAACACCTGTGGGTTGCTATACACCCAGCACCAACTGTCTGTATAAATTGTCCCATAACTCAATCTAAATGGGCCCCCCCCCCAAGAACAAACTGCGATGCAGATGGTGGTTGTTGGTGGTAGTCGTGGTGGTAGTCGTGGTGGTAGTCGTGGTGGTAGTGATTGTGGAAGATGTTATGATGATTATGGAGGTCGTGGTAGATGTGCAGGTGGGAGGTTCGTGGTAGTAGTGATGGTGGTGTTAGAGATTGTGGTAGTAGTAGTAGTAGCAGTAGTAGTAATGGTAGTAATAGTAGTGGTGGTGGTGGAAGTAGTAGTAAGAGGAGTAGTAAATGCAATTCTGTTTATGAATACATCCATCCATGCCTCCACCCATCTATTCATCCATCCATTTCCCCATCCATCTATTGACGATTCATTTTCCATGCATTTACCCATTCATCTATTCTTCATTCTTTTCATTATACTAATCACCATCCATTAATTCATCTACTAACCCATCCATTCATCAACTAATCCCTCCATCTACACATACACCCATTCACCCGTTCACCTATCCGCCTCCATGGCAATCCATCTACCCACTTATCTATACACTATCCACTTATACATGCAAAAATCATCTAGCTACTCCCCCACTCATCCTTCTACCCATCTTTCTATTTATCTATCGACCTAAACGCTCTACACAATCTATTCTTGCACTCTGCACTGTGGTGTCCCAGGATGGAGAGAGAGAGATACAGAGAGAGAGAGAGAGAGCTAGCTTTACCTGCCCAGGTGAGGGGTAGCTGGAGCGAGCAGACTCTGCCTGCACCAGCCACGCCCTTCCCAGCCACGCCCTTCCCAGCCACGCCCTTTCCAGCCACGCCTCCTTCCAGCCACACCCACCTCAGTCACTCCCACCCCAGCCACGCCCAACCAAACCTCTCCCACCTCGGTCACGCCCACCCCCCTGCACCGCCCTCAACAGCCTTTGCCCCAGCCACGCCCAGCCACGCCCACGCCCGCACCAGCCTCCACCCCACCTGCTCTCTGCCTAATCCTCATCCTAAATCATTCAGCTTGACTTGATTGGCCTCTCTGAAGTTTATTTTATTTCTGACTTTTTTTCTCTACCTTTTGCCTGTGCCTCTGTTTCTCTGTCTTCCAGCTAGTCTTTCTCTCTGTCTGTCATTCTGTCTGTCTGTCTGTCTGTCTGTCTCTCTCTCTCTCTCTCTCTCTCTCTCTCTCTCTATATATATATATATATATATATATATATATATATATATATATATATATATATATATATATATATATATATATATATATATATATATATATATATATATATATATATCAATTCCTCGAAGAAATAATAATTCTCTAATCTGTATCAAATAAATAAAAATCACAGAGTCAGCAGATTCTAAATCACAGAGGCAGGAGTTTCAATATTTTCACTGTCTTTCAAATATTGTTATTCTATTCCGGTAATATTTCCTTTCCTATTTAGGCCTATTGTTAGACCGGGCCGCGGGGGCGATGACCCCTGGGAACATTACTGCATTAATGAGATCACAAACACACGACACAATGAACTATGCTAGTAGAAAATATTTATAAACATAGGTAGGTTCCAGGTCAGCTCAAAAAAGCGCTCACCAACCCGTGGGAGACCCAACAAGGGATCGAAATGCAATCCAGTCTTCATTTCGCTTCGCTTCTTGTGATTCCCGAAGTCAGTTTCTGAGCCTCCTAGTCAACTGACGAAGACTGTTTTACCCTGTTGTAAATTAGGTTAGTTAAGATTAATTTAGGTTGCATAAATCTAGAAAATACTCGATAATTCTAAGTCTGGGCAGACGTAGATAATTCTGCTCTGAAGTCAGCCTCGGTATGATATTTTTTTTTACATATTTAGCAAACTGCTGCTACCCAATTCCATATGATAATTGCAGAGTGAGGGAAAAAAAAGCTAGCAATGTTTACCCGGCCATTTTTCATCACGTCTGACGGGGCTCATACAAGATTTTGAAATTAACCTGAGCTGGGAAACTTCAGTAGGGCAATGAGGATATCGCTAAGAATTCCATTATACCTTTATCAGATAGGGAAGCTTTAACTATCACTTGAGAAATGTCATCTCGTTAGCCTATCCCAAATACAGGAGCAATGGCGATGCGAATTCCTCTATCTTTTTCCCATGCATAAAAATGCAAATTAGTATATCGCCACGTCTGGCATTGCAGTAGCTGCCCAACACAGGGAAACGTTCAAAACTGTACGCGTTTCGCTGTCTAAAACAAAAAAACTCCCAACAAGCTTCCAAAAAACATGACACTGCTGGCGTGAAAACAGTGGCGTTAATGAGATTTGCTACGCACTTGCCCCTATTTTGTAATGCGTTAATGTGATTCATCAGCGCCCTTGCCCAAGTTGTAATGCCTTAATGGAGACTAAGCCGCTGTAGCTTCCTGCAGCTGCTGCTGAATATTGATGAGGCGGCCATGTGCACCTGAAACAATCATTTGTTCGTCCACCTGCTGCAAAGGTTGACTGAAACAGCAGGTGTCCCATCATCCACCTGCTACAATAATTGACTGAGGCAGCAGGTGTCACATCATCCACCCGGTACAAATGTTGACTGAGGCAGCAGGTGTCACATGATCCACCCGGTACGAAGCTTGACTGAGGCAGCAGGTGTCACATCATCCACCTGCTACAAAGGTTGACTTGGGCAGCAGGTGTCGGATTCGAACATTATTTTATATATATATATCTCACAACACATGGAGGTGATGGTTTCTGGTTCACAGTGATCATGCCTGGCTTATAGCAACGCTATCTGGAATACTATCAGCAAGATCTGGCTTATGCCAGGTTCGTTATCCCTGGCTTATTACGCGGTAACTTTGCGTGATTAACAAGAGTAGCAACTCTACCTGCCTTACAGCACTGCCCTATCTAAGTCAACCTTAGACAGGGCTAAGCTTCGATTCAGTGGAGGTAGGACAACAGACCCGAACCTGTGAATTCGACAGTACTGAAAAATCTAATTTCCTGACCTTGTGTAATGTCTTCAGCTCGACAAGACGCTCCTCGTGATATGCGGTACTTGATGAAAAGGAAAGGAAGGCCCAGATCGATCTATTAACGCCAAAAGAGCGCTTAGCCAATGTTAACTTCAACAAATCCAAGAAATGTTGCCTGTTTTCGTGGACAATAGGTTACATTCGTGTACAATTCGGGACATTTTTAAGGGAAACGTTTCTCCACGAATATTTTCCTTTAATAATTGCTTTCAATAAATTGAGAGTATCATCGCAGTGTTTACATCGTACCCTGTTTTTTGTTGGCTCCTTCGGGTCATTATGGACACTTTAACATATGTCTCGCCCCCACCCGGATATCGAACGCAGGTCCTTTCGAATTTGAATCTAATATTGAACTCATAAGAGTCACATCTCAAATTACTTAAAGATCTCATACGATGTTTCAAACTCGTCCAGCAACCTCACAGAATACTTGAACATGTCTAAACGCGTCATAACTTGCCCGGACGTGTTTAAACTTGTTTAAATAAATTATATAAGTATTAGGCAGAGACCCTAAGTTAGACTGCTCTGTCGACAGGTCTGAGCAGCACGCTTGACTCAGTGTTTCTCCAGAATACTTAAAAAGTGTAAAAATATGGCTTCAGAATTTGAGTTTTGAATGTCTATATATATATATATATATATATATATATATATATATATATATATATATATATATATATATATATATATATATATATATAAACCATAGTTCCTTTCGTTCCCATAAACAGAGATTTCATCTTTTCACTCCATTTCGTTTCTCTCTTAATGGCACCATACACTTCCCCTCTCGTCCTCTTCCCTCTTTCCCCTATTTTTCCTGCCACTTTCCTGCATTCATTTCACTTCTTTTTATTGTTCCTTGTCAGAGTCTCTCTCTCTCTCTCTCTCTCTCTCTCTCTCTCTCTCTCTCTCTCCTCTCTCTCTCTCTCTCTCTCTCTCTGTCAGTCTCTCTCTTTCATTGTCCTACATTTACACTTCTTTCTACGTCATGTTCCTGTATTTTCTATTTTTTTTTTTTAATTCTGGTTAATTTAATTGTCTAACTTGGTGCAGACATGAGGAAGGGGCAAATGGTGGGGTGGTGGGGGAATGGGGGAGGGAAGGGAGGGGAGTGGGGGTAAATTCACCTAATCCCAACCCAATCCCTGCCAATCTTGTTAGCTTGTGTCTGGTGCCTGGCCCAATCCCTTTACTCTCCACGCGTTTGTCTCTCTCCTCTGTGTTTGTGTATTTCTGTTTGCTTCTGTCTTTGGCTGTCTCCCTTGCTCTCTGATTTTATCTGAGTGTGTGTATGTTTGATTTTGAGTGTGTTTTTCGTATGTGTGTGTGTATGTTTGTATACGTATTTCTTGGCATGTGTGTGTGTTTGTGTGATATCATGCGTGTTTGTGCTTTTGTGTGTTTGTGAATGTGTTTGTGTGTGTGTGTGTGTGTGTGTGTGTGTGTGTGTGTGTGTGTGTGTGTGTATGTGTGTGTGTGTGTGTGTGTGTGAGTGTGTGTAAAAATCTTTTAACTCATTTCACGGCCAGGTACCCGAGCTAATGTATTATCGATGTATAATCTATTTAACATCAAATACAATACAAAAAAGAGAGTAGAGGGAAGCCGAAGCCACCCACGAGGCAGAGGCTTCAATCCATCACTTCCATTTTGAAACTGACACGAAAAACACTATCTACATCCTGTGTGCTGCTGGTGGCTGCCCGTCTTGTGGAGCAATAACTGTCGTCCGGGCATCCACGATTCCGAGTGCAATGTTTTGCATCTTACTAAATGCCGATGCTGTAGTCACAACAACACATTAGTCCCAGTAGTTACCTCTCTCTCTCTCTCTCTCTCTCTCTCTCTCTCTCTCTCTCTCTCTCTCTCTCTCTCTCTCTCTCTCTCTCTCTCTCTCTCTCTCTCTCTCTCTCTCTCTCTTTCTCTCTCTCTCTCTCTCTCATCTTACGAGGTGGCTGGTGATGAGTGGCATCTCCCTCACATTCACAACAATGAATTAGTTGGTTACAAAAGAACGAAGGTATCCTTACACGAGGGAGATGAGGGTGAGGGGAGATGAGAAGCTGAGGGGAGAAGGGGGCGATGGGAGGGTGAAGGGAGAAGGGGAGGTTAGAAGGGGAAAGTGGGAAGATGAGGAGAAAGTACAGAAGAAGCTAGGCTAAAAGGAGAATGATGGGAGAGAATGAAAAAGAATGCAGAAAAGATGGGAGTTGAGAGAAAGAGAAAGAGAGAGAGAAGGCAAGGGAAATATGAGAAGATGGGAGGAAGGAAGGAAGATAAGAGGGGAAGAAGATTAGGGGGGAAATGGTGAGGGGAAGATAAGGGAGACGATGATGAAGGGGAATATGATGAGGTGAGAGGGAGAATGAAATGAAGAAGCGAGGAAAAAGATGATTACTGTAAGAAAGGAAGAAGATAAAAGGGTAGAGGGGAGGGACTGAGATAAGGGAGGGGAAAGGGAGTGAGGAGAGGGAGTGAGTGGAGGGAGTGAGATAAGGAAGTGAGGGGGAAGGGAGTGAGGGGGAGGGAGTGATGGAGAGAGTGAAGGGGAGGGAGTGAGGGGGAATCGATGAAGGGGAGGGAGCGAGGGGGTGGGGAGCCACAGAGGGATATTTCCCCTCATCCAAGACAAAGCTCACTATCCCATTATTTCTCCCCACCACCCATTTCTATCCCCCTTCCCCACTCGCTCTCTCTCTCAGCCCAACATCCATCCCCTCATCATCCTTCCCTTCTCACTTCCACGCCCTCCCTCATCTCTTCCATTCCATCTGTCAACCCCTCCCCCATTATCCCTTTCCCCATCCCCCACCCCGGCCAAACAGGTGTTCAGGTGGTCCATCCTCTTCAATGGTACCTAGCCCTACCCTCGTGAGCCTCTCCCCTCTCCCTCACCCCTCCCTCACCCCCTCCATCACCCCTCACTCACCCTCCCTCACCCCCTCCGTCACCCCCTCCCTCAACTCCTCCCTCACCCTCTCTCTCACCCCCTCCCTCAACCCATCCCTTACTATATCAATCACCCCCAACCCACACACCCCTTCACTGAACCCTTATCACCTCTCTCACCCCTCAATTCTTCCCTTATACACTTCTCCATACACTCCTACACTCCTTCATACACTCCTACACTCCTTCATACACTCCTACACTCCTTCATACACTCCTACACTCCTTCATACACTCCTATACTCCTTCATACACTCCTACACTCCTTCATACACTCCTACACTCCTTCATACACTCCTACACTCCTTCATACACTCCTACACTCCTTCATACACTCATACACTCCTTCATACACTCATACACTCCTTCATACACTCCTACACTCCTTCATACACTCCTACACTCTTTCATACACACCTACACTCCTTCATACACACCTACACTCCTTCATACACACCTACACTCCTTCATACACTCATACACTCCTTCATACACACCTACACTCCTTCATACACTCCTACACTCCTTCATACACTCCTACACTCCTTCATACACTCCTACCTCCTTCATACCTCCTACACTCCTTCATACACTCCTACACTCCTTCATACACTCCTATACTCCTTCATACACTCCTACACTCCTTCATACCTCCTACACTCCTTCATACCTCCTACACTCCTTCATACCTCCTACACTCCTTCATACACTCTACCTCCTTCATACACTCATACCTCCTTCATACACTCCTACCTCCTTCATACACTCCTACACTCCTTCATACACACCTACACTCCTTCATACACACCTACACTCCTTCATACACACCTACACTCCTTCATACACTCATACACTCCTTCATACACTCCTTAAACCTAACTGTAATTCATCTGAAAGGCTTGGCGATAAAGTTGTAAAGACTAGCGAGAACAGTGTACGTCGGCCACTTCAGGTTTAAATCCATCGAAGTTAAGGCATTCCCGTTAATACATATACGGTATTTTGCTGACCATCGTAAATACCTCACGCAGGGCGTACATCCCTCACGTGCGACTATATCTCTCAGGTACGGAGAATATCCCCTCACGTACACAGACAAGGAGCATCGGGAACAAGGTAATGGAGGCTTTGTCATTGCCAAGATGACGTCAAAAATACAAGGGCGGTATTGTGTCACAATGTTAACAAAGAGAGTACCTCTTCAACGTCCTCCTCTTCATATATATATATATATATATACTGTTATAGTAATTTATTAATTTGTGAGTGAATGTATGTGTGTGTGTGCGTGTGTACTCACCTAATTGTGGTTGCAGGGGTCGATTCATAGCTCCTGATCCCGCTTCTTCACTAGTCGCTACTAGGTCTACTCTCTCCCTGCTCCATGAGCTTTATCGTACCTCTTCTTAAAGCTATGTATGAATCCTGCCTCATCTACATCACTCTTCAGATTGTTCTACTTCCTGACAACTCTTTAGCTGAATAAATACTTCCTAACATCCCTTTGGTTCATCTAAGTTTTTCAGGTTCCATTTGTGACCCCTTGTTGCTGTGTCCCAACTCTGAAACGTTCTGTCCCTATCCACCCTATCAATTCTTCTCAGTATTTTATATGTTGTTATCATATCTTCCCTATCCTTCCTTTCTTCCAGTGTTGTCAGGTTGAGTTCCCTTAACCTCTCCTAGTAGGACAAACCCCTCAGTTCCGGGACTAGTCTTGTTGCAAACCTTTGCACTATAATTTCTTGACGTGTTTGACCAGGTGTGGGTTCTATACTGGTGCTGCATACTCCAATAAGGGTCTAACGTACACAGTGTACAGTGTCGTTAATGACTCCTTACTTATATATCGAAATGCTATTATCATGTCTGTCAGGCACCCATATGCTGCAGCAGTTATTTGGTTAATGTGCACCTCAGGCGATGTGCTCGGTATGATGCTTACCACAAGATCCTGTGTGTGTGTTTGTTTACGCACGCGCGTGCGTCCACCTGTCTGTAAGAGTATCTATGTATCAGGAGGCCTGGAGGAATGTATCAGGAGGCCTGGAGGAATGGAGGAACTGAGAGGGAGGATGGAGGTAAAAAGGGATGGAAGGAGAAAGGGATGGAGGGAGAAAGGGAGGATTTGGAAGTCCTTGTGCTAATTATTTTAGCTTTAAGAAAAATATACATTTAGGAAACTTCAAGTTTACTTGACGGAAAAAAAAATTAGCTGGAAATAAAAGGGAAATGCTTGAACTATTTTGCAAAGAACGAACCTTTTTGGAAAAGACTCACCTCTATGTCAGTAAATATTGTGGAGTGATTGATCAGTTGTTGGTGTGTGTGTGTGTGTGTGTGTTGTTTACCATTTTGTCCTAGGCATATGTGTGTACTCACCTAGTTGTGGTTGCAGGGGTCGAGTCATAGCTCCTGGCCCCTGTGTGTATGTGTATGTGTGTGTGTGTGCGTGTGGGGACAGCCACAAGACAGCTATTATCCTGCAAGACTGGGAGCCACCGGCCACTGTTCTTCACATGGATTTCACATCAACATTCATCCCTTGACTCATTATCATTTGGTGAATATTTTCACAAATTTTCACCTGAAAAGATCACATCAACTTAGCAAGTGAAAGACCTGCCCTAACCTGTAACTACAAATATCTACATGCACACATACAACCATACATACATACATTCATACATACATACATACGCCTCTGGTTAAAGTGATCATAAAACATTTCCTTTCCTCTAGTATACACATTGTCAATTCATTTTAAGGCATGATGATAATTAGTCTATTTAAGCGAAAGAGTTATCAGGAGTAGAATGCGTCGGGTGGCTGGTGCGTAGGTCAGGTCCGTTGGTCCTGTAGTCTTGTCGGGTTAGCGCAAGCTGGTCACCACTCTTTTAATGTTCAGACTACCGAATTTCTCCACTAAAGTGTATGGACCGGTGATCAGTGATGACCAAAAAGCTACGCTGTTTCTGTTTCTCCAGTACACGTGTTATTTATATCGTCTCAGCTGCAGGCGAATTTATGTTCTTTACTGCCGTTTCTCCTACGTCAGTTTGATCACAGCCATCCCTGCACTGGAATCGATCCCCGGAACGGGATCAGGTGTTGGTCATGGTTCCTTACACCTGATGCCCCCTGTTTACTTAGCAATAAGTAGGTACCTGTGTATTAGTCGACTGTTGTGGGTCGCATCGTGGGGAACAGTTGCCCGAAATGCTTTCTATATAGTATGCCATTGATGTTAGTTAAGACTGTATCATTTGTATTGTGTACTTGTAGAAATGAAGATTATTATTATTACGGGTGCTGTGGTGGTCTTCATTCTAACCATATCTTAGACAGTTGGTCACACATCTTGCAACTGGCTAAGACATTTGACACATCACTAGCTGAGTCCCCACTCGTGAATATCTCTTAGTGGGGCTGTCTGTAGTCATCGTAGTCATGCTGTCTTGCTCTCTTCTCCTACAATCATTGATGAAGCAGGACTGGAGGCTGAAGACGAATGAATACTCGATGAATATATATGAGTACTCCAGTAGGTAGGCCGGGATACTGATCCTAAAAATATATCAAGTAAAATGCAATTGTAACTTCTCTCTTTGGCCCAGCTGATGTGACGAGGAAAGAGGAAAACTAACGCAACATCGGTTGCGTTAGTTTTCTAAATGATCCTTATCGCTTTATATGGCCAATTTAAGGTCCTCTTGCCACAACGTGGCATAAAACATTCAGTCGTAATTCACATGTTTACCAGTACGGTACCGATGCGTGAGCCCAAGCTGTTAGCTTCTTCATTAAGCTGAACAACGAGACCAGCTCTTAGCTTATAAAATTACCTGAGGTTCAATATCAGTTTTAAGAACTGATATTGAACCTCAGTTCTAAGAACTGATATTTGAAATACGTTCCCAGCTAAGAGCTGGAAACGTATTTCAAATATCAGTTCTTAGAACTGAGGTTCAATATCAGTTCTTAAAACTGATATTGAACCTCAGCTAATTTTAAAAGCTACGAGCTGGCATCATATCTTGACTCATTTTACAAGCAAATTGCTGATATTATACATCAGCTCATTTTAGAATCTAAAATTCTAAAATGAGTTGAGGTTCAATACCAGCTCTAAGCCGCCTAGGTGAACCGAAATACGTTACCAGCTCTTAGCTTCTAAAATGAGCTAATAATATCAGCAATTTGTTTGTAAAATGAGCCAAGATATGATTCCAGTTCGTAGCTTTTAAAATGCTCATCTAAACTCATCCAGACTCTAGAAGTAAAAGAGGATGAGGTGATTCAGAAGAGAGAGAGAAGGAGGAAAGAATTGACCAAAGAAGAGACTGAGAGATAAAAAAAAAAGGTGAGAAGGAAGAGAAAGGGAGAAATAAGTTAGAGGGATTGGTAAGAAAGAACGGAAGAGGAAGGATGAAAGGGGGATAGCTGGAAGAAGGCAAGAAATGGAAAGAGAGGAAGAGTGAAGGAAGAAGGGAGAGACACATACTTATACTGTTACCCTTAGGGAGAAAGAATTGCATTATGGGGGAGGGGAAGGAACCAGGATTGAGGCCAGCTAGAGGGAGAGGGAAGGAGCCAGGACCCAGTTAGGAGTGGGAAAAAGCCAGGACCCAGGTAGAGGGAGAGAGACGGAGCCAGGACCCAGGTAGAGGGAGAGAGAAGGAGCCAGGACCCAGGTAGAGGGAGAGAGACGGAGCCAGGACCCAGGTAGAGGAAGAGAGAAGGAGCCAGGACCCAGGTAGAGGAAGAGAGAAGGAGCCCGGACCCAGGTAGAGGGAGAGAGACGGAGCCAGGACCCAGGTAGAGGAAGAGAGAAGGAGCCAGGACCCAGGTAGAGGAAGAGAGAAGGAGCCAGGACCCAGGTAGAGGGAGAGAGGAGCCAGGACCCAGGTAGAGGGGAATAGGGGAAACAAAAATAGAGGCAGAGAAGAAAAAACAGAAGAAAGAAACAGAGATGGTATGACAGAAGGAACAGAGATGGTATGAAAGAAGGAACAGAGATGGAATGGCATAAGGATCAGACGAAAATGACGGAAATAGAAAATGAAAAAGGAATATAGAAACAAGCAGAAATGAATAAAATAAGTGGAAAAAAGGCTGAACGACAAAGGAGAAAGAAGAAAGCAGAAATCGAAAAAAAAAATCTATTAAGGAAAAATGCAATGAAAAACAAATCAACAGGAAAATATTAAAACGAGATGGGAGGACAAATGTGAGAGAAAAGAGAGAGCAGAAAGATAATAATAAATAAAGAGCAGAACAAGAGATGAAAAAATCAAGGAAAGAGATAGAAAAAAAACAAGAGATGGAAAAACAACAAAAGAGATGGAAAAAATCAAGAGATGGAAAAGATCAAGAGATCGAAACATCAAGAAATTTTTTAAAAAAATCAAGAAAAGAAATGGAAAAATCAAGAAAAGAAATGGAAAAATCAAGAAAAGAAATGGAAAAAATCAAGAGATAGAAAAAAGCAAGATATAGAAAAAATTAAGAGATGAAAAAAATCAAGAAAAGAGAGTGAAAGAGAAAGAGTAGAAAGAGTGATGAGCTTAAACAGCAGTGACTGGAAGAAAGTCAATATGTGACTATCATTACTCCAGTCTGTAAGATGTGGTCAGACTGGCACTGTTATGCTTCACTAGTGATGGTATCAGCTTTACTACTGATAGTACCATCTTTACTAGTGATGGTACCAGCTTCACTAGTGATGGTACCAGCTTCACTAGTGATGGTACCAACTTCACTAGTGATGGTACCAGCTTTACTAGTGATGGTACCAACTTCACTAGTGATGGTACCAACTTCACTACTGATAGTACCATCTTTAATAGTGATGGTACCAGCTTCACTAGTGATGGTATCAGCTTTACTAGTGATGGTACCAGCTTAACTAGTGATGGTATCAGCTTTACTAGTGATGGTACCAGCTTTACTAGTGATGGCATCAGCTTTACTAGTGATGGTACCAGCTTTACTAGTGATGGTACCAGCTTCACTAGTGATGGTACCAACTTCACTAGTGATGGTACCAGCTTAACTAGTGATGGTATCAGCTTTACTAGTGATGGTACCAGCTTTACTAGTGATGGTATCAGCTTTACTAGTGATGGTATCAGCTTTACTAGTGATGGTACCAGCTTCACTAGTGATGGTACCAACTTCACTAGTGATGGTATAGCTTAACTAGTGATGGTAACAGCTTTACTAGTGATGGTACCAGCTTTACTAGTGATGGTATCAGCTTTACTAGTGATAGTACTAGCTTCACCAGTGATGGTATCAGCTTTACTAGTGATAGTACCAGCTTCACTAGTGATGGTACCAGTTTCACTAGTGATGGTACCAGTTTCACTAGTGATGGTACCAGCTTCACTAATGATGGTACCAGCTTCACTAGTGATGGTACCAGTTTCACTAGTAATGGTACCATCTTTACTAGTGATGGTACCAGCTTCACAAGGGATGGTACCAGCTTCATTAGTGATAGTACCATCTTTACTAGTGATGGTACCAGCTTCACTAGTGATGGTACCAGCTTCACTAGTGATGGTACCAGCTTCACAAGTGATGGTACCAGCTTCACTAGTGATAGTACCATCTTTACTAGTGATGGTACCAGCTTCACTAGTGATGGTACCAGCTTCACTAGTGATGGTACCATCTTCACTAGTGATGGTACCAGCTTCACTAGTGATGGTACCAGCTTCACTACTGATGATACCAGCTTTACTACTGATGGTACCAGCTTCACTACTGATGATGCCAGCTTCACTACTGATGGTGCCAAGGATTAGCAGGGGATAGAAAGATGGTGAGGGATAGGGAGGATACCTGAGGAATACCTGAATACGATTTCGGAGATCACCGCCATCACAGCCTGGTCTGATCAACCAGGCTGTTGGTGGCACGCCGAATAATTTAGGCACTTCATGAACTGATGAACTGCATGAACTGTCATGAACTGTCATGAACTGTCATGAACTGTCATGAACTGACATGAACTGTCATGAACTGTCATGAACTGTCATGAAGTAATGAAGTACCCTCCTGGAAACAGCTACTGTTTGGTTGGTAATTTCCCCTTATTTATGCTAGGAGGGTGTTGACAAGTCTTGGTCCCTTTACACTTATTATTCTTAGTGAAATAATTGCATTAATGCTTTTCATTGAGGGGTACGCTGCACCTTCTGCTAAGCCTCTTGATTTCGTGGTGAGTGATTTTGGGGTTCACATTTGGGGTCAAATCACCGCAGAATTTTCCAAGTGTAAAATATGATGTATCTTTCTGGCTTACGTTCCAAGGAGTACAGTTCGAGGGACTTCGAGTATTCCCAGTTATTTAGGTGCTTGACGGAGTGAAAGAGGAGAGTGTGAGAAAGTCACTACGGTGTGGAGAACTTATATTTGGGATTTATCAAAGGATAGTGGAAAACCTTGCGAGTACTGTCTTGGATACACCCCACAGATGTACTCACCCCTCAGATGTACTCACCCCTCCAATAATATCTCTCCCCTTCTAGGTATTATTTTAATAGAAGTAATATGGACTATTGGGTATTAATACTTGTAACTTCATATTGAGTTTCGTATCATCATTTGATTTCCTTTCAGTTAGTAGACAGAACTCTTGTAAAATTATTTTCATTTTCTCCTTCATCCTGACCCATAATCTCCCATTCCCATTTATTTATAAATATTAGAGAACCATTTTCACACTCCATGATCTACTTTGTATATTTTTGTTCCAATGAACGAGAACTGTTGGGTAAAAAAGTTATTGAGTGACAGTAATACAGTACAGTGGAACTACAAATGGAGTGGGACTACTAAGCCCCATTACAGAGTCCGGCTAATTAGTGAGTAATTAATTAAGTCATTAAGCCAGGCCGGAAGCTGCTGTGGGTGTACAGTGACTGTACACGGACAGTGCCGACAACTGGAGACCAGTACAGTGCCTTCACTAACATAACTGTTCACTCTATCAAATTCTGATTTAAGTTTATTCATTATCAATCTTTGAGTTCCATTTGTTAATAATTAAGTATATTTAGGTACAGGTACACATAAGAACATTTATCATATATAGTTTAACATATGTGTAAATTACCTAGGATAACCCAAAAAAGTCAGACAAATTTGGGATGAAGTTAAATTTCCATTTGGCCCATTTTCCAATTGGTTCTTTTGCATGCATTTTGCGTGCTGTTTACACCATGGTGGTTCTTCTCGACGGCTATTGAGAACATAGGGAGATGACAGAAGAGGAGGGTTGAGGGAGAAGGGAGGGTGTCGCCTCAAGCCTAGGTAAATTGGCCACGGATGAGTTGTGTTGTTGGACGGCGGGTCACACCGGCCCGGGGCCACCAAGACTTGTGCCGGATATTAGTGTGACCCACCGCGTAGCAACACTCCTCCTGCCTCACATCTCCTCAGTCACTCATTCGATGAATCACTTAATATCTCTCTCTCTCTCTCGGTCATTCATTCTCCCACTGGATTTCTCTCCCTCATTCACTTTAACTCATTCTTGGTTCTCTCTCACTAACACTCATCCACTATCACTCATTCCTTCCCACTGTAGCTATTATTCATTCACTTTTACTAATACACAATCCCTCACTATCACCCATTTTCACTCATTACTTCGCACATACACTCATTCCCTTACACCCTCACTACTATTACACACTTACTCTCTCCCTCACTCTTACACACACTCGCTCACTCTCATTCAGTGATTTGCATATTGCTTGTAAGGAGATGCACTGGACTAGAAATATACTCCATACACGCAAGCATTTATACAAGTTTAAATAATTACACACACGTGTTTTTTCTTTCCTTCTCTGAGTTTCAAGGCATTTTTACCTAAATTTATTCCCGACATTTTCCAAGTTACAGCAGCGTCGATGCCAGTTTAGTCGTCACGTTTGTGCAGAAGCTAAAGTGGGAGAGTTTAGGTACAGTCCTAAGAACGTTTAGGTACAGATATGGGAGAGTTTAGGTACAGTCCTAAGAACGTTTAGGTACAGATATGGGAAAGTTTAGGTACAGCCCTAAGAACGTTTAGGTACAGATATGGGAAAGTTTAGGTACAGCCCTAAGAACGTTTAGGTACAGATATGGGAAAGTTTAGGTACAGTCCTAAGAACGTTTAGGTACAGATATGGGAAAGTTTAGGTACAGTCCTAAGAACGTTTAGGTACAGATATGGGAAAGTTTAGGTACAGTCCTAAGAACGTTTAGGTACAGATATGGGAAAGTTTAGGTACAGTCCTAAGAACGTTTAGGTACAGATATGGGAAAGTTTAGGTACAGTCCTAAGAACGTTTAGGTACAGATATGGGAAAGTTTAGGTACAGTCCTAAGAACGTTTAGGTACCGATATGGGAAAGTTTAGGTACAGTCCTAAGAACGTTTAGGTACCGATATGGGAAAGTTTAGGTACAGTCCTAAGAACGTTTAGGTACAGATATGGGAAAGTTTAGGTACAGTCCTAAGAACGTTTAGGTACAGATATGGGAAAGTTTAGGTACAGTCCTAAGAACGTTTAGGTACAGATATGGGAAAGTTTAGGTACAGTCCTAAGAACGTTTAGGTACCGATATGGGAAAGTTTAGGTACAGCCTAAGAACGTTTAGGTCCCAGATATGGGAAAGTTTAGGTACAGTCCTAAGAACGTTTAGGTACAGATATGGGAAAGTTTAGGTACAGCCTAAGAACGTTTAGGTACAGATATGGGAAAGTTTAGGTACAGTCCTAAGAACGTTTAGGTACAGATATGGGAAAGTTTAGGTACAGTCCTAAGAACGTTTAGGTACAGATATGGGAAAGTTTAGGTACAGCCCTAAGAACGTTTAGGTACAGATATGGGAAAGTTTAGGTACAGTCCTAAGAACGTTTAGGTACAGATATGGGAAAGTTTAGGTACAGCCTAAGAACGTTTAGGTACAGATATGGGAAAGTTTAGGTACAGTCCTAAGAACGTTTAGGTACGATATGGGAAAGTTTAGGTACAGTCCTAAGAACGTTTAGGTACAGATATGGGAAAGTTTAGGTACAGTCCTAAGAACGTTTAGGTACAGATATGGGAAAGTTTAGGTACAGTCCTAAGAACGTTTAGGTACAGATATGGGAAAGTTTAGGTACAGTCCTAAGAACGTTTAGGTACAGATATGGGAAAGTTTAGGTACAGTCCTAAGAACGTTTAGGTACGATATGGGAAAGTTTAGGTACAGTCCTAAGAACGTTTAGGTACCGATATGGGAAAGTTTAGGTACAGTCCTAAGAACGTTTAGGTACAGATATGGGAAAGTTTAGGTACAGTCCTAAGAACGTTTAGGTACAGATATGGGAAAGTTTAGGTACAGTCCTAAGAACGTTTAGGTACAGATATGGGAAAGTTTAGGTACAGTCCTAAGAACGTTTAGGTATCGATATGGGAAAGTTTAGGTACAGTCCTAAGAACGTTTAGGTACCGATATGGGAAAGTTTAGGTACAGTCCTAAGAACGTTTAGGTACAGATATGGGAAAGTTTAGGTACAGTCCTAAGAACGTTTAGGTACCGATATGGGAAAGTTTAGGTACAGCCCTGGGGAAAATTTAGGTTCGGTCAGGAGAAAATTTGGATAGTCATGCGTTCAATAAGGACACGCAAAAGAACTGAAACCTGGTTAATACCAGAAAAAAATATAAATTTGTAAGAAACGAACCTTTTTAGGAAAAAAAAAATTATGAGCAAATCTGGATGAGAAAGTGTCAAAGTAATTAAAGGCGGGGGAAGAAATAAAGAGGCATTGCTGAGTCAAAAAATATTACAGGAGTGAAAAGAGGAGAAAATTATATGGAAAAGAAGATGATTAACAATAGTCTACTGAAGAAGGTATCACTTTTGAGCTCCAGTGTGAAGAGCTATATTTATACTCCGATTTTTTTTGTAGTGAACACGCTTGTGCTGGTGACCATTTCTGATTAAGTCAATAAGAATCTTTCCTGTATTTTTTCTTTGACGTTTGGACCGGTCAAAGATCTTTAGAAACGTTGAAAAGCTTTTACCAACCATTTTTCAATTTTTGTACTGCGGCCAGCAGTAATAGCCTGCTTGGTCAGGCCCTGATCCACCACGAGGCCTGGTCACGGACCGGACCGCTGGGGCGCTGAACCCCGAAACCCCCTTCCGATACACTCCAGGTACTCCAGATATTGATATT
>WNWK01002237.1:60000-62500 GCA_009830355.1 Cherax destructor
CTGAAGCACAATAGGGGAAGTAATGACTGAATTCACACAACTCCTTCAACACACACACACACACACACACGGGGCCAGGAGCAATGACTCGACCCCTGCAACCACAACTAGGTGAGTACAACTAGGTGAGTACACACACACACACACACACACACTAACACTAACACACACTAACACACACACACACACACTAACACTAACACACACTAACACACACACACACACACACTAACACACACCATTTATCCCAGCATTTAAAAGGAGATTACATTTCAATGATTCATACATGAACAGCACCAGGGCCAGGTATCAATCATCCGAGGCAGGATGGCTCCACCACTACACATGTCTTTATGTATATTTCAGCCGCGGCATGTCTGCTCTACGTTTGTTTCAGCTCTTGTATGTCCTCTATATGTTTCAGTCCATGTATGTCTACTGAATGTTTGTTTCAGCCCCTGTATGGTTACTGAAAGTTTGTTTTAGTCTTTGTATGTTCTCTGTATGTTTGTTTCAGCTTCTATTGATTGTTTGTTTTAGCCCCTTTATTACCTCTGTATGTTTGGTTCACCCACTGTACGTTTGCTGTATGCTTACCTCAGTCTTTGTATTGATTTTGTTATATACATGTATTTTAGTTTCTACTATAGGAAAATTAGTATTTTACAGTAATATTAGTATATTAATATAATTTTTAAAAGTATTGCAAGTTTATTATATATATATATATATATATATATATATATATATATATAATTTTATATATATATATATATATATATATATATATATATATATATATATATATAATGATAAAAAATATGAAATAAAAATGGTTCAATTGCACTTGTACAATAAATTGAAGTATTCGATAGTGTTAGCAGAGGCTGAAATTTTTTTTCGATCTCATTATAGCGAACAGAGGAGGCAATCAATGGCATTTATGTGGTGAACTAAGGTTTTTGAACCTATAAAGGCGCCGACAAAAGAGTTATTCTATCACAACTGGGTAACTAAAGGTATTTTGAGCTGTCAAAGACGGTTTTCGATTGTATTAGAACACTTGAAAGAGATACTAGTTTTGCTGGTCATTTTCCCAGTATATCTAATGCAATAATTATCGTTTCGTCTGCTGCTGCTGCTGCTGCTGGTAATTCCTTCACTGCCACTATTACTACTACTACTACTACTACTACTACTACTACTACTACTACTACTACTACTACTACTACTACTACTACTACTGCTGCTGCTGCTGCTGCTACTACTACTAGTATTAATAATGCTTCTACTACTACTACTACTGTTGCTGCTGCTTCTACTGCTACTGCTGCTATTATTACTACTCTGCTCTTCCTCCCCCTTCCCGCCTCCAGACCTGTCTTCTGGCCTTTCCTTTTCTTTCCTCAGTTGTGACTTGACAATGGTCTTGAACAGACCGAAATCTAGTCATAAGATTCACCTCCTAAGTGCGGGTTATATGTAAATATATATTTATATATTAAGTTAACTCAAGTAATATTAAAGAAAAACACCTACGCCTCCAAAAATGCTGCCTATTGCCTACCTGGGGCCTACCTGGACGGTGTTCCGGAGGTCAACGCCCCCGTGGCCCAGTCCTTAAGCAGGCCTCCTGATAGATCAGGGCCTGATCAACAAGACTGTTACTGTTGGCCACATGTAATCCAACGTACGAACCACAGCCCGGCTGATCGGGTATTGACTTTAGTTATCTGTCCAGCTCACTCTTGAAGGCAGCCAGGGGTCTAGTGATAATTTTCCTTATGCCTGGTGAGAGGCTGTTGAACAGTCTTGGGCCCCGGACACTTACTGTGTTTTCTCTTAGTGTACTACTGGCGCCTCTACTTTTCATTTGGGGTATATTGCATCGTTTGCTCAGTCTTTTGCTTTCGTAGGGAGTGATTTATGCGTGCAGATTTGGAACCAGTAGCTCTAGGATTTAACAGGTATAGATTATGATGTATCTCTCTCGCCTGCGCTCCAATGAGTACAGGTCAAGTAATTCCAAGCGTTCCCAGTAATTAAAGTGTTTGACGGAACTTATATGTACAGTAAAGGTTCTCTGTACATTCTCTAGATCTGTGATTTCATCTGCCTTTAATGGAGCTGTTAGTGTACAGCAGTATTCCAGCCTAGAGAGAACATATGCCCAACAAATAGGATAAGGATTTTAACATTAATTTGATACGATGCATAAATATTGACTGCCGAAAAAAAGCTAACCAAAAGTTGCAGTTATCATTTATTGAGATTTTTTTTTAAAACACCGGCCGCGGGGGCGTTGACCCCTGGGAACAACCTTCAGGCAGCTGCCTCCCACCGAGGTAGGGTGACTTGGAAAATATAAAGGCACATATTCACATTCATTCAATAGCTGTCTAGGGAGAGTCTAATGACTCCCAAATGCAACAGATACACCAAGGTATATATGTAACAATAGCATTTTTTATATAAAAATACTTAACTTCCTCTTCGATGT
>WNWK01002237.1:65000-97500 GCA_009830355.1 Cherax destructor
TCCTACTAATCTCAAAACTACGTATTCTCTGCATTATATTCACACCACATATTGCCCTCAGACATAACTTCTTCACTGCCTCCAGCCTTCTCCTTATTGCAACATTCACCACCCATATAAATGTGTTGGTATAACTATTCTCTCATACATTCCCCTCTTTGCTTCCATGGATAAAGTTCTTTGTCTTCACAGACTCGTCAGTGCCCCACTCACCTTTTTCCCCTTGTCAATTCTATGATTCACCTTATCTTTCATAGACCAATCTGCTGACACATCCACTCCAAAATATCTGAAAACATTCACCTCCTCCATACTCTCTCCCTCCAATCTGATATCCAATCTTTCGTCACCTATTTTTTTTTTTATCCTCATCACCTTACTCTTTCCTATATTTACTTTTAATTTCCTTCTTGTACAGAACCGTATTAGACCGAAAGAAAGTAGTTATTCAGTTAAAAAAAAACTTTTTGATAGAGATTCTCATGAAAGACTATGACATGAATGCTAGAAATGGTTATTTTCATAACCATAATTTTTAAAAGGGTGGACTGGTAAGCCAGCGGAAGGCCTCGGTCAGATGACCAAGAGCTCCAGCGGCGGGTCATCATATGACTAAGACCCGCGTTAGGAAACACTTGTCCTGTTTCCTGACAAATCTTACCTAACCTAACCTAACATGAATGATTATTTCCTTACCAGTCACCTGATACCTAATTTCAGAGCTGTGTGTCTATAGAGATTTTGCACTGAAAACCTCAAAGAAATATAATATACTTATGTCAGTACCGTGGGGTGAAACGATTCACCAGAAACCCGCACTCAGGCAAAGGACCAGGTCTTACCGAAACGTCGTCACTGGTCTCCTCTCCTAATTTGCGAGTTCTTGGAGAAGTGGACATTAAATGTCCACAGATACAATAAAGATACATAAGATACAATGCAATACAGATGCGGTAGAGACAGGATAAAGAAATCAACCCAATAACAGGCCAAAACTAACCATTACGTCACCGTCAACAAGGGTGTATATTTTCCCCTCTTGCAACGGATGGTCAGGAAAAAATCGTTGGTGAAACAGGAAAAAAGTCTGATTAAACGTGTGTGAGTGTACACAAATGAGATTTCAGAACGGGGAGAGAAAAAAAAACTGAGTTATGTTCTGTCATGTACCTGATTGTGACCACATTATAGATTTTGGCAATTGCCAACATGTTTTTAAATCAGATAATTGTGTTAAGAGGCTTATTCTCAAGTCAAAACTCGTTGCGTCGGTTCCAAAATTCCATTTGACGGGCAAAACAGTTTTGAATGAGATAATTCTTGAAGAAAACAAACAGGTTCGGAATAATTTTTTATTGTGGCAAATAGGAACGATGGGTATATGTATAATAGGGATGAGACGAATGATAGGTATGATAGATATAACACGAATGATAGGCATGATAGATATAACACGAATGATAGGCATGATAGATATAACACGAATGATAGGCATGATAGATATAACACGAATGATAGGCATGATAGATATAACAGGAATAATAGGCATGATAGGTATGATAATGCCCAAGAGAAACCCGTAAAGCTGGATTCAGAGGCGTTGTGCTTGCAGGTATAGGAATAAATACACAATATTCATAATACGGAAAGTTCGGGTATTAATACATAATGCATACAGGTATGAGTGTAGAGAAGCAATATACAAAACAAAGAGATTTTAACGGTACCTGGTTCGGAGGTTCGACCCCCGCAAACACAACTCCGTGAGTACACGCGCGCTCACACACACACACACACACACACACACACACACGTTACGCCCCCGGTGGCCCAGTGGGTAAAGCTCTCGCTTCACGCACGGAGGGGCCGGGTTCAATTCCCGGTGGGGCAGAAACATTTCGAAGTGTTTCCTTACACACACACACACACACACACATACATACAACAGGCCTAGTGTCTAATTGACATGTGCCTAGGACAAAATGGTAACTAACTAACTAACACACACACACACACACACACACACACACACACACACACACACACACACACTGGGTAGACAGGACGGGGTGCGTCACCAACAAGGGATGTATCAAGTGCTAGAGGGCATACACACAACTGAGGAGGAGGTGAAGCAGTTACTCAGTGACCTTGATACCTCAAAGGCGATGGGTCCGGACAATATCTCCCCGTGGGTTCTTCGGGAAGGAGCTGAGGTACTGAGTGTGCCACTTACCATAATATTCAACACATCCCTTGAAACTGGGCAGCTACCTGAGGTATGGAAGAAGGCCAACGTAGTCCCCATCTTTAAAAAAGGAGACAGAAAAGAGGCACTAAACTATAGACCGGTGTCACTTACGTGTATAGTGTGCAAAGTCCTGGAAAAAATCATCAGGAAAAGAATGGTGGAGCATCTGGAGCTGAACAGGATAATAAACACCAGACAGCACGGATTCAGGGAAGGCAAATCCTGTGTAACAAACCTCCTGGAGTTCTATGATAAAGTAACAGAGGTAAGGCAAGAGAGAGAAGGGTGGGTTGACTGCATTTTCCTGGACTGCAGGAAGGCCTTCGACACAGTTCCTCATATGAGATTAGTAAAGAAGTTGGAAGACCAAGCATGTATAACAGGAAGGGCACTGGAATGGATCAGGGAATATCTCACAGGGAGGCAACAACGGGTCATGGTGCGCGATGAGGTATCACAGTGGGCGCCTGTGACGAGCGGTGTACCGCAGGGGTCAGTCCTAGGACCAGTGCTATTCTTGGTATATGTGAATGACATGACGGACGGGATAGACTCAGAAGTGTCTCTGTTCGCAGATGATGTGAAATTAATGAGGAGAATCACATCGGATGAGGACCAAGCAGGACTTCAAAGAGACCTGGACAAGCTTGACATCTGGTCTAGCAACTGGCTTCTCGAATTTAACCCCACCAAATGCAAAGTCATGAAGATCGGAGAAGGGCAAAGAAGACCGCTGACAGAGTACAGGCTAGGTGGACAAAGGCTACAAATCTCACCAAAGGAGAAAGACTTTGGGGTGAGTATAACGCCAAGCACGTCTCCGGAAACACACATCAACCAGATAACCGCGGCAGCATATGGGCGACTGGCAAACCTAAGATTAGCGTTCCGTTACCTTAACAATGAATCGTTCAAGACACTGTACACCGTGTACGTCAGGCCCCTACTAGAGTATGCAGCACCAGTCTGGAACCCACACCTGGTTAAGCATGTCAAGAAATTAGAGAAAGTGCAAAGGTTTGCGATAAGGCTAGTTCCACAACTCAGGGGACTGCCCTATGAAGAAAGGTTGAGGGAAATAGGACTAACAACACTGGAGGACAGAAGGGTTAGAGGAGACATGATAACGACATACAAAATACTGTGGGGAATTGACAAGGTAGATAGTGACAGGATGTTCCAGAGAGGGAACACAGACACAAGGGGACACAACTGGAAGCTGAAGACTCAGATGAGTCAAAGGGATGTTAGGAAGCACTTCTTCAGCCATAGAGTAGTTAGGAAGTGGAATAGTCTAGAGAACGATATAGTGGAGGCGGGAACCATACATAGTTTTAAGACAAGGTATGATAAAGCTCATGGAGCAGGGAGAGCAGAGACCCAGTAGCGGACAACGAAGAGGCGGGGCCAGGAGCTGAGTCTCGACCCCTGCAACCACAATTAGGTGAGTACAATTAGGTGAGTACACACACACACACACATACACACACACACACAAACACACACACAATCTTTCATGTGTAAAAGCTAGATTTACCACATTAACCAATAAAAAAAATAGAAGATTATTTCTGGATCTCAAAATATTTTTGAAACGTGTTTGTTTTTCGAGTTCTTTTATATTTGTTTTAATCCTATTTTATTTCGCAAGATGTAATTCCCACGTTCAGATTTCACGTTTTATTACGAAATATTTCTGACGACTTGCTCCTGATCCAGGAAACTGGAGCAATTCTACCCTTTCTTGGATCAAACCTAATTGCTTTCAGTTCTCTGGGCGCTGTATGACCCTTCAGGTTTTTCCTCTCTCTCATGACTATAATAATATAATAATAATAATCAGTAATTATATATATATATATATATATATATATATATATATATATATAATATGTTTTCTCCGTGGGGAAGTGGAAAAGAATCTCTCCTCCGTAATTCATGCGTGTCGTAAGAGGCGACTAAAACGCTGGGAGCAAGGGGCTAGTAACCCCTTCTCCTGTATATATTACTAAATGTAAAAAGAAGATTTAACTTTATACTTATCTTCTTTTTTTGGGTCACCTACCTCGGTGGGAGAGGAGCCGGTGTGTTGAAAAAAATAAATAAGTTTGAGTGTGTGTGTGAGAGTGTGTTTACGAGTGTGTGTGGGAGAGTGTGTTTACGAGTGTGTGTGTGTGTGTGTGTGTGTACATCTTCATTTAAAACTTAATTTATCCAATATGTGAGTGATATTAGTGAGTACGCAGCTCCAGTGTGAAGCCCTCAGTTAGCAAAACACAGAGTGAAACTTGGCAGCGTCGATAGAAGAGCATAAACACTGGTGTCAAAGTATAAAAAAAAAAAAAACTATGAAGAAAAAAGTGCAAGAGCTAGACCAAATTCTTCTAGAAAGAAAAACGGAAGAGGATATAATCACAACATACAAAAAATATTTTATAATTGATGAAGCAGGAAGAAGGGGGCGTGGTTAGACATTACACATTCCAGTGAACCTCAGACATAAGCGAAAAATATTTCTTCGGAAAAAAAAAATATGGAATGAACTGGACAAAGGCAGAGTGAAAATAAACTCCATACATGGCTTCAGCAGACATGACACACTGAAAGTATTGAAGAAAAAGCCGAAGAGGAAGTCTTCATTGTGGCAGACACTGTCTAATTTGACTTAAAGCTTTACACAGAGCGAAACGTTGCCACAATAAATTCTTGCTTTACGTCTTTCAATAGACATGACGGAAGTATTTCGTGTCAGTCGGTTAAAAGTATAGACGCGAAGCCAAGAGCCAGAGCTCAACACTCACAAACAGTCAATTACAGGTAGGTAATTACACACAAACACGCTCCCGCACTCAAACTTCAATAAACATACAAAAAAAATCAAACTACCAATAAATTTAACAAATGAAAAAAACGCTTTTCACTTAAAAAGTTTTGCTATTGTCATCACAAATTTGACGTCACAAGCACACGCAAAAAACTGGCAACTCAACACTGGGATAGAAAATGGGTAAAAATGTTTATTTACATCTGAAGTGAATCATTACCATGGCAACCTTTAATGACAACAATGGAGAGGTTTCTGTTGCTGGTTTGGTGGAGGAGTGGTGGTGGTGGTGGTGGTGGTGGTGGTGGTGGTGGTGGATGCTGGCAGAGGAGGGTGGTGGAGGGTTAAAGGTTGTGGTGGTGGAAAAGAAGTGAAGGGGGGTGGCGGTGAAGTGAATGCGAAGTGCACAATAAACTAGCCGCTTTGAAAATCCAAAAAAAAAAAAACTTTGAAGTACCATTGACTGGAAAGTCCATGCTTAGTATGCCCATGATTAGCAAAAATGTTATTATTATTATTATTATTATTATTATTATTATTATTATTATTATTATTATTATTATTATTATTATTATTATTATTATTATTATTATTATTATCATTATTATTGTTATTATTACGATCAAAACCAAGGGCTAAACCCACAAGGATGAGCTAAAGATGAAATATGCGAAGGCCAGAGGCCAGTGAAGGTCAGGAGTATGTAAGAGGCAGAGTCAGTAAGGGTAGCTGGGAGCGTTGAAGGGAAAATATAATCAGAGTTGGTGTAATGAAACAGTTGCTGACAAAAATTCAGAGAAGAGGTCTGCGTCTAGGGTGGTGCTGTCAGCTAGGAGGTCAAATCAAATAAGTGCTTTAGGGCGGTGACTGCGCCGGAGGTAAATAGACAGGACAGTCTATTAAGAGAAAGTGAACTGACAAAGGAACTTGACAATTCTGACGGAGAGGATGCTGAACACTTCTCTGTGAGATACCCACGAGTGAGTCCTGTGTGTCCGATACGAATACGAGAGAGCGTAGTCCCCCAAACACAATAAATGATAAGAAGAACAGAAACCCAAGCAAGGGTTGACAAAATACAATTTGTTATGAATCAACTTAGACCAACGTTGTTGCCAACGGTTGCGAAGTTGTCTAGAGATTACTGCAAAATAGTCCCAGAATGTAATATACGTTTATGAAATGAAGTCATGAACAGGTGACAGCCTATCGGAGGCCGTCTGCTCGTTGCTCGTTGTTCTGCTGGGTCCAGGGACCCAGCAGAACACCCACATGTCCAGGGACACAGCAGAACACCCATTTGTCCAGGGACCCAGCAGAACAACCACATGTCCAGGGACCCAGCAGAACACCCACATGCCCAGGGACCCAAGAGAACACCCACGTGTCCAGGGACCCAGCAGAACACCTACGTGTCCAGGGACACAGCAGAGACCCATGTCTTTGTTTTTACTGGAAATGTGGAGCAACCAGTTGTATAGGAAGAGGATGAGGAGAATCAAATTTTTGGATAGTTTGTAACTCACTAAAGGAGCCTGAAACTACTACTGATGTTAAGCTAGGCAGGGATGCAATACCTATAACAGCCATGAGAACTGCAAACAACTCAGCAGTGAGTAAACAAATTATTAGAAAACGCCTCAGTCCACACCTTCCACTTCACCTGCAGATTAGTCTATAAAAAAAACGATTTTTCATGTCATGTTTCTGTCAGCCTTGAAACAAATAAATAAACAAATAAATAATAAATTTATTTCCACAAGGTACATAACATATGCAACTGCATTTTTATATTACGTCATAAAGAAGGGTGGAAATCGAAAATTACGTCCAAAAAAACAAACTCAAATTCATTAATTTTATTGAACATATACAAATAACTCATTTATAATGATTATATTATTACACATTAACTCAGTGACTAATCACGTTTCACTCGATGGAGAGCACTGAAAATAATAAATAATTTTAATCTCATGTGAAATCATTGAATTTAGAAATGAATCACCGTGAGAAAAAAAAATATTATTGCAGGTTATTTATGTCAAAGATGTTCACCCGGTGGAGTTATCAATCAGCTGATAACACTGAAAGGTGTATTTATACGCCTGTTGTTATCGTCATCATAGTCATCATCATCATCATCATCATCATCATCATTATCACTTCATTATTTATAGTTTTAAAATTATTTTAAAAATTCATTTTCTGACGTTCATTTCCCATCATCATCCTCACGTTCATTTTCAACATCATTCTCACGTTCATTTTCAACATCATTCTCACGTTCATTTTCAACATCATTCTCACCTTCATCACTGAAAATGGCCTTCACATGTCTGTTAAATTGACGATATTCTCGATGACTTTGAGATTGATGTCAATTTAATTATTATTATTATTATTATTATTATTATTATTATTATTATTATTATTATTATTATTATTATTATTGTCAGTTACTATTTTCATATAAATATCATAATTGATGACAGTTATGATACTGATGACATATATGATTTTAATAATGACGTCACTGTTGATTTCTATAAGATGGCAGGGAAAACTATGATGATATAAGTATTAAGAATGATTTTGATTATTATGATAAATGGTTTTCATGATGATAGTGCTGCTGATGATGATTATAGTGATGACATTGGTGGTGTCATCATTATTATCATTTGTATATCATTTGTATTTGACATGTAGCTCTGAGTTGTCATCTATGTTGTTTTACTCACTATTGTATCCTTGTTAATGTATTTTGACAATGTATTGTATCTTGAAATAAATTTTATATATATTTAATAAAAGATGGGGTGGTAGGGGAAGTGGCATATTCAAATGGCTTCAGAAAGACATCTAAATATTCTTCCTTGAAGCCTTTTATCCACTTCCCGAGGCTATGGGACCCACAATTCACACACAATATATATATATATATATATATATATATATATATATATATATATATATATATATATATATATATATATATATATATATGTATATATTGCGTAGGCAGCTGTGGTCAATATTCACTCTGAAATATACTTTTCCTATAACGTTTAGACAAACGAGTATGTTACAGCTTTGTACGGCAAGTATACTGGCGTATAATGAGTATTTTGGGAGTGGCGACATATACAGTATGTGTAGAGTTTCGCTGTATGTTTTTTTAATGTATGTAGAGAAAGTCTTGTTTTCTTTTCGTGTGTCGTGTTTGTTTGTGTTTTGACACGACACTTCATTTGTAGTCGTATCTTGTGAAAAGATACTTCGTGTTTGTAGCTGTGTCTATTGAAATATTGAAAAAGATAGTTTCTCTGAAGCAGTATCTTTTGAAAAGATACTTCCTCTGTAGCTGTATCTTTTGAAAAGATAACGGCGATGAAAGATAGTTTAAATGGAACAGTATTGAGTAGTTGTACATTATCGATGGAATTATGCTGAGCAAATTGTTTTGAAAGGTAATTTTATTTAATAATAAAACAAGTTAACCTAACCTAACCTTACATAACCAAACCTAAGCTAACCTAGGCTAACCAAATTTAACTTAACCTAACCTAGCCTAAAATAACCAAGAATAACCTAATGTAAGCCAACCAAACCCAGGCAGACTCTACCTAACTCAGTCTGCCCAGGAAGTACATTCTGTGACAGCCAAAATAACACAGTTGATCAGAAGAATAACAGAACAGACACACATGAGTGTTCTCTCTAAGTCGACTTTTGACAGCAATATTTCTTCTTCTTCTTCTCTCTCTCTCTCTCTCTCTCGCTCGCTCACTCTCGCTCTTCCCTCTGTTGCACATTAAAGTTCACTTCCCTCTGGTCTCCTTCACAGCTCTCCATAAAGGCGACATTGAAGGTGTTTTCAATCACTTTAAGGGCCCGCTCCCATTAGGAAAATTGTAGTCTCCCAGTATAGCCAGCCGTACCGACTCGCTGGGATTTTTTAAAAAGCTCCTTTTCCTTGGTTACCCTCGACTATGTTGCTTGAGGGTGACCGTTAATGCTGTTAGTAGCCGTTAAAACCGTTAACGGCCACTAAATCCCTCGATAGCCGTTGACACGCTAATAGAAACCGAGATTATTTTTCCCTTTGCTTTTATTACATTACTGTTATTATTATTATTATTATTATTATTATTATTATTATTATCATTATTATTATTATTATTATCATTAAAGGAACTGGGGTTGTTGAGGTGGTTCGGACATGTAGAGAGGATGGAACGAAATAGAATGACTTCGAGCGTATAAATCTGTAGAGGAAGGAAAGCGGGATAGGGGTCATCCTAGGAAAGATTGGAGGGAGGGGGTATAGGAGGTTTTGTGTGCGAGGGGCTTGGACTTCCAACAAGCAAGCGTGAACGTGTTAGATAGGAGCAAATGGAGACAAATGGTTTTTAGAACTTTACGTGCTGTTGGAGTGTGAGCAAGGTAACATTTATGAAGGATTTCAGGGAAACCGGCAGGTCAGACTTAAGTCCTGGAGATGAGAAGTACAGTATCTGCACTCTGAAGAAAGGGTGTTAATGTTGCAGTTTTATAACTGTAGTGTAAGCAAGCCTCTGGTAAGACAGGGATGGAGTGAATGATTTTTTTTTCGGGACACCCTGCGTTGGTGGGAAACGGCCGATGTATATACATATAGTTATATATATATATATATATATATATATATATATATATATATATATATATATATATATATATATATATATATTGAAGATATATGTACATGCACATGAAATCACTCATGTTTTTTTCCCTATTTTAACTGCGGTATTTTTTAGTATATATCTGTAATCATATATCATAAATGAAATCCTGATCCAGTAACGACAATACATTGTTGGGTTATCATACTTAGCAACTTCTTTTACCTATTGCAGAAGGTAGTCAAAGACTTATGAACAATTAAATTCGCCGATTTCCTCTTAATGACAGTTAAAGGCAGTTACTGACCGTTAAAATAAGTTGAATACAGTTAAGATCGTCCGTTAATGGCGGTTATCGACCGTTAACGAGGACCGGGGAAAATGAACAACTATTAACTACCGCAGGGGGCGTAACCCCCAGAGGCCTTTAATTACTCTTAGTGACAATAAATACTGAGGTTTTTCCACTGGTCACACGCTGGTCTTTGAGACGAGTCGAGTCCCTTGATGCTGTCTATACTACCTTCTTGAAAACAGGGTAAAAAAAAATTACGGTGAGAAAAGGTGGAAGAGGAAGAATAATTGGCTGAAGAGAGAGAAAAAAATGAGAAAATTGAAGAAAAGTGTAACAAACAAAACTTCATTAATTAGTAATAATAGAAGAAATGTAAAAAAAATGTGATGATAGGAGAGGAGCTTTA
Organism: Cherax destructor; assembly: GCA_009830355.1. NCBI lineage: Eukaryota > Metazoa > Arthropoda > Malacostraca > Decapoda > Parastacidae > Cherax > Cherax destructor. Next base: position 75,447 of record WNWK01002237.1, read on the forward strand.
AACGAAGAGGAACTTTAAACGAAGAGGAACTTTAAACGAAGAGGAACTTTAAAAAAGTAGTAGCAGTAAGCAAGCAGTTGCTTCCACCTCGCAACTTTGCAACAGGAAGACATGAAAGCTTTGTTCACTGACTCTGAACAGCTGCATGGACTGAATACTGTTGTTGTTGTTTGTTGATGTCGCGTGAAATCAAAACAACTAGCGCATGTGATGACATGAATGTTGTCTTGTGATTTTCTCGTCTGTCTCTGTCTCTCTGTCTGTTTGTCTCTCTCTCTCTCTCTTTGTCTATCTGTCTCTTTGTCTCTCTATCTATCTATCTTTCTATCTATCTATCTATTTATTTATCTATCAATCTATCTAAATATTCGGAATGGATCAAAGGACTTATTTACGTAGTTCTGCGTAGAACAAACAGGAAGCGGTTGCCAGCTCATGCTATTTTTCGTCAGGAGTCTTATTCAAGGGAAACAAAATGGTAAGCAACTCAAGCTATTCCTCCACCTGAGTACTTTCCTTACAAGGAAAAAAAAGATGATGTTAGAGTTCATTGTATTTAACAAACACACTGAATCAGTGATGATCAGGGTAAGCAGCTCACTGTCATAGGTTTAACCGTAATGCGTTTAGAATGTCAGGAAGTTTGTAAATAAAGAAGCCTAATTAATATTTTTATTTTAGGCTCGACTCAACATGGGTTATAAAAATGCTTATGTGAGGAAGTGGCAACAAGAGCAGATGCAGCCCTGCCAATGGACTGATTGGTTTAGATCTGTCAGTGAATTTAATTTGTAATGTTTGTCTATCGAAAGTTAAGCAAGAAATTTATTATTCAACAATTGCTTTCGAAGCTTATTTGATCAAGGGATAACTGAAACAATCTTCTTTGGGGTTGTTTTAAGAAACATATATTAAATGAACATATCTTCCATGGAGGAATGAAAGGCTTCTGTTGTCATCAGTAATACAATTCACGAAGATTATAGAATTTAATATCGTTTCATGTTTATCCGCTTCTTACTGTGTTTAAGTACTTCAAGACATTTGGCAAGATTTTTGGTGACAGTGTCTGGTTCCTTTCTTAACATTTAAATATCAGTTACAATGAATAATTTAAGTATGATAAAAGCTCGTCAGTTCTCAGTAATAACCCTCATGAATAGAGAAACTCAGAAGAGTAATTGATCTGTATATTTCGACCCCCCTGGAGGGGCTACTTGAGCATCAAGTCCAATATTAGGTTCACCGTGCCACTGTTACGAGGAATACCAATCTCCTTTATATTAAGGAGTTTGATAAACCACGGAACGGGTGGGGCTTGAATCCATGATAGGTGAGCCCAAAAACAGTCAGTTTGATAGTTTTAAAAGAGCAAGAAACAATCCCCAGGGCTTCGCTTTACATTAGCTCCAATGATCGAAATTTATTGTTTCCTTTAACTAGTGTTAGCAGAGGTGCAGCACAACCTATCAAGCCTCTAATATAGTCAACATACATCATTTTCCATAATCTTACACCAGCATCATAGTGTTGTGGTCATCAATGGCTCTTTAGTGCATTTATTCTCTCATTGCATTTATTATGTAACCTGTATTATGGTTGGATGAGGGTTATGTCTACATCAAAATAGCATGTATGGATGGTAAAATTATTTTTCTTTAGAATATGCGTTAAGAAAAAACTACAATGGCGGTACAGCGTCCACACATTAAAAATATTATTAATATATGAAAGTTCAAAGAGAGTGGAGATTCATGATTTTTTTTTTTTAAATAAGTTGTGAAGCAAAGATCAAAAGCATTGGAAATGCCCTCAGTTGAAGACAGGCAAAGGACATAAGACAATTACATGTAAAGCGACGTGAAGAGGTGGATAGGGAGGACTTCTTGGTGTCAGAAGTAGGGAGATCAAGAGACCAGAAATTTCAAGCGATGTTTAAAGGATATTGAAAAACACTCCTTCACACAACTTGTCCTCATTTGAATAAGTAAAATGTTTGCCGTGGTTCTCAACGTGAATTTCTTAACGCTTCTCATGATTTTAATATTTTTTTTTATCTTAAGTTAAGGTGTGTTTAATTTAACTCACGTTAGATTAGGTTGCATTAGGTTAGGTTATATGGGCTTCGAGGTGACAGAGGGGAAAAAATGTTATAATCATAATAATTTTTAGATGGATAGACCGGTAAGCCAGCTGAAGGCCTCGGTCAGATGACAAAAAAACTCTAGCGGTGGGTCTTCATACGACCAAGAACCGCGTCAGGAAACACTTATCCTGTTTCCTGACAAATCTTACCTAACCTAACCTAAAAAAAAAAATAAGGCAATGATTTCATCTGACGAAGGAGCGGATATCGCCACTTCCTTGAATCAAGAGCCCTTCACCAAACATAGAAGAGGATCTAGGAGTAATCTTAGGCCATCAATATAGGACTAATCGCAAATAAAAATAAATGTCAGCCACACCTAAAACAACATAATAAAATGAGTAGATAAAGCAGAATAAAAAAATGTCGATAAATTAAAGAGAGAGATAAGAGGGACGACCCACCAGGAGGGAATTCGCTAAAAATTCCTTCGTTGGTATGTAGTGAAGGAGGAAAAAGAGACGTGACAAACATCCTGAAAGGATACGAAGGTATAGAAAGATTTTGTAGCGCCCTCGGCAGGGGGCGAAACAAGAGGCCACAATATGGACACATATATACAGCCTTTTGGGATTTCTTTTAGGATTCGTTTCGTTCACCAAGAGCTTTATCAGCCCAACGTTTCGCTCACCAGGAGCTTTATCAACCTAATGGTTCTCTTCACCTGGAGTTTTATTAAAGGAATGTTTCACTTGACAGAAGCTTTATCAATGCTGTGCTTCACTCACCAGGAGCTTTATCATTCGATTGTTTTGCTCACTTGGTGTTTATATATATATATATATATATATATATATATATATATATATATATATATATATATATATATATATATATATATATATATAACAGAATGGAGGACAGGTGTAGGGTAGGCGGGCCGGACCAGAATAACACAGTTGACATCACCTCACAGCAGTGTCTAGTCTACCTGGGAACAATTGGAATAAAACTCTGGAGATGCTAAAACTTCCAGTGTTCTCTGCGCAGTTTTATTGCTAAAACTGATAACTGTCAGGCAACGACATCACGGTCGATCCTCTTCATTATTTTTATTTTAAGATGAATCTGGCCTCGTTAACTGTGGAAAGAGAGTGGTATCTACATCAGTACCACAATCAGAGGTCTTGCTGGTATGATACCGAAATATCTTGCAGATAAAAAGGCTGGTTCGTATGTCTTACCATAACGAAATCACGATAATGTTTATGTCTGAGAGATGGTCAAAAATTTAGGGATTTAGACATGTGTTAACGAACATAAGTATGCCTGAATAAAGACTTGATGCATTAGAAATGTGGTATCAACTAAGACTTCACCGAATAAGTGTCTTTTTGCCACAGAAATATGCCTGCCTTGTTAATAATACCAACAATTTTCATTATAATCATGGTACGCAATATACTCACGTAGATGAGTGAGACGCATGTTCAAGGTTGATTCATCTTTACCTCAACTGCTTCTGTTGTCTCTCTATTCTACTGAAGAAGGCTACTGTGCAGACGAAATGCTTCAGAAATTAAAAAAATAGCTGTTGCACATGTGTCGTTCTGAAATCCAACAATGCCTGTGTTATTCACAGGAAGATAAGAAAGGCCACCGCTATTTAATGAGGTGGAGTGAGACTGGTCTCATCTTGAAAGAACAGGATCTACGTAGCCATTAGTGAGAATGAATGTGCACACGCACACACACACACACACACACACACACACACACACACACACACACACACACACACACACACACAAGAGCAGAGTCAGCAGAAGACAACCAGAGCAGGGCAGAGCAACAAGCGCAAACACACACAAAACCACCCCCAGAACCCCACAGCCAAACACGCTATCCCAACACAACCCACAATCCACACTTACAGCCCCACCCCACACTATGCTGTAGAATCTCAGAGCACACTGCCAGGTCCCCCACCACCACAGACTCCCCAGAACACACTGTTGGAGAGGAAACTGAAGGTATGGTACATAAACGCCGATGGAATAACGAATAAGTGGGAGGAGTGGCACGAAAGAGTCAAAGAGACATCACCGGACATCATAGCTCTCACAGAAACCAAGCTCACAGGAATGATAACAGATGCCATCTTTCCAACGGGATATCAGATCCTGAGAAAATACAGAGGGAACTGAGGGGGAGGAGGAGTGGCACTGCTTATCAAAAACCAATGAGATTTTGATGAGCTGGAGAGAGGAGAAGCAAGAGACTACATAATAGGAACACTTCAGTCTGGAGGTCTCAAGGTGGTAATTGCAGTAATGGTAAATTAGACACATATGTAACACTTGGGTATCTTTATTGAGGAAACGTTTCGCCATACAGTGGCTTCATCAGTCCATACAAAGGAGAATCGTGAAGAACAGGAGGAGTTTGAGGTGGTCAGTCCCTCAACCTTGAGTCGATGTTGTCAGTCCATCAATCTTGAATAGAATACAGCATATGTGCGAAGAGGTAGCTTATATACTGTAGGCAGGAGAGGTGCAGCAGTCGTAGGAGGTGTCACATTTGACCAATGTGGAAGTAGGTCTAGCCCAAGGGTTAGGCAAGCGAAGAATTCCCTGTATTAAGATACCAAGATGTTGCAACATCTTGGTAAGGGACACTACCAGAGAGAGAGGAGAGGATGAACCAGCAAGACTGGACCTAGTATTCACCTTGAGTAGCATAGATATTGAGGACATCACATATGAAAGACCCCTCGGGGCCAATGACCACATGGTTCTGAGCTTCGAATACATAGTAGAGTTACAAGTGGGGAGGCAAAGCAGGAAGGGCATTACGAATGAAGCCAAACTACAAGAGAGGGGACTACACAGGCATGAAGAATTTCCTGCACAGGGTTCAGTTGGACAAAGAACTGGCAGGGAAGTCATCAGTATGCAAGGAAGCTGAGGAGAGGTTTGTACCCAAGGGTAATAGAAATAACGAATTGGTAAATTAGACACATATGCAACACTTGGGTATCTTTATTGACGAAACGTTTCGCCACACAGTGGCTTCATCAGTCCATACAAAGGAGAATCGTGAAGAACAGGAGGAGTATGAGGTGGTCAGTCCCTCAATCTTGAGTCGATGTTGTCAGTCCATCAATCTTGAATAGAATACAACATATGAGCGTAGAGGAAGCTTATATACTGTAGACAGGAGAGGTGCAGCAGTTGTAGGAGGTGTCACATTTGTCCAATGTGGAAGTAGGTCGTGCCCAAGGAATAGGCAAGCGAAGAATCTCCTCCTGTTCTTCACGATTCTCCTTTGTATGGACTGATGAAGCCACTGTGTGGCGAAACGTTTCCTCAATAAAGATACCCAAGTGTTGCATATGTGTCTAATTTACCAACTCGTCGGTTCTCTGAACCATTCATTTACAGAAATAACGAAAAAGCCAGGATGAGCCCTTGGGGCTTGGGTCACCCAAAGGTATTGAGAGGCCAAAACCAAGTGTGCTAGACAATAGAAGAAGTATAGAAGTCAAAGGACCCAGGAGAATAAGGAGAGCAGTCGTAGAGCCAGAAATGAATATGCACAAGTAAGAAGGGAGGCCCAACGACAATATGAAAATGACATAGCAGCGAAAGCCAAATCTGACCCGAAGCTGTGGGGTACCACAAGGTTTGGTATTCTGGTTAATACTGTTTCTGGTTTATATGAACAACATACTATATGGGATGTGTCAGATGTATCTCTGTTCGCTGATGATGTAAAATTGATGAGGAGAACACAAACAGCTGAGGACGGGAAAAGGCTGCAAATTTATCTGGACAAACTGCTGGGTTGGTCAGATAAGTGGTTGCTTTAATTAAACACCCAGAAAATGCAAGATTATGAAGATTGGGGAAAGGGCCAGAAGACCAGACATGGAGTATACACTCGAGATGCAGAGGCTGTACACCTCATTCTAAAAAAAGGACCTGGAAGTAGGTATAGTGCCTAGCATATCGCCAAAGGCTCACACCAACCGAAAAATCTCTGCAACCAATACTCGCCTGGTAAATCTGAGAGTGGCCTTCAGGAATCTAAACAAAGAGTGATTCTGGGTGCTTTGTACTATATATGTCTGGCCCATCTTATAATACACAGCTCCAAAATGGAACTCACACCTGAGAAGACACATTACGAAAGTGGAGAAAGTGCAGAAGCATGCAACGAGAGCAGTGAGGTATGAGTTACGATGAGACGTTAAAGCAATTGAATCTAACCATACCACGGACGGGGATTGAACTCACCATGAGTTCAATCCCCGTCCGTGGTATGGTTTGTTTACAATCGTGTTATTACGATTTCGTGAATCAAACTGAATCTAACAACCCTGGACAGAGGGACCTGAGAAGACATGATGAAAACATCTAAAATACTCAAATGAACTGATAAGGGCAGACAGGGCCAGGCTATTTGAGAGGCGGGAAACAGGTACTCGGGGGGAGGGGGGGAAGCAAAGCTGGAAGTTAAAGACAGATGAGTCACAGGGATGTCAGGAAGAATTTTTTTAGTCTCAGGGTGGTCGGGAAGTGGAATGACCTGACGAAGAAGTCGCTGAGGTAGACTTCATACGTGAATCTGGCAAGCGGCAAGTTGAGCAGTGGGGGCCAGGAGCTAAGACATATAAATGAGTACATGTAGGTGAATTCACACACACACAAACACACACATACACACATATACACACACACACATACACGCACACACACATACACACGCACACACACACACACACACACACCTCCCTCTCGTGAGGCACAGGTAAATCAATAACACATTACACAACAGCGTCCAGCAGCCAACACCACAAACACAGGTGTGCGAGAGAGAGGACGCCTCACCCCAGCGTGGCAAGTGTGCGAGAGGAAAGATCTTGGAGGCAGATGTGTGACAGGAAAGATCTTGGAGGCAGGTGTGTGACAGCGGAGATATTGGAGGGGAAACTCAGAGTTTCTGGAAAATGAAAGACAGTGAAAGATGCCTGAATCAAAGTGAAATAATCGATACCAGGGCCGTCAGGGTGCGATGTGTTCAAGAGTGACTGTGGAAGCTGTGAGTGTGGAAATGACTGGTTGTGGGAGATGTGAGTGTGAAAGTGACTGGTTGTGCTAGTTGGGTGAAAGTGACTGGTTGTGCTAGTTGTGTGAAAGTGACTGGTTGTGGGAGATGTTAGTGTGACTGTGATTGGCTGTGGGAGATGTGAGTGTGAAAGTGACGTTTTGTGTTAGATTAGAGTGTGAAAGTGACTAGTTGTAGACGTGAGTGCGAAAGTGACTTGCTGTGGGGGATGTTGAGTGTGAAATTAATTGCGGAAACTGCGGGTCTGAGAGTGGGCATCAGTGCGAAAGATGCGAAGGCAGAAAAGCCCTTAAAATAGAACGATATTGAAAGGCGGAAATGTTCAGAGGCTGGTGATATATGTGCGAGAGGAAGAGATGTAAGGACTTGGGGCGACAGTGACAGGAACAGGAATCATTGCTATACAATATACATAATAACAACGACCCCTGGGTGCCACTCTGCATCAACGACCCCTGGGTGCCAGGCTGCATCAACGACCCCTGGGTGCCAGGTTGCATCAACGACCCCTGGGTGCCACTCTGCATCAACGACCCCTGGGTGCCAGGCTGCATCAACGACCCCTGGGTGCCAGGCTGCATCAACGACCCCTGGGTGCCACTCTGCATCAACGACCCCTGGGTGCCAGGCTGCATCAACGACCCCTGGGTGCCACTCTGCATCAACGACCACTGGGTAACAGGCTGCATCAACGACCCCTGGATGCCACTCTACATCAATGATCCCTGGGTGGCAGGCTGCATCGACGACCCCTGGGTGTTACTCTGCATGAACGACCCCTGGGTGCCACGATACATCAACGACCCCTGGGTGCTACGCCACAACAACCAGCTCAGGGTGCCACGCTAAATCAATGACCCAGGGTGCCACGTTGCATCCACGACCCCTGGGTGCCACGCTGACGGTGCCAACGACCTAGAGGGCCACACAGTGCCAAAACCTCAGGATGCCAGAAGGCAAGAGCACCAAAAGCCTGACCCTGCAGCACCTGGAGCTAGACATTATTCACCTCTCAGTGTAGCAAACACCCCCTACCCCTATCCCCTGCCCCTCCCCCCCCAACACCTCCCCCTTCCCCTCCCCTCCCCCACGAAAAAAATCCCCCAGTTCATCAACAACTTTTTCCAATTAGATAGATGGCAAGTTCAACTTTTTAATTAACTAATCCAGTCCCGGGGGGGAATTAAAGTAGGATGAGCTAGTTCCCTCGTTATGCTATCGATTCGACGGAGGTTCGCGACCGTAACGACCCGCCGTTCGGCGGGTCCCTGTCGCCGCCGTGAGGTATTGTCTCCGCACGCTGTTGGGCGTCGTTCCCCGCGCTGTGAAAGATAACATTCTAAAGGTGTTTTTCAGGTAACACCGAAGAATGTTTATAGAACATAAAAAAACTTTTTTTTCTTTTATCAGTACATTTCAAAGATAGTGTTTTTATCAGTAACTTTATCATAAAATTTCAACAAGCCAGAATCTCAAAAATAACTCAGGTTTTATATTATATATATATATTATATATTATATATATATATATATAATATATATGTATATAAATATATATATATATATATATATATATATATATAATATATATATAGGATGGTCCACCTCTGGGTCAATTAGACCCATTGCCTCGGAAGTGGATAAAAGACTTCAAGGAAGAATATTTAGATTTCTTTCTGAAGCCATTTGAATATTCCACTTCCCCTACCACCCATTTTTTTTTACAAACTTTATTTCAAGACAAAATACAATGGGGAGTAAAACAACATAGATAACAACTCAGAGCTACATGTCAAATACTTCGTCCAACTCCCCGGCAGTGGGCCGCGTGCCCAGAATACTGCAGGTATTTCCCCTCTGGATCGCAACACTGAGTCTCTGAAAGAGGAAGCTGGTCGCCCTGTGGTCCTTGGTTTCTATGATGAGTTTTCCACCCAGCTCCTTGAGAAACTTTAGAGCACACTTGCCCCATGCTCCATGGGTCTCCGACCCTATTGGGATGAAGTTATAGCAAGAGGGAAGGTCTTCATATTTGCGGGTCTTCTGGATCTCCCTGTGGCTGGCAGTTCCACCCCCTTCGGCTAAGGAGTGTGGCAGGTAGGTGTCTGCCAATGTGGCAGCACAGGTGTAGTCCCAAGCAATCTGCTTACCATCCTTCCAGGGTAGCATGGTGGCTCCATCAGGACGCTTTTGACTTCCATCAGACCTCTGCACTTGGGGTTCCCGTTGAGCTGGGCAACGGGCTGTGGCGAGGCTTCTCTTTATGATGTCATTGACCTCCTCATGTCTAGCATACTTCCCTTCTGATGTGTGACACACTAGACCATGAAGTCCGAATTGATCAGCCGTCACCCTGCCGCAAATACACCTATGTTCGGTGAGTATGGGGGCGGCTAGGCGAAGAGCAACACCAATCCGAATAGCCTGTGGGTCGAGTCGAGTGCCCAGAGAGGAATTGGGAACAGCAAGAAGGAAATCTCCTGAGTGTGGTGCCCTCACGGCTAGGAGACGAGCTTTGTCCTTTCCTGAAGCGTTGGTGAGCATTGTGTTGGAAATGTTTTCCATGATCGGTTTGTCCCAGTGGTACTGTTTGTGCTCTTTGGGAGGAGCTGGTCTACTGGAGGAGTCTGCCATGATGTCCCACTGCACTGCTGCTTCAATGAACTTGGGGTCTTGAGCTCCCACCACACCTCTCAAACGTTCAGGGACAATCCTCTTGACTAATCCACAGGAGGCCAAACACGATGACAGAAATGCAGGTAACGCTACATGCCTTGCTTTGCGCACCCCTATACCTCCAAGTCGCACTGGGAGGGTTGCCTGCTCCCATTGCTGATCCTCTAGTGACAGATTCAGTGCCTTCTTGAAGGTTGATCTCAGGTGTGCGTCATACTCGTCAAGTGTTGGGTTTTCAAAGAGGGTGCGCACCTCAAGAAGTAAGTGAGTCTTGGCATAGTAAGACACCTTGTGAGGAGATACAGGGCATATGGGCATCAAGATCACTTATTCTCTCCTCCATTCTTTTCAGGTCATTCACTTTGTCCTTGAGGACAGTGTCGATGGCGTGGTGACCCAGCGGTGCTCCCAGGAGAGTACTGTTGGATGGAGTGATAGTAGTGACTTCTGGGAGGATTGTTTGCACCACATTGATTATTTCCTGATTTGTTGTGATAATTTCACACTTTGAGGGATTAAGGATGAGTCCTAAGGCTTCTCCCTGTGTCTTCACCCGTTGTAGGTCCTCTAACAAGGACTCCCCAGTACCTGCCAGAGTGCCATCATCCAGGTACCAGATGTTGAGCTCGCTGCATAGGCTGGAAGTTAGTTCTCTTACTGCCAAACAGAAGAGAAGTGGAGCGAGTGGATCACCCTGCTGAACACCCTCAGATGAGGGAATTTCATGTTCCCCAAACAAAAGAGTCGAGGGTTTGCTGTATCCAGCTGAAATGAAGGGAAAGAGACTGGGGAACCGCTCTCGAACGGCTGGCAAGACGGAGTGGGATATCCCTGGTGGATGGAGTGAGATATCCCTGGTGGATGGAGTGGGATATCCCTGGTGGATGGAGTGAGATATCCCTGGTGGATGGAGTGGGATATCCCAGGTGGATGGAGTGGGATATCTCTGATGGATGGAGTGGGATATCCCTGATGGATGGAGTGGGATATCCCTGGTGGATGGAGTGGGATATCCTTGGTGGATGGATTGGGGTATCCCTGGCAGATGGAGTGAGGTATCTCTTGGCAAACATTCAAAATCGACACACTCGCGTCCTTTGAGGGTCGTGTCCTTACAAAAATTCCAGACAGCAAACACTGATAGTAATAAAAGGAAGAAGGGAACAGAAAGGATGGAAACATCAGAATATATATATATATATATATATATATATATATATATATATATATATATATATATATATATATATATATATATATATAATTGGATATCACATTGGAGAGAGGGATTATGGAAGAAGTAAATGTTTTCAGATATTTGGGAGTTGATGTGTCAGCGGATGGATTTATGAAGGATGAGGTTAACCATAGAATTGATGAAGGAAAAAGGTGAGTGGTGCATTGAGGTATCTGTGGAGACAAAAAACGTTATCCATGGAGGCAAAGAAGGGAATGTACGAAAGTATAGTGGTACCAACACTCTTATATGGGTGTGAAGCATGGGTTGCAAATGCTGCAGCGAGGAGGAGGCTGGAGGCAGTGGAGATGTCCTGTCTAAGGGCAATGTGTGGTGTAAATATTATGCAGAAAATTCGGAATGTGGAAATTAGGAAAAGGTGTGGAGTTACTAAAAGTATTTGTCAGAGGGCTGAAGAGGGGTTGTTGAGGTGGTTTGGTCATTTAGAGAGAATGGATCAAAGTAGAATGACTTGGAGAGCGTATAAATCTGTAGGGGAAGGAAGGCGGGGTAGGGGTCGTCCTAGAAAAGGTTGGAGGGAAGGGGTAAAGGAGGTTTTGTGGGCGAGGGGCTTGGACTTCCAGCAAGCATGTGTGAGCGTGTTAGATAGGAGTGAATGGAGACGAATGGTTTTGGGACATGACGATCTGTTGGAGTGTGAGCAGGGTAACATTGTGTGAAGGGATTCAGGGAAACCAGTTAATTGATTTAGTTGGACTTGAGTCCTGGAAATGGGAAGTACAATGCCTGCACTTTAAAGGAGGGGTCTGAGATAGTGACAGCTGGGAGGGACTTTTCTCAGCTGTCGTATCTGAGCTCCTCTGCAAAGACAGTGATTATGTATGAGTGTGGTGAAAGTGTTGAATGATGATGAAAGTTTTTCTTTTGGGGATTTTCTTTCTTTGGGTCACCCTGCCTCGGTGGGAGACGGCCGACTTGTTGAAAAAAAAAAAATATATATATATATATATATATATATATATATATATATATATATATATATATATATATATATATATATATATATAATATATAATTTCACGCTCATACAGACCGGACTGAGATAAAAGTCACGAATTATTATTATTTTTATTATTATTATTTTTTTTTTTTAACAAATTGGCAGTCTCCCACCGAGGTAGGGTGACCAGAAAAAGACGAAAAACTTTTACCATCACTTACTCCATCACCGTCTTGCCAGAGGCGCGCCGATGCTACAGTTCAGATGCCCCTCCAGGACTCATGTCCGGCTAACCGGTTTTCTCCAATCCCTTCATAAATTTTACCTTGCTCACACTCCAACAGCTCGTCAAGTCATAAAAAACACTTGTTTCCTTTGGCTACTAAAGTCCATGGTATGTCCCTCTGGCTATTGATGTCCATGGTATGTCCCTCTGACTATTGATGTCCATGGTATGTCCCTCTGGCTATTGATGTCCATGATATGTTCCTCTGGCTATTGATGTCCATGGTATGTCCCTCTGGCTACTGATGTCCATGGTATGTCCCTCTGGCTATTGATGTCCATGGTATGTTCCTCTGGCTATTGATGTCCATGGTATGTCCCTGTGGCTACTGATGTCCATGGTATGTCCCTCTGGCTATTGATGTCCATGGTATGTTCCTCTGGCTATTGATGTCCATGGTATGTCCCTCTATCTACTGATGTCCATGGTATGTCCTCTGGCTATTGATGTCCATGGTATGTTCCTCTGGCTATTGATGTCCATGGTATGTCCCTCTGGCTACTGATGTCCATTGTATGTTCCTCTGGCTATTGATGTCCATGGTATGTTCATCTGGCTACTGATGTCCATGGTATGTTCCTCTGGCTACTGATGTCCATGGTATGTTCCTCTGGCTATTGATGTCCATGGTATGTCCCTCTGGCTACTGATGTCCATGGTATGTCCCTCTGGTTATTGATGTCCATGGTATGTCCCTCTGGCTATTGACGTCCATGGTATGTTCCTCTGGCTATTGATGTCCCCTCAAGGGGTTGCTTTGATGCAGGTAAAAGGGCTTTTGATCCACACCTGATTACTTCTCGTTCCAAAATTCACTTCCCCACGTACAAATAATAACTAAATTCACCATTAACAATTAATGATAAATAGCTTCTTAATTATGCTAACAATACTATAATAACAATTATAATTTTTAAAATATAATATTTGTTACATTCTATGACTATAGCATTTTTTTAAGTGTTCCAGAGTTGCTTAAATTTTTGATATCTATTTAATCTACGTAATTTTTTATTTTCGACCATTTTAATTAATAAAAATTCTTCCTCATTGTAAGTTTAATTAAATTAGAGGAACATGTAATTAATGGCGAGAGGCACATTGAAAACTCTGTGCACATTATTATCATCTGATGCATCACCATTTCATATATATTATCATTTTCCATATTATATATATATATATATATATATATATATATATATATATATATATATATATATATATATATATATATATATATAATATATATATATATATATATATATAATATATATATATATATATATATATATATATATATATATATATATATATATATATATATATATATATATATATAGTATATATATATATACGTATATAATTATTTAATATACCGTAATTTTATATTTTAATTTTATAATATAAAATTATGGACTATCATTTGATGTGGAGCACGCACATACACACACTCGCACACCAAGGCAGGTCTCGAACCTGTACACTCTGCATCAAAGTTCACAGTACGTATACCACCACAGCCTGATTCCAGATAAGTATAGGAGCCAAATAGATACTTGGTGTTGTTTCCAATAACCCGGAGCACCAGACTTGTGTTCAAGTTATTTCAGCTCATCCTGCCGCTCGTTGGCGATTTGTTAAGCATTCTAAAAGTCTCTTGCGGGCTAGAGCATGTGGCAGAATGAGATGAAATAACTTAAAACACAAGCCTGGTGCTCCGGGGTGTAGGAAATAGCGCCTAGTGTCTACTGGGGACCTATGTTTATCTGAGGTCTGGCTGTGTTTTGGTCTGAGAGAATGTTTGTAAAAAAAATAGCTGGTTCGCGATACCATTTGATATAACGTAATTTTATAAATTATCATTGTATTGTAGTTTCTTATGGTGAGTCAAGCAACAAGATGACAAGTGTGAATATAAACACACACTAAATGCACAGCAAACTCTTTTTTTTTCAGACGCCGTATTGTTCAGGATTGAGTTTTGTAAAGTCCGCAGAAAAATTCGTACCAACTCCTTAATTGTATATTCATGTGAGGTCAAGTCTTAGGTGGTAACGTGTGGGTGAGAAGTTAGTGTGAGAAGGTTACCCTGCAGTAAGGAGTGCAAGAAGCTTTGCTAACAGGAAAACGTCTTGATTCTGCTCGATTTTCTTATGCTCCCTTGATGAATAAGACACTTGCGCATCACTTAGAACAGAGTGATCATGTCAAAACTACTTCTGTTGTCTCCATTGTTGTATTTACTTGTGTTCTACTGAAGCAGTCTGTGGCGCAGATGAAACCTTTCCACAGTATAGTTACCCAAGTGATGCACATGTGACTCATCAAATTCTCAGTAACATATGCCATCAAAAATATGTTATGTACCTTTGATGATGGCTGCGTCAAGAATCTTCCTCCTAATTCTGTCATCGTTTGTTAGGATGAATTAGGTCTTGTCGATGTGCGAGTCTGTCTCGGTGAACGACGAGGGCGTTGTGTTATAGATCCTGTTTTGTTCTTCTTCTTGGGTGCTCTAGGTGCTTCTCCTACAGAGGTTATTAGCACATCTTTCACGAGGACTTGCGTTCTTGAAGTCTGACAACAAGGCCTAGCTAGTGCAGTCTCACTCATGTTGTTGGAAGATTAGGGAAAGTTGGGGCGGGTGATGGATGCCCTCAAGAGGATATGTGTTGTACTTCTTGAGAGTAGATGTGATGTGGAGGGTTGTCTACATCACATCTACTGTAGCAAGACTAACACGTCTTTCTACAGTGCTCTCCTGGGATTTATGCATTGTTTCAGTGCTCTACGTCAGCAATTGAGAATGAAAAGGTTTGGGAATTTGAACGGCATTCAGCCTCAAGAATAAGCTGCAGCTTCTGTAGATCTTGACATCATAGTGTAAGTAGATGACTTCGTAGTGAGAGTAGATGATCTACTCTTCTACTTTCCTCTGCGATCATGAAGTTTGTTGTTGCAGTTTGGTTCATTATAGCCCCTTTGTCCTCTGCCTGTTTGGCTCATTACCTGGGTTAATTCTATTAGGTTTCGCCCTTGTCAGTCCTGGTTCTTTTGCACTCCTTCCCGTGCCTGAGCTGCTCTCTCTCTCTCAAGTCTTACACCACGCCTGTTGCGAGCCTCGTCCCTCCCCCATGTTCCCAACGACCCCGGACCCCTATGCTCCTTCCGACCCCCGACCCCCATGATCACTCCGACCCCATGCTCGCTCGTTCATATAACAACCCACACCTTTTACCCCTCAGCCGCCCCTCCTCGACACCCTGGTACACCCCACAGGGCCGCCCCTTCCCCACGCACTTCCCTCCCCCTCCCTCCCCCCACCCGGGGAGCAGATATGGATGACGGGGACTATCAGCTGAGAACACCGAGGCTGTGGATCGATTCAGCGTACCGTTGACTTCAGCAACAAGTGGATGCATTTCGGGCTTAAAGCTGTGTGAGGAGGTGGGGTTAGTAGTGGTGGTGGTGGTGGTGGTGGTGGTAGTGGTGGTGGTGAAGGCTCCCCCTCCTAACCACCATAGAGAGAGAGAGAGAGAGAGAGAGAGAGAGAGAGAGAGAGAGAGAACAATCCTCCATGCAAATGAGAGGAGACACACAGAGGAGAGACATCAAGCAGCTGGTCTACAAACTGGGGGGAAATATTCCACGAAGATCACTGCCGAGTAATCCACCAGAGTTTTGTACGAGTGTGTGTGTGTGTGTGTGTGTGTGTGTGTGTGTGTGTGTGTGTGTGTGTGTGTGTGTGTGTGTAGGTGTTTAATTACCTGAAATACACCTCAAAATACTATCTCATAAACTATTCAGCCCCTGGAAAAATCCTGTCCTTTTAATACAAATTATTATTATTATTATTATTATTATTATTATTATTATTATTATTAATACATTCATTGGGAGCACTAAATCAGTAAGGGTCACACAGCGCCTGGAAAATGGGTGATAATTAGGTTTGATCCACTTCCATGGATCAAGAGATTCTTACCATTATCGAGGCACCTTCCTTGAAGGACTGTGTCAATATATAAATTTTATTTATATGTAACTGGAACGTAACCCATTGTAACACTGACAATATTCATGACCTAACACAGTACCTGTGTTTGCTGTACCTGTGTTTGCTGTACCTGTGTTTTCTGTACCTATGTATGCTGTACCTGTGTTTGCTGTACCTGTGTTTGCTGTACCTGTGTTTGCTATACATGTGTTTTCTGTACCAGTGTTTGCTGTACCTGTGTTTGCTGTACCAGTGTTTGCTGTACCTGTGTTTGCTGTACCTGTGTTTGCTGTACCTGTGTTTACTGTACCAGTGTTTACTGTACCTGTGTTTACTGTACCTGTGTTTTCTGTTCATGTGTTTGTTGTACCAGTGTTTGCTGTACCAGTGTTTGCTGTACTTGTGTTGCTGTACCTGTGTTTGCTGTACCAGTGTTTTCTGTACCTGTGATTACTGTACCTGTGTTTGCTGTATCTGTGTTTGCTGTACCAGTGTTTGCTGTACCTGTGTTTGCTGTACCAGTGTTTGCTGTACTTGTGTTTGATATACCTGTGTTTGCTGTACCAGTGTTTTCTGTACCTGTGTTTGCTGTACCAGTGTTTTCAGTATCTGTGTTTGCTGTACCTGTGTTTGATATACCTGTGTATGCTGCACCTGTGTTTGTTGTACCTGTGTTTGTTGTACCTGTGTATGCTGTACCTGTGTTTGCTGTACCTGTGTTTGCTGTAGTGTATGCTGTACCTGTGTATACTGTACCTGTGTTTGCTGTACCTGTATTCACTGTACCTGTATTTAGTTATCACATAAAACTCCTACAAATAGTTAAAACTTATAAATGCTTCCTCTAAGTAGAATGCACAAGTGTTGAAAGTTTGAAGCCAATCGGGCGAGGCTTTCTCAAGTTATCGCACGGAAACTTTGACGTAAGAAAAGAAAGTTCCAACATCTGCTATATTTATCCCCCTTTCCAGGATGCCTGTTAATATAACTTCCAATGTTATTAAGTATCCTGGCAACGCAAATTCTATTACACAAACATATTGTTGCGTTATTATTTGCTTCTATCTTCGTTTCCTTGATGTTGTATTAATCAGAGATTTCTAACAATCAGAGATTCTTAACAATCAGAGATTCTTAACAATCGGAGATTCTTAGCAATCGGAGATTCTTAACAATAGGAGATTCTTAACAATCAGAGATTCTTAACACTCGGAGATTTCTGACAATCAGAGATTCCTATCGGAGACTGCCAGCTGTCAGAGATTCTTAGCAATAAGAGGTTTCCAGCAATCAGATATTCCCAACAATAAGAGATTCTTAACATTCAGAAACTCCTAACAATCAGATATTCCTAACAGGCACAGATTCCCAACAATAAGAGATTACTAACAATCAGAGATTTCTAACAATCGAAGATTCCTAACAAATATAAATTCTTAACAATCAGAGATTTCTAATAATCAAAGATTCCTAACAACCAGAAATTCTTAAAAATCAGAAATTCTTAACAATTAGAAATTCTTAACAAACATAAATTCTTAACAATCAGAAATTCTTAACAATCAGAAATTCTTAACATTCAGAAATTCTTAACAATCAGAAATTCTTAACAATCAGAAATTCTTAACAATCAGAAATTCTTAACAATCAGAAATTCTTAACATTCAGAAATTCTTAACAATCAGAAATTCTTAACAATCAGAAATTCTTAACAATCAGAGCCCACTGTTGAAAAATGCTGAACTTCTCATTACAATGAAGCTGTTAGTGACTATTCCCGTGATGCTGCTCAAGGGCTCTTGATCCTAGGAATTAGACGTTATCCTAGAGTTCCTCAGCTCAGGCTTCCATTCCCCAGGAGCTGTATGATCACTAAGAATTTGGTAATAACAACAACAACAATAATAATAATAATAATAATAATAATAATAATAATAATAATAATAATAATAATAATAATAACAACAACAACAACAATGATAATAACGACAATAATAATAATAATAATAATAATAATTATAATAATAGCAATAATAATAACAACAATAAAACTAAAATTATTTCTACTTCCATTTTAGTTGCGACTTCAATTTTAACTGGAACTTTAATTAAAATTAATGTGTATCATGTCAACCAAAGTAATTACTCTAATTATTATGTTAATAATCCTCTCACTCCTATTAACACAGAAATTATTTTGATAATTTCCATTTCATGTCGTGTAAATACAGTCTCTTGTATTGTATGCGGTTACTGTATTATGTTGTGATGTATTATGCAGCAGTACTGCATTATATGTATAATTTTGTACTGTTGTATTATATTGTTTTAATTTGTTCTATATTGTAGTATACTGTATTAATTTGTATTATATTGTATTATACTGTAAAACTGTATTGCATTATATTGTAATTTTGTATTATACTGCAATATATTATATTGTAATATATTTTTTGTACTATCGTATTGTATTATATCGTAATGTATTATTTTGTACTGTCGTATTGTATTATATTGTGATAATTTGTTCGGAATTGGTACTATATTGTATAATATGGCATTATATTGTTTTATCTGGTGTTATACTGTATTATATATCATTATATTGTATCATATTGCATTATATTGTATCATATTGCATTATATTGTATTTATTTGTACTATATTGTGTTAATTTGTTCTATATTGTATTATATTGTATCAAGTTGTGTTACATTGCTTTTTATTGTATCATATTATATTAATTTGTACTGTATTGTGTTATATTGTATCAAGTTGTATTACATTGCGTTTTACTGTATTATATTAAATTAAACTACATTAACTGACAATATATTGTATTACATTATTTTATCATGTATTACATTTCATTATTTTGTATTGCATAACAGTGATTTATTTGGTATTATGTTGTATTGTATAAAGTTGTATTTCACTGAATTATTAAGCATTGCTTTGCATTATATTCAAGACAAAGGCTGAAGAATGGGAGGTAATCAGGTTTGATCCAGGGTAGGAGGAAGGCATCTCAGATTCCTTGGATCAAGAGCCCCATTAACAACATCAAGACAGTCCCTCTTGAAGGACACTTGATGTCTTAATACTGAGAAAATAACTCATATACATCGATGTATATATTTTGGGAATGAGCATGGTATATACATTTAGAGAACATGTTATGTCAGGTGCATTTTGTAAATATGGAATGCTATATACATTTCATGAGAGGATATAAATATCGTGAACATGTCATATAAATTTTGAGAACGGTGTATATATCTTTTTATGAGCATGGTATATATATATATATATATATATATATATATATATATATATATATATATCATGAACATGGTATACACATTTCACGAACTTGGTATAAACATTTCAGTAATATGATATAGTTGTTTATGTTATTGCAACACAAATAACTGAGCAACCTCACCCAACTTTACAAAAAGCAATAATTTTATTCAACAATCCTAGCTAACTCATCCTAGCTAACTTATCCTAGGCTGATTTATCCTAGCTAATTTATCCTAGGCTAACTCATCCTAGGCTAACTCATCCTAGGCTAACTTATCCTAGGCTAACTTATCCTAGGCTAACTTATCCTTGACTAACTTATCCTAGGCTAACTTATCTTAGGCTAACTTATACCAAACTAATTTATACCAGGCTAACTTATCCTAGGCAAACTTATCCTAGGCTAACTTATCCTAGGCGAACTTATACCTGGCTAACTTATCCTAGGTTAACTTATACCAGGCTAACTTATCCTAGGTTAACTTATACTAGGTTAACTTATCATAGGCTAACTTTATTAGGCTAACTTATCTTAGGCTAACTTATCCTAGGCTAACTTATCCTAGGCTAATTTATCTTAGGCTAACTTATCCTAGGCTAACTGTTCCTAGTCTAACTTTTATTAGGCTAACCTATTTTAGGCTAACTTATCCTAGGCTAACTTATCTTAGACTAACTTATCCTAGGCTAACTTATCCTAGGCTAACTTATCCAAGGCTAACTTATCCTAGGCTAACTTATCCTAGGCTAACTTATCCAAGGCTAACTTATCCTAGGCTAACTTATCCTACGCTAACTTATCCTAGGCTAACTTATCCTAGGCTAACTTATCCTAGACCAGCCTAAATGTAAGAAACATTATCGAACATGAAGGAAAGAGGAAAGATAGAGGCAAGAATGAAAATAAAATGCTAATAAAGGAGGAAAAGAGAGAGAAAAACAGGAACTGAAGATGAAAGAAGAAGATTGAGAAATGTTAATGTTGGAAGATGGAAGAACGAAGAAGAAAGGTAGTGAAGAAGAATGAAAAGAATAATTCACAAATAAAGTTATGACTGCGTTTCTCTGTTGGTCCTGGACTATTGGCAAGTCACAAGTGAGGCGAGAATAAGTAGAGAAGACCAGAAGACAGAGATAATAAGTAGAGGAGAGGGTGGGGAAGGGCAAAATGAGTGAGCAGAGAAGGACAAAGGAAAAAAATGAGGTTGATAGAATTAAAGAGGGAAGAGAATGGGTGAACACTAGAGCAATAAGAAATTGAATAGAGAGAGAGAGAGAGAGAGAGAGAGAGAGAGAGAGAGAATGATATAGCTCTGGCCGAGTGTTTACATAGCCTCGGCACCCGCCCAGAGAGGAACACCAGGCAACCCAATTTTTTTCTCCCTCTTTATAAAAAAAACCTAAATGGACTTCAGGGAAGGACAATTAGAATATGCATCCTCCAGTGTTTGAGTTCTCTCTCTCTCTCTCTCTCTCTCTCTCTCTCTCTCTCTCTCTCTCTCTCTCTCTCTCTCTCTCTCTCTCTCTCTCTCTCTCTCTCTCTCTCTCTCTCTCTTCTCTCTCTCTCTCTCTCTCTCTCTCTCTCTCTCTCTCTCTCTCTCTCTCTCTCTCTCTCTTTATCTATCTATCTATCTATCTATCTATCTATCTATCTATCTATTTTGTGTTTACACAGATGTTTCTTACCATTATTTTCAGGCTAAGAGATGTTACCTCAGCTCATTTGAGAACCTTTCTATTGTTAGTAAACATACAAGTAGGGAACAAGATAAAGTTGGAGCCATCTGTGGGCCAGCCGTTTTATCTGGTCAACTAATTTTATTTAATCTATGTTGTTATGCTGTACGAATGTGTTCTAGATTCGAGTCATACTAGGGATGAATGATCTCAGATGAAATGATGCTCTTGAGAGAGTTGCATCCAGGGTATAGTTGCTGTTTGTTTCACAGGAGCTGATCTTCTCGCTGTCCGTGAAGTGGTACCTTGAAAGTATTTGTCTTGTACACAACAATAAGGCTACCACATCTCTCTGACGTTGAAGGCTCTGCTGAAGTGATAGATCTTCCCAGCCGGGTCCAGACGAGAGATAAGTCACTTTGCAATCCAGAAAAGTGGTGCATACTCAAGGTGTGAACGAACTTGTGTCTCTACCCTGGAGCACGTACGATATACGCCCTAGTACTGTTAGATTCTTGTCTAACTTGCAAGATTTTCCACGTGATTCTTCATAGAAATTTTAGAGTCAAATTTCACCCTTAGAATATCCACCTCATCCCCGGATTCTAATACTTTTTCATTCATTCTTACCACTGATCTGATATAGCTGTAAGCCGGTGATTGATGTACCTGAAAGCAGCTGGTATCTCCACCCG
>WNWK01002237.1:102500-219965 GCA_009830355.1 Cherax destructor
AGAAATCAAAGCAGACACACAAAAACACACGCACACACATAAACACACACACACACACCGCGCGCACACACAAAGGTGGCCAAAGACTGCAAACCTCACTCAAGGAAAAAGATCTTGGGGTGAGTATAATACCGAGCACATCTCCTGAGGCACACATCAATCAGATAACTGCTGCAGCATACGGGCGGCTGGCAAACCTAAGAATAGCGTTCCAATACCTCACTAAGGAATCATTCAAGACTCTGTACACCATATACGTCAGGCCCATACTGGAGTATGCAGCACCAGTTTGGAACCCACACCTGGTCAAGCACGTCAAGAAACTAGAGAAAGTGAAAAGGTTTGCAACAAGACTAGTCCCAGAGCTAAGGGGATTGTCCTACGCAGAAAGGTTAAGGGAAATCGGCCTGACGACACTAGAGGACAGGAGGGTTAGGGGAGACATGATAACAACATATAAAATACTGCGAGGAATAGATAAGGTGGACAGAGACAAGATGTTCCAGAGAGGGGACACAGAAACAAGGAGTCACAATTGGAAGTTGAAGACTCCTATGAGTCAAAGGGATGTTAGAAAGTATTTCTTCAGTCATAGAGTTGTCAGGAAGTGGAATAGCCTAGAAAGTGACGTAGTTGAGGCAGGAACCATACATAGTTTTAAGACGAGGTTTGATAAAGCTCATGGAGCAGGGAGAGAGAGGACCTAGTAGCAATCAGTGAAGAGGCGGGGCCAGGAGCTATGACTCGAAACCTGCAACCACAAACAGGTGAGTACAAATAGGTGAGTACACACACACACGCACACACACACACACACACACACACACACACACACACACACAGATCGGTGTTCAATGACATGTATAGTATGCAAAGTCATGGAGAAGCTTATCAGAAGAGTGGTGGAGCACCTAGAAAGGAATGAACTTATATACGATAACCATCACGGTTTCAGGGACGGAAAATCCCGTGTCACAAACCTACTGGAGTTTACGACAAGTTGACAGAAGTAAGACAGGAGAGAGAGGAGTAGGTAGACTGCATTTTCTTGAACTGCAAGAAGACTTTCGACACAGTTCCACACAAGATATTAGTGCAAAAGCTAAAGGAGCAGGCAGGAATAACAGGAAAGGCACTGCAATGGATCAGAGAATACCTGACAGAATGGAAACAACGAGTGAATGTACGTGACGAGGTGTCAGAGTGGGAGCCTGTGACGAACGGGGTTCCACAGGGGTCAGTCCTAGGGCAGGTGCTGTTACTGGTGTATGTGAATGAGGTGACGGAAAGTATATATTCAGAAGTGTCTCTGTTTGCAGACGATGTGACGCTAATGCTGAGAATTCAGACGGATGATGATCAGGCCGGACTACAAAGGGATATGGACAGGCTGCAAGTCTGGTCCAGCAACTGGCTCCTGGAGTTTAACCCTACTGTGGAAGGTCAAAGAAGATCGCAGACGGAGTACAGCGCACGGGAGCCAAACTCTACAACCCACACTCATACTGAGCATATCTCCTGAGGCACACATCAACCAAATAACTGCGGCAGCAAATGGGCGCCTGGCAAACCTAAGAATAGCGTTTCGATGCCTGAGTAAAGAATCATTCAAGACTGTATACCGTGTATGTCAGACTCATACTGGAGTATGCAGCACCAGTATGGAACCCACACCTGGTCAAGCACTACAAGAAATTAGAGAAATTGCAGAGATTTGCAGCAAAACTAGTCCCAGAACTGAGTTGTATGTCCTACGAGGAGTGGTTAAGAGAACTCAACCTGACGACACTGGAGGACAGGAGGAATAAGTGAGACATGATAACAACATACAAAATACTGCGAGGAATTGACAAGGTGGACAGAGACAGGATGTTCCAGAGATGGGACACAGAAACAAGGGGTCATAATTGGAAGTTGAAGACTCAGATGAGTCAAAGGGATGTTAGGAAGTATTTCTATAGTCATAGAGTTGTTAGGAAGTGGAATAGTCTGGCAAGTAACGTAGTGGAGGCAGGAACCATACATAGTTTTAAGACGAGGTTTGGTAACATGGAGCAGGGAGAGAGAGGACCTAGTAGAGATCAGTGAAGAGGCGGGGCCAGGAGCTATGAATCGACCCTTGCAACAACAAATAGGTGAGTACACACACACATGTAAGGGTCAGCAGTAACTGATGCAATGAGTGAAAAAAGCCAAATATTGTTTCGTTAGCAAATGTAAACGCAGCAAAAAATGTGAAACCAAACACATCGATGATAAAGAGAGCAATTACTGGAACACTCTTACTCTGTCTGTCTGTCTGTCTGCCCCTCTCTCTCTCTCTCTCTCTCTCTCTCTCTCTCTCTCTCTCTCTCTCTCTCTCTCTCTCTCTCTCTCTCTCTCTCTCTCTCTCTCTCCCTCTCTCCCTCTCTTTCTCTCCGTCTCTCGTATAGCAGCTGTAAATTGTTTTGGTCATTCACCTCGCCTGGGAATCAAACCCTTGACCTTTCGGTGATGCCTCAAACGCTTTTTCCTCCTACCAGCGCTAAGGCTATAATTTCTTAAACTACAGTAATTAATATATGCAAATTCTGCACTTCAGTTTGGTATGACGGTCTTTTCTACTCCTCCGATATCTTAATAAGTGATCGAATACCGTAGCCCCTGTGGTTGATACAAGAATTGTTTAAGGAGTAAGAGATTTTGACCTGGTATATTTAGTAAATCATCTTTTTCTCTCATTTCATCACTCAAATATGAGCCTACCTGGCGTTCTAGGGTAGGCCTACCTTCAACTGCTTCGATGCGTGCTCGCTCGATCACCTCAAATTCCGCCTAAACGGGAAGTCGCAGGTTTTCTGTCTGTCGGGTACAGGAGAAAGAAATTTTCCTATCATTCCAGCTGTGTGGGCTTATGTACGCACGCAAGGGGACGTTGTTGCTTTCTAAGGGAGTGTCCGTGGTCCGTGAAGTTTTATTCACTTGAGCGCCGTGTTCATTGTTCGTGATTCTGTGTTAGTTTGCACATCATTTCACTGCACTCGTGAGGTCATGTGATAGTCACATCATTCCACTGCACTCGTGAGGTCATGTGATAGTCACATCATTCCACTGCACTCGTGAGGTGATGTGATAGTCACATCATTCCACTGCACTCGTGAGGTCATATGATAGTCACATCATTCCACTGCACTCGTGAGGTCATGTGATAGTCACATCATTCCACTGCACTCGTGAGGTCATGTGATAGTCACATCATTCCACTGCACTCGTGAGGTCATGTGATAGTCACATCATTCCACTGCACTCGTGAGGTCATGTGATAGTCACATCATTCCACTGCACTCGTGAGGTCATGTGATAGTCACATCACTTCAACACGATGTTACACTTTGGTAAAGAAACTTGGGAGTGATAATGTCAGAGAATCTCACTCTCAAGATTACAAGTCTCTACAACATCTGCTTAGAAAATGATAGGATGAATAATGAGAACCTTCAAAACAAGGGATGCCAAGCCCATGATGATACTCTTCAAATCGCTTGTTCTCTCTAGGCTAGAGTATTGCTGTACAGTACGCTAACGGCCCCTTTCAAGGCAGGCGAAATTGCAGACCTGGAGAATATACAGAGAACATTCACTATATGTATATATAAGTACAATAAACCACCTAAATTACTGGGAACGGTTTGTCCCTTGACCTGTACTCCTTGGGACGCAGGCGAGAAAGATACATGATAATATACACTTGGAAAATCTTAGAGGAACTAGTCCCAAATCTGCACATGGAAATCACTCCCTACGACAGCAAAAAACTCGGCAGGCAGTGCAACATCCCCCCCAATGAAAAGCAAGGACGTCAAGAGACAACACAGTAAGTGTGAGGGCCCCAAGACTTTTCAGCTGCCTCCTAGCATACATAAGGGGGATTACTAATAGTCCCCTGGCTGTCTTCAAGAGGGAGCTGGACAGGCACTTAAATTCAGTACCTGACCAGCCGGGCTGTAGTTCGTACGTCGGTCTGCGTGCGGCCAACAGTAACACCCTGGCTGATCAGGCCCTGATCCACCGAGAGGCCAGATCACGGACTGGGACGTGGGGGCATTGACCCCCAAAACACCCTCCAGGTATATGTATTCGCTGTCAGAGAAACTTTTCGACTGTATTGCAAGCATTGTGTTGTACTCATTGTGTTTGACTCATTGTTAAAATACACCTGAAACACCAGGGTCACCATTATCATCACTACTATTGTAACTACAACTACCACTACCACCAACGCTGTCGCTGCCAGCGCTACCACTATTACTGCCATCACCAGCACTACCACCAACGCTGTCACCACCACACCATCACCACCACCACTACTTCTCCCACCATTATTGCTGACCCCACCACTACCACCACCAGTGCCAGCGTCATTACCAGTGCCACCGTTATCTCCACTAGCACCCCTGTCAACACCACCACCACACCCATCACCACCACCACAACCATCACCACCACCTCAACCATCACCACCACAACTATCACCACCACCACAACCATCACCAACACCACAACCATCACCACCACCACAACCATCACCACCACCACAACCATCACCACCGCCACAACCATCACCATCACAACCATCACCACCACCACAACCATCACCACCACCACAACCATCACCACCACAACAACCATCACCACCACCACCACCATCATCACCACAACCATCACCACCGCCACAACCATCACCACCACCACAACCATCACCACCACCACAACCATCACCACCACCACAACCATCACCACCGCCACAACCATCACCACCACCACAACCATCACCACCACCACAACCATCACCACCACCACAACCATCACCACCACAACAACCATCACCACCGCCTCCTTCACACTAAGATACGCCATATCTGCAAACACTTGACGAATCAGGTAAACCGTGGGTGACTTGTAGTGAAGTATGTCAATATTTAATTTCCAATACGCCAACCGGGGACGCTATCAGGATGAAGGAGGAAAAGGAGGAGGAGGAAGAAGAGGAGAAAAATGAGGAGCTGAAGGAATACGAGGAGATACATCATGCTCTGTGCGTAGAATAAGGTGAAAGTGGTATTCGTGGAAGAGAGAGAATATGAGAAGAGGAATAGGAGCAAGAAGTGATGATGAAATAATGAGGAAAAACAAAGATGGAGAGAAACAAGTAGAACAAGAGGAATGGAACGAAGTAATATCTCACGAAGAAAAAACATACAGTATGTATCTTTGGTCTCTACTTTAACATAATCTCCATTGACACAATAAATAACGTTTTCCATTACGAGAGCAACGACAAGGGACAGCGAGAGTAACGACAAGGGACAGCGAGAGTAACGTCAAGGCACAGCGAGAGTAACGACAAGGGACAGCGAGAGCAACGACAAGGGACAGCCAGGAGAAATCTCGACAGAAACGGCTGGTGACAACATTGTCCATAATATTTGCAGTGCTTATTATATAAATTTTGACAACACCAAGTTCAGTGGGTTTTTTCAAGTATGTCAATTGCTCTTTTTTTTTGAGTGTCAAGTGAAGTAGGTGTCTCATTTCTTCTTGGGAAAGAAGCACTTAGTTTTTTCGACACTTAAAAAGAAGAGAAACAGAGCAAATTAAAAGTACACTAAGTGTTGGCGTAATAGATGTCAGCAGTACTCTGGTGTATCCGTGGTTGGTTAATCGCTCCTACTGCTCTCCCCATTAACCGAAGATATACATCACAGAACACCCTCACGGTCATTAAAATTCATAGCCTGTCTCTACCTGTCTACTCTAAAGGCTAACTCAACGTAGTCATATATCCTGTCAACATCACTTCCTCCCATCCTTGCTAGCCTTACCATCTACAGTTCTACCAGGATAATTCCACTGTGGGAATCATTCCTTGAGGACTAGGGAGTCGGTTTTAGCAGAGAACGTGCCTCCCACTGAGGACTTTTCCCTTGACATTTCCGGATCATTCCTGAGCGTTCTCCTCTCCACTCAGGCTCTTTGCACTGGTGTATCCCTTCCCCTGTCTCCTGTCCTCACTGAACATAAGCAGCAACGCATCTCTCAACAGTATAACCTCCATGACTTTACCCACCGTAGATAGGAAGGGAAAAATGTAATGATCGAGGAGGTCAGCGATATCACAGAAGAATCCTCGCTGCAACCCACTACCCAGCGCAGAATAAGACCAGGACACCCAGTTCTGGTGACAGTCAGAAGACTCCACACCATCAAACACACACTCGTGTGACTGTAATTCCTCTTGAGTCAGTCTGTGCTCATCCCAGCCTGAGTAAAACTTCTCTGACCTCTCTTTTCTCTCTTTACCCTCTCTTAAATGAGGATAGGAACCCACACTCGATACAGCAATAAAAATAAAGAAGTGTCAGACATTATAAAGTGAAAAAATGACCCCACAGCTGCCTATCAGTAAGCACTACAAACTTCATGTGAATACGTTTATGACATTAAAAATGTTAACAAGGCGCTGATATTGACTTGCGACAAGACGTCCATTCTACCCTAGAAGGGGGGCAAGTGTCCAAATGGAGTCACCACACTACCCTGGAAAGAGGGCAAGTGTCCAAATAAAGTCAACACACTACCCCGGAAGGATGACTAGCACTTAGTGTGCTGTTACACATGGGTTTCAACTCTGGCTGGAACCTACCTATCTGAACGAGTAGTTGTCAACATGAAAAAGTTTTGCCAAGACAAAAGATGTGAGACCCTCTCTTAATAGTACTATTTCGCCTTAACTGCTTAGAAGACACGTCACTGAAGAAACTATTAGAATCACCCGAAACAGACGAAGCAGCTCTTGATGCCACAGTTCTTGAGATGAAGTCATTAAAATTAAAACAAACAAAACTAATTTCCAGCTACCGAAGTCAGTGTTGTGATCCCGGTCATTCAGCCGAACACAGACGAAAAAAAAAAAAAACTTCATTACCAACTCTGTTATCTTTTTTGTGTCCACACGCAAGCATACTGAGGCTTCCATTTTTTCCCTCCACACTCACTCGTTATCAATATATTGTTGACGTGGGTAAGTATACCCACCAGCACATCTCTTCAGTTAATTTACATGTCATGACTGGAACCGAAACACGATGGATCAGTCAGGCATAAGGAAGAGCAAGTGACTCTTACATACTGCGGATAGCTTTATTAAAGACGCTGTTTCGCCCACACAGTGGGCATTATCAAGCCATTGAGGAATACATGAGGAAGAGGCGTACATATACTGAAGAAGTTAAAATATACATGAGAAAAAAGAATATGCATACTTGAGAAAGAGGAGTGTGTATTCTTGAGAAAGAGCAGGATGTAAACATAAGAAAGACGACAATATACACATGGGAAAAAGGAATATGTATTTACATAAGAGAAAGTATGTAAAAATGAAAAAAGAGAATATACACATGCAGTGTGCACCCTATAGTGTACACCCTGCAGGTTGTACATTACATGGTGCACACTGCAAGGTGTACACTACAGGGTGTACATTACAGGGTTGTACACTGCAGGGTGTACAATGTGTCAGTAGTGTACTGAACCTCTTATGTATTATACTTGTGTAGTATATCAGAGTACCAGCTATATTATAGTTAGGATCCCTAGCTACCTGTGACGTCACGAGTCCCGCGCATGTGTGCGCTGAGCCTCAGGCATCTTCCCCATCCGACGATAGGCCTAGGTCCGAACAGGTACGGCTGGGTTACTCCCCTCGCAGACTTTGTCAATATACCAGTTACCAACCATCTCGTGTGTTTCACTACGAACGTAATTATTTCCTAGTACCCAATCATAACTCAGTGATTTAAGTAGTATATCCATTTCAATTGTGTTCTCAGTGCATATTTTAATTATTGTGTGCCATTTTTAGAACATTGTTTTACCAGTCTATTTTATTTGCATAAGAATTATTGATTCTGTTTCATTGTTTTTGCATTGGTTTACTAATTTTTCTATTACATTTCCTTGTTGAATTGAGAGTATAGACAACTCACTTTGCTCTTAGTTCAAATTAAAGTAAGATTTCCCTTGAACATTACAGTGTTACCTTGTCTTGCCAAGTAAATTTCAGTGAGTTTTCTTTGCTCTACAGTGTGCCTTGTACATTCTAATTACTTATTTAGATTAGTTAAGCATCGTTAATCCCTGTTAAGCTATATTGTGTCGTATATTTCCCCTTTGCTTTTCGAATTCTCGTTTAAATTCTCTGCAATCATGTCTCTAGTAACTTCAGGCAATAACTTAGTGAATTCTGTTAATCAAAGCCATAATGAGAATGAGTCAGTACAAAGTCCTAATAGTCCCTTACCGACTGGAAGACAGTATCTAGCTCTTGAGCAATATGTTTGGTCTCACAGCTTGTATCCGAGATTTGTCACAATGCTGTGGAATGTGAAGTTCAGATTAAGTTCATATAGATCTGTAAATTATTTATTAACGTAGCCGAGCGGTCAGGCACTAGTAAAACTGTCACTCCTGTCTGGAATTTAGTCCCTACAATATCTTGCAATCAAGATAGTGGTCCAGTTACCTCGGGTGTCGGAGGTACCCCAGACAACTTTGAGTACTGAGACAACTATCCCTGTGATGGCACTTGTTCAAGTGGTAGTTCTCCCCAGGGGATGCCTTGTTAAAGAAAGACTACTTGTAATGAGTTATTCCATCTCTTGCTGATACACAAGCCATTGCAGAAAGCCGTTTCTGTTGCTAATGTAATCACTAGAGTGTCTGTTGTTTTCCCTCTTATTCCAGATGGTGAGATTATCCTAGTTAACAGTAAACCCTTGCAAAGTAAGTGTTGTATGTCAAGCAATTATTACATGCAGTAAGAGATAGTAAGAACTGTTTCTCCCTTGATTATATTTTGTGTTATAGCGTTAACTATTTCAACCTTGGAGAGTCCATCCACTCCACGGAGCCTGTTCATTCCTTCAGTAGGAAAGTGACCCTAAGTCTTTAGTTACAGATAGAAAATTCAGATTAAATGTACAGAGCCTGTATAATTAGATGATTAGGTCAAACGAAGTTGTCAACTGTGTGTTTTTTTATCAGCTTATCAGTATCCAATTTTTTTTGTGTGTTCACGTTACCTCTGAATTCTGAGAATTAACAGTATGACTTGTGTGCGCCAGGTCTGTCTTTTCTGTTAAAAACTTTCTTCTTTGTAAATATATTCTTCCTCAGAATCCATAGAGTGCATGAATACAGATCGATCGATCAATTCTATCCCTTGTAAATATACTATAATTTGTAATGCATTACACTAACACCCATTGCAGTAAGATCCATTACATTAATATCTATTCAGTCGATTACATCCTATTACCAATTCTGTGATTAGTTCTAAGTTATGTATGTGTTTGCTATTGTATAGAATCAGCTCCGAGCCATCTGCCTGTTCAGCCTATAGAGTTGTATTGTATGTCGAAACGCCATACATAACATGACCGAGCTGTCAGTAGTGTACTGAAACTCCTATGTATTATACTTGTGTAGTATATCAGAGTACCAGCTATATTATAGTTAGGATCCCTAGCTACCTGTGACGTCACGAGTCCCGCTCATGTGTGCGCTGAGCCTCAGGCATCTTCCCCATCCGACGATAGGCCTAGGTCCGAACAGGTACGGCTGGGTTACTTCCCCTCACAGACTTTGTCAATATGCCAGTTACCAACCATCTCGTGTGTTTCACTAGAAACGTAATTATCTCCTAGTGCCCACGCGATAAATGCAGGGTGTACAATGCAGGGTGTACATTGCAGGGTGTGTAATGCAGGGTGTACACTGCATGGTGTACAATGCATGGTGTACACTGCAGGGTGTACAATGCAAGGTGTACACTGCAGGGTGTACAATGCATGGTGTACACTGCAGGGTGTACAATGAAGGGTGTACACTGCAGGGTGTACAACTAGAGGTTTATGTAAAGTGATAAAGGTGTTTTCTTCCTCTTAGTCTCATTTACTCTCATTTATTATTATTATTATTATTATTAATTTTAGTATTTCTACTACTAATAATAATAAAAATAATTTCGCTATTGTGTGAACCTCTTAAGGGAGGGGAGAGCCTTTTTAGAGTGATTAGGAAAGGAAGATTGAACAATTATGGAAAAAAAAGGTTTTCTTACCAAAAAATAGGGCATCATTCTGGCAACATTTTGGTGTAATCAGCTTGTTTCTATCATATTTATAAGTATGTTTTTCCTTAAATGTAATTTTTTTTGTTCTTGCTGTCATAAATAATACATGTTGGCAATTAGTGTTTTTTTTTCCTCCAAAAATTATGATTTTTATGATTGTTTCATTCAAAATACACTACATAGCAGCATCTCTGACGCCTCCATTCAAGTGCAGGGACTCATGACAGCTCAGTCGCCTCTGGGGTCTCAATAAGTGTTGACTTGTGCAACACGCTGAGATTTGGCGCGCCGTAACCATAGAGTTTTACAGAAAAATATATATATGAATAACTCGGAAATAAGTTGACATTTTGTTCCATTTTTTGTGAAAAGTATTAATAGGATTGTCATGATTTTTTCACACATTATTGAGTAACGATGGCTCTACAAACACCCTGGCAGGATTTCCGATATCTTTTTCAGCTTTGTTTTTATTGATTTCCCCCCACCCCAAAAAATATCACTAACTTCAACATTTTTTTTATTATGGAATCTACTGACATTTTCGCTTAAAAGGACTGGGTTAACAATTATATAGCCTTTATCTTTCATCTGATGTTAACTAGAGCATTGTACATCTTCCCAATTTTGTAGAAAAAGCTAAGTTTTGTGACCCATAAAATTTGGCACAATTTATTTTTTCTATCTAACCTAAAGTCAAAAAAGTCACAACAATCACAGTGTATAGGTTTTTGAAAGCTGTATAAATCACTGTGAAAATCTCATTGAAATTTGACCAAAATAAAAAAAAAGTGTGATTTTGTTCGCCCCTACCTTAACCTTTCACGGGCGGAAAAGCTGTAGGCTGCACCACTGACCGAAGCTTTGGTAGGAGGGTAGGTAATGTTTGTCAGGAAACAAGACAAGTGTTTCCTGATGGGGGTCTTAGTCATACGATGACTTACAGCAGGAGCTTTTGGTCATCTGACTGAGTTTTCCACTGGCTTACTGGTCCACCCCTTTAAAAATTATGGTAGTCCATGGACCTCTCGGGGTCCGTTGAAGGCCTTCAGAGGGTCCCTGAACCAGGAGTGGGGGACAAAAAATATCGTGTTTTTATGTTCCTTTCTGAAAATTGTCTTTTGTAAAAAAAAAAATTATGTCAAATTATGTTGTTATTGTTTCTATTATTTTAATTTCCTTTAATGTGTGTATGTTTTTTTTATATACATGTATTTTATGTGATTCTCAAAAGGGGGATCCGTGACCCCCCACAATAAAGTTAGGAACGACTGCTAGGCAAAATAATATTATATCCTAGTTTGCAATGATTCCCAACAGCAAATTCTTCTCCAACTACTTTTTTTAATTCATTGCACATATTCTAAAAGCAATTCTATTATATTTTCTCAGTCAAAAACCTTAGCAAATACACTAAGTTACATTTTCGTAATCATATATAATTATTTGTTTAGCTTTGGAAAATCCGAATGTAATACTATGCTCTTTATTTGGGTCTATAATAATCATGGGGAAGCTAAGAGAAAATATTCATCGTGTTATTCTTGTCTGACAAACAAATAATTTATTCTTTAGAGTCGTAAATGATTCAGAGTTAGTTGAGCTCTATGAATATTTAATGTTGATGTAACAAACATGGGATTTACAACGTATTTCTTTCTCTTGCTGCACTATTACCAATATTATGTTAAATTATTACCAGTTTTGACCTGAATTATTACCAGTATTAGACTACGTCATTGTTAATATTATATTAAATTACTGCCAAAAGTTAGACATTAAAATTACGATACCTCGAGCAGTAGTTTTTTTTTTTTTTTTGCTAGATTTTTTTTATGTTCGTGTTATGAGGCTCCAGATGTATTTCTGTAGTGAGGCTCTGGGAATATTGCTGTATCTGGGCTCTGGGAATATTGCCGCATCGGGGCTCTGAGAATATTTCTGTATCTGGGCTCTGGGAATATTTCTGCATCGGGGCTCTGAGAATATTTCTGTATTGGGGCTCTGGGAATATTGCTGTTTCAGAACTCTCTCTCTCTCTCTCTCTCTCTCTCTCTCTCTCTCTCTCTCTCTCTCTCTCTCTCCTCTCTCTCTCTCTCTCTCTCTCTCTCTCTCTCTCTTTTCTCTCTCTCTCTCTCTCTCTCTCTCTCTCTCTCTCTCTCTCTCTCTCTCTCTCTCTCTCTCTCTCTCTCTCTCTCTCTCTCTCTCTCTCTCTCTCTCTCTCTCTCTCTCTCCAGGGGCTTTGAGAATATCCTTCCAACAGGAAATGAGTTCATTATGCCCTATATTACCCCCTAACATTCTTCCTATCATTACTAACTACTTTGTCAAATCTTTATTTCTGTCAGCGTTCGCCCAACATTTCCAACTATGACCATCAATGAACACAGAATTCACCTTAGGACATGCAAGCTAAGGACATGCATGCTAACAGGACATGCCAGCTAACAGGACATGCAAGGCCACAGGGCGCCACTCACCTATAATAAGAGAGACATGGGCGTTCAAAAATTTCACTCATATGACGCTATGACTTTTATTGTTTTTGTTATCAACATTTTTAACTTTGAAAGTTGTCTGGCGGAAGAGTCTGCTCTGGCGTTGTTAATTAGCATGTTAACGGGTGTGTTTCGCGTTAATGTAGTTAGTATATTACTTTGTGAACGTATTATTTAAGTAATATGTTAATTTAACTACTTGAAGTTATTACTGTACTACTGTATTACTGTAATGATATTTAAAGGTATTTAAAGGTATTTAGGGTATTTTGGGGTTGATGAATTCGAAAATTTCAGTAGGTTTTTTTCATATTGGCTCTAGTTTGTGAGATATTGCATACCTACCCTCAAATAATAGGGAACTTAGCCATAACTCGTGTATATGTATATGTAGTGACAATCTGTGTATACAGATAGTTTTAATAAAGATTAGAATTTTATTTTTAAATTATTTAATATTTAACGAGAGGAGTTGCATCAGCAACGACCACGTGACAATATTGTAATCTTTATTTTGTTATTTTTTTCCAGATAAACATGAGTTCTTCACGAAGAGTCTGCTTAAACAATCACAAAGAAAAATATCACAGATTTTGTAAAACAAGCTTATCTTGCTTATTTTTTAGTGGTGCCTGAAAAACAAGACAAGACTTGGGCTCCCCATATGGCACCACGACGATTGTTACTTCTGTATGGTGAATGTGAAAGGTTTCAGTCGATTCAAGAAAGTCAAGTGAGAATGTCCTGACTTGAAGTCAGCAAGGAGACCTGTGCCACACAGTGAAGATGTTACCATACCAGTGTTTACAACACTGCCTGACCTTCCATTGTTAGGTGTTGAAGAAACTCAGTGTTTAGGATGTAACACAGGTGATAGCAGTGGAAGTGAATATGAAGTAAGCATCTCAATACCCCAGCAGTTCTTTCAAGAAGAACTTAATGATATGATACGTGACCTCAGTCTGTCAAAGTAAGCATATGAACTTTTAGCATCCAGACTAAAGAAAAAAAACTGTGTATAACAAGAAGTTAAAATAACAATTTATTGAACAAGAGAGGTTGAACTCCTTCCTTACTTCAGCCAAGATGAAGACCTTGTATACTACAATAACATCCCGGGACTTCTTCGAGTGGGACTTGAATATCGACCAGGAGATTGGAGCCTGTTTATAGACAGCTCCATTAGAAGCTTGAAATGTGTTTTATTGCACATTGGTAACCAATATGCATCTCTTGCAATTGCTCACTCAACAAAGCTGTCCTGTTGACGAACATAGAAGAATATCATACAAAGATTTCAAATGCAGTAATTACTGGTATCTGAATGATCTTACTATGTTAATCTGTTATTATATAGAATGAAGTGTTAGTATGTATTACATGATTTGACTTTTGCATGTTCTAAAAAAATAATTTCAGTCCTATTTATAAGTTAGCCCCGCCTGATTAATATATTTTTCACTTTTATGTTTTTCAGTGGGATACCGAATTTATAAAAAACTAGATCCAATCAAGCAAAACCAATGATATACCCTAAATCAGCAGCACAACTTTACCCTAAAATCGTTGCTGTATCATTGACCAGAAAATGAGTGTTGACCAGGACAAGATATCAGAACACAAATATACCATATTGTATATTTATCTTGTTCCTTCTTCTTCTTCTTCTTCTTCTTCTTCTTCTTCTTCTTCTTCTTCTTCTTCTTCTTCTTCTTCTTCTTCTTCTTCTTCTTCTTCTTCTTCTTCTTCTTCTTCTTCTCCTTATGCTTCTCATCCTCCTCCTTCTTCTTCTCCTCCTCGTCCTCACCCATATGGCATCCCACGTCTCACCAATAAACGACAAACAATCAATTTCCCTTCCTCCCTCCTTAAGCAAACCAGCATCAACAGCCCAGTTACGAACAAGTGGAGAGATGATCAACATGCAGCTAGCTTGCAACACCCACCCGGCAAAGAACCGCATAAAACAACACCGAATTACCACATAGCAGGATTATCACTATCTCCCCGATACGACGTCTGGCATACACACACACACACACACACACACACACACACACACACACACACACACAAACACACACACACATACATACCTTGACACGGATCTTATTAATCAGCTTGGTCTATACATCATTTAAAAACATAAAGGCTCTCCACATAGTAGTGTATCTTAAGACAAGATGACAACCTTACAGGTATTCATGTGATGAAGTCGACCAGAAATACTACGTCTCGCAATTTACTTCTACAATTTGTTGGTTAGACGTAAATTGTACCAATTTTTATCGTGTCTTGCATTCTGTAGTTGCAGCTACGGTATTGTGACTTTATTCTATTGTTCCAGTTACGGTACTTTGACTTTTATTTTGTGTAGCTTGTTACTGAAGGAGTCACTCTCATTCCACTGAACCGCAAATGTGGGAAAAGTCCACTGTGCTGGATAAATCTTTTAACTTAATTCATTTAATAATAATAATAATAATAATAATAATAATAATAATAATAATAATAATAATAATAATAATAATAATAATAATAATAATAATAATAATAATAATTATTATTATTATTATTATTATTATTATTATTATTATTATTATTAATATTAATTAGACCACTGTGGTACGGTGAGTAAAGCACTGCGTACCTTGTCCCAGGGTTCATAGTTTCGAGTCAAGACACTTCTATTACTGCTACTAGCATGATTCAATAGATTTACTACAGTGTTTATGTTTTTTCCTTCAGCTTACCGTGTTGATGGAGGGCGAAACGTAGTCATAATAGATGTCAATTTAATTGCTCTTGTGCCCTTTTCATGAATTAAGAAACTAAACATATTAATAAAAAAAGTACTCGTTGTATTGAGTTTCTGAGACACTTAAATGTAAAACACAGTACAGAATGATTTAAATTAGCATAACTTGAAAAATAGCACTAATTTCAGCTTCGGACTCTCCATAGCATCAACTGTGGCTGGAGAACAGAGCAATAGGTTCTAAATCTTGCAAATAGGAAGCAACACTTCCTTGTAGGAAGGAGAAGAAGAACAAGAAGAAGAAATGTGAACTCCATTTAGTATGCTTCTTCCAGGAATACCTAGAATAGTGTTACAAAAGATGAATCGTCCTCTGATGTATATACAAGTCTGAGAATATGTTGAGAGAGAGAGAGAGAGAGAGAGAGAGAGAGAGACAGACACAGAGAGAGAGAGAGAGAGAGAGAGACAAAAAGAGAGAGAGAGAGAGAGAGAGAGAGAGAGAGAGAGAGAGAGAGAGAGAGAGAGAGAGAGAGAGAGAGCATACCAACCCTCACCAAGCAAAAATTAATCAAAGACTTTCATAATAACACGGGGCATTTTATCACACACACGGCCATTTTGTTGTCGCAGAGTGCGCGTTGTGATGATGATAGTGATGATGATAATGGTGATGATGATAATGGAGATGGTGATGGCGAAGATGGTGATTATTATAATATATAAGAGTACTAAAATAGATTATGAAAATTTTAATTAGACAACTATAAGATTAAAATTTTTGATATACAAAATTTTGAATACCTGGAGGCATTACCTTTGTGACAAGGTTAGTTCCAGAGCTAAGGGGAATGTCCTACGAAGAAAGGTTAAGAGAAATCGGCCTGACAACACTGGAGGACAGGAGGGTTAGAGGAGACATGATAACGACATACAAAATACTGCGAGGAATAGACAAGGTGGATAGAGGCAGGATGTTCCAGAGAGGGGACACAGAAACAAGGGGTCACAATTGGAAGTTGAAGACTCAGATGAGTCAAAGGGATGTTAGGAAGTATTTCTTCAGCCATAGAGTTGTCAGGAAGTGAAATAGTCTAGCAAGTGATGTAGTGGAGGCGGGAACCATACATAGCTTTAAGACGAGGTATGATAAAGCTCATGGAGTAGGGAGAGAAGGGACCCAGGAGCGGTCAGTGAAGAGGCGGGGCCAGGAGCTGAGTCTCGACCCCTGCAACCACAATTAGGTGAGTACACACACAAACACACACAAACACAGAGCTAAGGGGATTGTCCTACGAAGAAAGGTTAAGGGAAATCGGCCTGACGACACTAGAGGACAGGAGGGTTAGGGGAGACATGATAACGACATATAAAATACTGCGAGGTATAGATAAGGTGGACAGAGACAAGATGTTCCAGAGAGGGGACACAGAAACAAGGGGTCACAATTGGAAGTTGAAGACTCCTGTGAGTCAAAGAGATGTTAGGAAGTATTTCTTCAGTCATAGAGTTGTCAGGAAGTGGAATAGCCTAGAAAGTGACGTAGTGGAGGCAGGAACCATACATAGTTTTAAGACGAGGTTTGATAAAGCTCATGGAGCAGGGAGAGAGAGGACCTAGTAGCAATCAGTGAAGAGGCGGGGCCAGGAGCTATGACTCAACCCCTGCAACCACAAATAGGTGAGTACAAATAGGTGAGTACACATTCAATTTACACTTGATACAAAATCCCAGACGATCAAAAAATAACAATATTTTTTTTACGACATGCGAG
Source organism: Cherax destructor (assembly GCA_009830355.1). Classification (NCBI taxonomy): domain Eukaryota; kingdom Metazoa; phylum Arthropoda; class Malacostraca; order Decapoda; family Parastacidae; genus Cherax; species Cherax destructor. The sequence continues at coordinate 119,702 of WNWK01002237.1, forward strand.
AAAAATTCTAAGAGTGAAATATTCCAAAAACAAAATTCAAACAATAAGCCATGAGCCAAAATTCCTGTGAACAAAAAAAATGCAGTCTGAAAATTCCCAATTAAAAATGTCAAGAGAATACAAAATTCCAGTTTACAAAAATCAATGGTGAGAAAATTATTTAGGTTAACTACGTAAATAATTTTCGGTGTAATACGCATTTGTAAATAATAATAATAATAATAATAATAATAATAATAATAATAATAATAATAATAATTATTATTATTATTATTATTATTATTATTATTATTATTATTATAATCACAATTATTATTATTATTATTATTATTATTATTATTATTATATTAAGTATTATAATAATAATAATAATAATAATAATAATAATAATAATAATAATAATAATAATAATAATAATAATAATAATAATAATAATAATAATAATAATAATAATAATATAATAATAATAATAATAATAATAATAGCAAAATTAATAATAATAGTAATAATTCCAAAAATGATAACAATAATACCAACAGCAACATAATATTGCAAACAACGTTGGCAGCAGACACAAGTGAAAACAACGAAAGCCAAAATACATTCACCCTAATAGCACCACAGTAAACAAAGACAGAAAGCACAATCATTATAACAACAACCTTGCAAACAACAGCAGCACGAAGACAATCACCATAGCAACGACAGCAAACACAATCACTGCATCAACGACTGTGTCAACAACAACAGCAGCAGATACAATCTCCGTGACCACACCGATGCAAACAGCATCATCAAACACAATCACCATAACAATGACCTCACCAACAGCACCATCAGACGCAATTACCTTAACAATAACAACGCAAAACCAACGACAACAACAAAAACTCGCACACACAATAACCTGGCTTCTTCACCGTTAGCAATAACTAACAGCCACACACACTCACCCACGCTGCCGTTACTGAAACAACGGCGTCCGGTTATTTGGCAAATGTGCGGTTAATCGGCCAGGCTTTAGTGAAATAATTACCGTGATGACCTACGCTGGGCGGCCAGCCCGACCCGTCAGCCTGAGTGATGACCCCAGCTCAAAAAAAAATGATTTGGGCAACATAAGGGAGGAAAAACATGATTTGGGGAACAGACGGGAGGAAAAACATGATTTGGGGAACAGACGGGAGGAAAAACATGGTTTGGGGAACAGACGGGAGGAAAAACATGATTTGGGGAACAGACGGGAGGAAAAACATGGTTTGGGGAACAGACGGGAGGAAAAAACATGATTTGGGGAACAGACGGGAGGAAAAACATGATTTGGGGAACAGACGGGAGGAAAAACATGATTTGGGGAACAGGCGGGAGGAAAAACACGATTTGGGGAACAGACGGGAGGAAAAACACGATTTGAGGAACAGACGGGAGGAAAAACACGATTTGGGGAACAGACGGGAGGAAAAACATGGTTTGGGAAACAGACGGGAGGAAAAAAACTGGTTTGGGAAACAGACGGGAGGAAAAACATGATTTGGGGAACAGACGGGAGGAAAAACACGATCTGGGGAACAGACGGGAGGAAAAACACGATCTGGGGAACAGACGGGAGGAAAAACACGATCTGGGGAACAGGCGGGAGGAAAAACACGATTTGGGGAACAGACGGGAGGAAAAACACGATTTGAGGAACAGACGGGAGGAAAAACATGATTTGGTGAACAGACGGGAGAAAAAACACGATTTGGAAATAGAAATGAAGGAAAAACATTATTTGGGGACAACAAGTGATGAAAAAACATGATTTGGGGAAAACACAGGAAAAAACATGAGTTTGGGAACACAAGGAAGGTAAAACATAATTTGTGAAAGAGAAGTGCGAGAAAAAACATGAGAATGAGACATACAAATGGAGGACAAACATGATTTGGGGAGTAGACAAGGACGAAAAACACCAATGAGGAGAAAGATGAGAAAGAAAAAAAAACATAATTTGAAAAACAGAATTGAAAGAAAAAACATGATTTGTTGGATTTGGGCGATAAAAAAATATTAACATTACCTTGGGGAACAGAAGAGAGGGGGAGGGGGGGGAACATAATTGGGGAGACGAAGCGGAGGATAAACGTGATCTTTGGAGAAATAGAAGAGAGAAAAAAAAACGTGATTTGAGGGCTATATAAAAAGAATTATTATTATTATTACTATTATTATTATTATTATAATTATTATTATTATTATTATTATTATTATTATTATTATTATTATTATTATTATTATTATTATTATTATTATTATTATTATTATTATTATTATTATTATTATTATTATAGTTACTATTATAACTTTACTATTACTATTATTATTTTTTAGTATAGAGTTTCATCGAAAAAAGTAAACAGCATTTACAATTCCTCGGATCAAGAGCCCTACCCCTAGACCTCTCAAAATAGCATTAGCAACACACACACACACACACACACACACACACACACACACACACACACACACACACACACACACACACACACACACACACACACACACACACACATAAAATAAAAACACTAACAAAAAGGTAATTCCCCCTCCAAAAAAAGCCTTTAGGGTCAATACTAAATAGAAGACTCAGCAGGTGGCAAGACTTGCTACCTAATTTGCATATTACGGCGTTAGTATCGGGATTTAGCGAGACAAGAGGCTCGAAAACACTTAATGGCGCTCCGGAGCTCTAACCTCATGATGAGGGGCATAAAGGAGGGGAAATAGGAGTGGGAGAAGGGGAAGTGTTAGTTGAATAAGGGGAGAGGGGGAGAATGGAAGAGAGGTGGAAACTGGAAGATGGAAAATAAGTGAGGTGAGTGGATGAGAGGGAGAGGGATTGAGGGTGAGTAAAGAGAGGGAGGATGGGCGAAGGGAAGACTGGGGGAGAAGAATGGATGAGTGAGAGAATGACTGAGGGAGAATATAGAGAGGAAGAACGGGAGAGAGGAAGAAGGAGGGAGAATGAGAAGGAAAACGGGAAAGAGAAAAAGGCGATAGAGCAAAAAATGAGGAACAGAACAACCCCGTCTCAAAAATTCTATACTTGTTTATTCTCTTCATGCCTCTTAGAATTTTGTACTTCGTGACTATGTCTCCTCAAGTATACAATACCGGCAAGTTGATGGATGAGACCCATGAGCAACAGCTGGGGGATCTTTATTGGTGAGTTAAAGAGCAGTTTGGGATCACCTTGCCGACTCCACATCGCTGAATCAGGACGGAGGTCAGAGAACGTTAGTGTCCGAAAACGTATTCTATTTTGATTTAACTAACCAGACGAACTCAGTAATTCCAAATGGTGTACTCTACGTAATTCCCTGTCTCTCTCTCTCTCTCTCTCTATGTATGTAGATATATATATATATATATATATATATAACATCAGTACAATCAATTTAAAGAGCTATATACCTTGCCACAGTTATTATAAAACAAATTTTCCTGTCGGAGTCCTCGTCCATATTCTCTGTGTCCTGGAGGGGAAAAAATGTCAGAATAGGAGAATTGACTTCAGTTTTTAAGTGACTTTTCCAGTGAGGGGAAGAAAAAATAGAGTCGACACGCTCGGATCTGCTCACACTCGTGTGTCCTGGGGGGAAAAAAAATACAGGTTGTATAAGAGAGTGAGAAAGCGATAATCCAATAAAAATAAATGCTGTAAGAATAAAGAATAAATGCTAAGTGCTACGTACTTTGACGCAGCGTGTGCAGGGAGGTACCACCTCTATAACTGTACTGGGGACCGAATATTTTCTTCTTCTACCACCCCTTATTATATATATATATATATATATATATATATATATATATATATATATATATATATATATATATACATATATATATATTCAGAGGGGTAGAACCACAGGTGTATATACCTGAGGGGAAACAGTTTACCTACCTAGCATCACCTTCTGCAGTAATTACTGTCTCCACCTCACTCCAGCACACCAGGGGAGGTGGAGAGGAAGAGGGTAAGGAAGGGGGACGTGAGGAAGGGAGTGGGGTAGGTGAGAGGGGTTAGGGGAGTGGAATGAATGGATGATGAGGAGAGGGAATTTAGAAAAAAAAATAAAGGAGCTAGGAGAAAACTAGAAGGAGGAGAAAAAGGAGGAAATAATAAGATGAAAAGGAAAGGACGAGATGACGAAAGAGTAGGAAAAGAATGTGGAGAAGGAGGAAAAAACTTAGGAGAAAGTAGAGGAATAAGAGAGGAAGGAACAGACTAAACAGGAGGAACAGAAAGAAGAATCAGCATTACGAAAGAGGGGGAACAGGACGAAGGAAGACGAGCCGGTAGAGCGAAGGAAGCAAAAGAGGGGAATAGGATGAGGAGTCAAGAGAAATGAGAATGAGAAGCATGAGCAGTGATGACCTCCAGCTGCTTCCAGGATATTACCTTCAGCTTAGTCTGGATCAAGGCTTCCTGTGTGTGTGTGTGTGTGTGTGTGTGTGTGTGTGTTGGTGGTTGGGTGGGTGTATGTGTGTGTGTGGGTGGGTGTGTGTGTGTGTGTGTGTAGGTGGTTGGGTGGGTGTATGTGTGTGTGTTTGGGGGTTGGTGTGTTTGTGTGTGTGTGGGTTAGTGTGTGTATAGCTATGCCTCAGTCCTTATGCATCTCTGTGCATGTGAGAATGTTCGTGAGCGTGTTCGTGTGCGTGTACGTGTGGATGCCACTGCTGCAACCCATTTTTAACCCCCCCTCCCCCCGTGCGTACCATTGTTTACCCGTGTCTACATGTGTATTTGTGTACGTGCTCCCTGAAGCCTGTGTAAGCTTCAAGATAAACAGAACCACTTGCAGGTGTGTAATCAGGCATCTCTCTCTCTCTCACTTTCTCTCTCTCTCTCTCTCTCTCTCTCTCTCTCTCTCTCTCTCTCTCTCTCTCTCTCTCTCTCTTTTTCTCTTCTCTCTCTTTCTCTTTCCTTAAAAACCTCGTTTATATCGCCTCTTCTCCCCTGTATCCTCTATCAACATTTTCTCTAATAATTCTTAACTCCACGAAATATCACGTAACATTTTAGAACTAACTTCAGTAATGCAAAAACAATAAGAAAGCTTGGTCAATGACCACAGCTGGTCTTGTAGAAATAACTTCAAAATAGGTTACAGGTCAACGCACAACCAAAACTTATGTTCAACGTCTATATCAGGAGTGGGCAAGTTCATCGATAAGAAGAGCCGCATACAATGCATTTTTAAATGTTCAAGAGCCACAGAAAATGTTATTTTAAAATTGTATTTATAAATAATGGAAAAAATACATTATACCAGGTATACCAGAGTATACCAGGTAAAGTGTATGGTAGGGTTATTATTGAAAGAATTAGAGGTAAGACAGTGAGCAGGATTGCAGATGAGCAAGAAGGCTTTAGAGTGGGTAGGGGATGTGTAGATCAAGTGTTTACATTGAAGCATATATGTGAACAGTATTTTGATGAAGGTAGGGAAGTTTTCATTGTATTTATGTATTTAGAAAAGGCATTTGACAGGGTGGATAGGGAAGCAATGTGGCAGATGTTGCAAGTGTATAGAATAGGTAGTAAGTTACTAAATGCTGTAAAGCGCTTTTATGAGGATAATGAGGCTCAGGTTAGAGTGTGTAGGAGAGAGGGAGATTACTTCCCAGTAAAAGTAGGTCTTAGATAGGGATATGCAATGTCACCATGGTTGTTTAACATATTTATAGATGGGGTTGTAAAAGAAGTAAATGCTAGGGTGTTGGGGAGAGGGGTGGGATTAAATTATGGGGAATCAAATATGTACAAAATGGGAGTTGACACAGCTACTTTTTGCTGATGATACTGTGCTTTTGGGAGATTCTAAAGAAAAGTTGTAAAGGTTAGTGGACGAGTTTGGGAGAGTGAGTGAAGGTAGAAAATTGAAAGTGAACATAGGTAAGAGTAAGGTAATGACGGTATCAAACGATTTAGATAAAGAAAAATTGGATATCACATTGGAGAGAGGGAGTATGGAAGAAGTGAATGTGTTCAGATATTTGGGAGTTGACTTGTCAGCAGATGGGTTTATGAAAGATGAGGTTAACCATAGAATTGATGAAGGAAAAAATGGTGAGTGTTGCTTTGAGGTATCTGTGGAGACAAAAAAAGTGGTACCAACACTCTTATATGGGTGTGAAGCATGGGTTGTAAATGCTGCAGCGAGGAGGAGGCTGGAGGCAGTGGAGATGTCCTTTCTAAGAGCAATGTGTGGTGTAAATATTATGCAGAGAATTCGTCGTGTGGAAATTAGGAGGTGTGGAGTTACTAAAAGTATTAGGCAGAAGGCTGAAGAGGGGTTGTTGAGGTGGTTTGATCATTTAGAGAGGATGGAACAAAGTAGAATAACTTGGACAGGGTATAAATCTGTAGTGGAAGGAAGGCGGGGTAGGGGTCGTCCCCGAAAAGGGTGGAGGGAGGAGGTAAAGGAGGTTTTGTGGGCGAGGGGCTTGGACTTCCAGCAAGCGTGCGTGAGCGTGTTAGATAGGGGTGAATGGAGACGAATGGTTTTTGGGACCTGACGAGCTGTTGGAGTGTGAGCAGGGTAATATTTTGTAAAAGGATTCAGGGAAGCCGGTTAGGCGGACTTGATTCCTGGAAATGGGAAGTACAGTGCCTGCACTTTAAAGGAGGCGTTCGGAATATTGGCAGTTTGGAGGGACGTCTAAGCTGTCGTATCTGTGCGCCTCTGCAAAGACTGTGATTATGTTTGAGTGAGGTGAAAGTGTTGAGTGATGAAAGCTTTCTCTTTCTTTTGTGTTTTCTTTCTTTTTCAGGGCACCCTGTTATTATATATATATATATATATATATATATATATATATATATATATATATATATATATATATATATATATATATATATATATAAGTGTTAATAGCTGAAAGAAAGAGACAGAGTCAGACAGACAGACAGACAGACAGTCAGACATACAGACAGACAGTAAAAAATATTCTATATATTTCCCGTGTTTCATCAGATATCAGGAGTGTAACACAGGAGTGCAATATGGAGAGACATCGTTGGTGAATATGTAGGGAGAAAGATTTTCGGATAAGAGAGGAACGAGTGAGAAATATGAGAGAATGAGAGAGAGAAAGAGACAGACAGAGAGAGATGATTAGATGGGCAGAACAGCTTTCCTCACCTCTAACGAGAATCTTAGAGCACTGTCTTAGCACAGTGTAAAAAGACCTCTTTGGAAAGAGGCCAATTAAGTCCCTGATCACAAAAAAGAAGAGCAGAACAAAAATCAGCAGCTACAGACCAGTGTCACTCCTGTCAATCACTGGCAAAATTCTTTACATGATACTTTCATGGTAAATGACCTTCAATACTGCTTCAGAAAAGGTTGCCCTGATGCTGATCTCTTGGTAAACTTCCCCATTAAAGTCACTGGATGAATCTAAGATTAGCTGTTTTATAGCAATAGACATAGCTGGCGCTTTCGATTGAGTATGGCACCTGGAACTCTTGACAAAACTGTAAGCACTTAGAGCCGCTGGCTCTGCACTACAACTCCGTAGTGATTACCTTCAAGGTAAGAGTAATTGTCAATGGTACAGAGTCAACAAGACACGCAGTTCGTGCTAGTGTTGACTGAGAAGTGCGCTTGTTCCATTGTTATGGAATGTTTACTTCAACGACCTTAACCTCTTCCCAGAATCCCATTCCTATCCAGATGACTGTACTCTAGCGTTTACTTATATAAGAGAGAATATGGCAGCTGCTCTTAAGCAGATCAATCACCAGCTTACCGCTATATCAGCCTGGGAAAAACGATGACAGGTTACCTTTTGCTTCTGCGAAAACACAAATGATGATGGTCTCTAAGCACGATGATGTTAATTCTGGAGCAGTGGTAAGAATGAATGGAAGAGTGTTCAAACTCGAGGATGAGCTGCATATCCTAGGAGTGAAATTTGATTCCATATTGTCTACGAAAAACCACGTGGCAAATCTTCCAAGCAAGTCAGCTCGACAATAGAGACTGCAAAACTCTCACACCTTGAGTATGCTCCACTGTCTTCAACTGTCATCTACGACTTCTGCACAGAATAGAGAACCGAGCAAGACGAGCAAGACGACTTGTCTTTCTACTAAACCCGCCGTGAGGTAAACCATGAAAGAAATAGAACTGGTCTATTCTGAAGAACACCAGACATCCCTGGAGAACAACAGACATCCCTTGTTGAAAAGGACATTCTTGATGTGAATCCACTTGTCATATTTAAAGTCCGAACGGGATCATTTCTAAGAGCCCAATCGTGGAGAATTTAAATTAATTAAGGTGCCTCTAGCCAATAGTAGAAGTCTTTGTCTTGCTCAGGGACTCAATTAGAGACTCATAACTTCTTCCTTGGGAAAGCGAGGTTTTAAGTTTATAAGATATGAGACAGTGTAGTTCTTGACTTGGGAGTGAGCGGGTCCCAGTCGTTAGCAAGTTAGAACAATGATCGTCTGGACTCTCTTTCAAAAATTCACATAAATAACTATAAAAGTTACGGCAAAAAGTCAACAGAGCAAAAAAATCTTAGAAAGGGCCACTTTGTAACCAAAAAAAACTAGAAGCACATACCAATCCCTCTATTTTTTTGATGGTGGAACGTTAATTAACCTTAGTTTAGTTTGTGGAGATGACTGTCATCCCTAGCATTGCATTTATTAGGCAGAGCAATACCGAGAAGTTGATGATTAAGACACATGTGCAACAGAAGAGTTCAGCTCCATGGTGCTGAACTTTTCTCCAGACTGAGGGACTGACCACCTCAAATACTTATTTCTCCAAGATTGATGGACTGATTACAACAAATTTATTTCACTATTACTGCTCCCTCTGTATTTGACTGAAGAAGCCTATTGTGTAGGCGAAACGCTTCATCAATAATGATACCTGTTGCACACGTGTCTTAATCTTCAACTTAACGATATTTTATACCATTTCCAACGTAATACCGTTAAACTGTGCAACGAAAACATGTATGCAACACCTGGGACGTTTTTGAGACGTTTCGCTCACGGGGATGAGGAGGGTTGAGAAGATCTTCACTAATGCAATGCAGTCTTTATCGCTCCCTGCAGACGAAACACCTCCTACACTGTCCCGGCTTGACCTGTCTTTCTCCTCACATCTCTACCTGATCAGCCTTCAGCTTTTCTTATCAGTTTTTCTAAGCGCTCTACTGGCTTTTCCTCCTTCCTCCTGGAGAGGTGTATGATTCACTCGAGTTTGACGCACATTTTAAAATATAAACAATAACAATAAAAACAACAATAAAAATATAACAATAATAATAATAATAATAATAATAATAATAATTATTATTATTATTATTATTATTATTATTATTATTATTATTATTATTATTATTATTATTATTATTATTATTATTATTATTATAGTATATTAATATTATTATTATTGCTGTTATTATTATTATTATTTTTAGTAGTAGTAGTAGTAGTAGTCTAATTTTTCTCTCTAAAACGTGACTTGATGATAGTCTACCACAAACGAGAATGTAGTCCAATGTTTACCCTCGAATTGTGGGATAATTGTGAATTGTTTCAGCTACGATATTGTGGCTTTTGTTCTTCAACCCAACATTTAATTAAAACAAATCCTCTTACTTCACAATGTTTCTCCTCCATGTCAATAAGCACTATTCGATAGACGTGCTATATAAAAAACTCACCAGGATTAGCACAGGATAATACTGGCTTACCCTGGGATATTCCTGCCTCGTGAATTATGAAGTATATTCAGAGTATATTCTCACTGTTTCCGAAATATATGAATGATTTTATCAAAAGAAAAATATGTTCAGTATTAACAGGGCATGAATAAAATGTCTCTTTTTACTGAGTGAATATATATGTATACATGATATATATATATATATATATATATATATATATATATATATATATATATATATATATATATATATATATATATATATATAGGTCACTCTTCTTCCTCCATGAGCTTTATCATACCTCTTCTTAAAGCTATGTATGGATCCTGCCTCCACTGCATCACTTCTCAGACTATTCCAATTCCTGACAACTCTGTGACTGAAGAAATACTTCCTAACATCCCTGTGATTCATCTGAGTCTTCAACTTCCAACTGTGATTCCTTGTTGCTGTGCCCCATCTCTGGAACATCCTGTCTCTGTCTACCTTGTCAATTCATCTCAGTATTTTTATGTCGTTATCATATCCCCCCTATCTCTCCTGTCCTCCAGTGTCGTCAGGTCGATTTCCCTTAACCTCTCCTCGTAAGACATGCCCCTTAGCTCCGGGACTAGTCTTGTTGCAAACTTATGCACGTTCTCTTGTTTCCTTACATGCTTGGCTAGGTGTGGGTTCCAAACTGGTGCTGCATACTTCAATATGGGCCTAACGTACACGGTGTACAGGGTCCTGAACGATTCTTTATTAAGATGTCTAAATGCTTTTCTTAGGTTTGCTAGGCGCCCGTATGTTGCAGCAGTTATTTGGTTGATGTGCGCCTCAGGAGATGTGCCTGGTGTTAAACTCAACCCAAGATCCTTTTCCTTAAGTGAGGTTTGTAGTCTCTGGTCACCTAAACTGTACTCCAGTGTGTGTGTGTGTGTGTGTGTGTGTGTGTGTGTGTGTGTGTGTGTATGATATATATATATATATATATATATATATATATATATATATATATATATATATATATATATATATATATATGGCAAGTAGAACAACATATTTCTGGTTGAATATATTTCTTTGTTTTGAGTGGTAATATATATACAGTATATATAAAATATATATATATATATATATATATATATATATATATATATATATATTTTTTTTTATTAACACATCGGCCGATTCCCACCAAGGCAGGGTGGCCCGAAAAGAAAAACTTTCATCATCATTCACTCCATCACTGTCTTGCCAGAAGGGTGCTTTACACTACAGTTATAAAACTGCAACATTTACACCCCTCCTTCAGAGTGCCGGCACTGTACTTCCCATCTCCAGAACTCAAGTCCGGCCTGCCGGTTTCCCTGAATCCCTTCATAAATGTTACTTTGCTCACACTCCAACAGCACGTCAAGTATTAAAACCATATGCCTCCATTCACTCCTATCAAATACGCTCACACATGCTTGCTGGAAATCCAAGCCCTCCACACAAAACTTCCTTTACCCCCTCCCTCCAACCTTTCCTAGGCCGACCCCTACCCCGCCTTCCCTCCACTACAGATTTATACACTCTCGAAGTCACTCTGTCTCGTTCCATTCTCTCTACATGTCCAAACCACCTCAACAACCCCTCCTCAGCTCTCTGGACAATCGTTTTGGTAATCCTGCACCTCCTCCTAATTTCCAAACTCCGAATTCTCTGCATTATATTCACACCACACATTGACCTCAGACATGACATCTCCACTGCCTCCAGCCTTCTCCTCGTTGCAACATTCATCACCCATGCTTCACACCCATATAAGAGCGTTGGTATAACTATACTCTCATACATTCCCCTCTTTACTTCCATGGACAAGGTTCTTTGTCTCCACAGACTCCGAAGTGCTCCACTCACCCTTTTCCCCTCATCAATTCTATGATTCACCTCATCCTTTATAGACCCATCCGCCGACATGTCCACTCCCAAATATCTGAATACATTCACCACCTCCATACTCTCTCCCTCCAATCTGATATCCAATCTTTCGTCACCTATTCTTTTTGTTATTCTCATCACCTTACTCTTTCCTATATTCACTTTCAATTTTCTTCTTTACACACCCTACCAAATTCATCCACCAACCTCTGCAGCTTCTCTTCAGAATCTCCCAAAAGCACAGTGTCATCAGCAAAAAGCAACTGTGACAACTCCCACTTTGTATTTGCTTCTTTATCTTTTAGCCCAACACCTCTTGCCAAGACCCTCGCATTCACTTCTCTTACAACCCCATCTATAAATATATTATATATATATATATATATATATATTATATATATATATATATATATATATATATATATATATATATATATATATATATATATATATATATATATATATGAGAGGTAGAGAGAGAGGAAGAGAGAAAGAGAAAGAGAGATAGAGAGAGAGATAGGTTCCACAAGGTGAGAGGCTTAATAACATCATATCTCTACGCAGATACAATTAAAGTTGACCAGAAACCCATCAAAGGCAATTAGCGAGCGTTGTGGTGGAATTAACACACTATTAATTATATCTCGCGTCCACCGACACTATGTTACTATAGCTAATGTATATACACGTTATAATTATGACACTTCTGTTATTTTCTATATTAGCTATCAATGTGGTAACATCATCAATGTATATATATATATATATATATATATATATATATATATATATATATATATATATATATATATATATATATATATATATATATATATATATATATATACTTGTGAGAACACAAATATGATGAAATTGTATGTTGTTTAATAGATTACAAAACACTGCCGAATCAAAACAGAAATGTAGACAGTGTTCACAACAGGAAAATATTCTAGCAAGAATAAGCGACCATTAAGATTAATGTAAGTAAGTTCACTGACTCCCCTATGAAGAGAAATATAGTCATTTGAATAAGAATCATAGGTATATTATGAATGGATTTAAAAAAAAAAATTCTACAATAAATATATACGCTTAGGTGGTGTGGAATATATCTAGTAATTATTAAACTTAATTAATGCCCAATTAAATAATAAATTAATGACTTGGTATGAAGGTAAAGCACATTACGAGTGAGTGTAACTTCCCACAACTCTCTGCTAACACACCTTAGGTTAAAAAAAATTAGTGGGAGTGGAAACTAATGCTTACCTTTCACTTAGGACTAATTTGGCTTAACCTTTATTGCAATTATTACACCAAAAACTAAATTGATAATTAAACAGTGGGCCAGGAGAGCGCATCAACCTATGGGCGATTTTCTCCACCATGGGTCTGTCCCACTGGAACTGCTTGTAATCTCAGGAAGGAACTGGTCTGCTTGCAGAGTCTGCGAGGTTATCTTACTGCCCAGCTGGTTGAATGAGTCGTGAATTCCTAGAGTGCCTCTCAAGCGTTCTGCCACTATCTCCTTTACTAGTTCACTGGATGCAATACATGAAGATGGGAATGCTGGTAATGCTACCTGTGTTGCCCTGCCCATCCTTATGCCTCTCAGTCGCACTGGAAGTGTCTCTTGATCCCGCTGATGATCTTGCAGTGACAGATTGAGTGCCTTCTTCAATATTTGTCTTAGAAGTGCCTCATATTCACTCAGTATTTAGCTCTGGAAAGAGGGCGCATACCTCAAGAAGCAGATTAGTGTGGGCAGAAACAGGGCCTCGTGGGCGTCCAGATCACTTATCCTCTCCTCTATCCTCTTCATGTCAGTCAGTTTGTCCTCAAAGACTATGTTGATAACCTGAAGACCCAAATAGGATCCCAAATAGGATCCTTAGCCTGGTGGCTAAAGCTCTCGCTTCACGCACGGAGGGCCCGGGTTCGATTCCCGGTGGGGCGGAAACATTTCGAAGTGTTTCCTTACACACACACACACACATACATACAACAGACCTAGTGTCTAATCGACATGTGCCTAGGACAAAATGGTAACTAACACACACACATAATCAAAGTTGTAATCTGGAAGTAAAGTAAAATTTCGGGTATCGAACAGGGGGCAACTGGAATACGGCCTGGCTGTTAGCGGAAGGAGGCTCGAGCCTCCATCACTCCTTGCCCTGAATGACTCCCACTCCTAGGTAAAAACAAAAAAAAATAAAACAGTAGGAATGGAAGACTAATACGTCAAAAGAAAAGTGGACGAACAGAGAATTGAAAGGAGGAAGCAAACTGGAAAAAATATATACTAGAGAAAGGCAGCAAAGAAGAAAGCTGATAAGGGAGATGAAACACGTGCGTTAACTGACAAGAACAGCAAGGTAAAAAAACAATGAAAAAGAGGAGAGCAAGAATAATACAATATTTTTTGGGGTTTAGACTTGAAATGAAGATTTTTTTTTTTTTTTTTTGCAGCCAGCAGGAGAGAGAGTGAAATTTTGAAGTAAAAAGAGAGAGCAGAAGAGGAGGCAGGAAAATGAGAAATTGGAAAAAGATTATGGAGAGAATAATAAAGAAGAGCAGAAGAAAGAGGCAGAGGAGGACGAGGAAGAGGAAAAGGACGCGAAGAGTTAGAAGAGGAATTATGCTGCATGAGGAAGATGATAAAGAAGGGGGGAAGACAGGGAAATATGGGAGAAGGAGGAGGAAAGAAATGAGAAGGAGGAGGAGGAGGAGGAGGAGGAGGAGGAAGCTAATCTACGAAGTGTGGTAATAAGATTAATTCTGAACCAAAATAAGGAAACTTTCTATTCTATTGAGTTATTTCGCAATATTAGCTGGCGGGCTTTCTCTCTCTTTCTCTCTCTCTCTCTCTCTCTCTTTCTCTCTCTCTCTCTCTCTCTTTCTCTCTCTCTCTCTCTCTTTCTCTCTCTCTCTCTCTCTCTCTCTTTCTCTCTCTCTCTCTCTCTCTCTCTCTCTCTCTCTCTCTCTCTCTCTCTCTCTCTCTCTCTCTCTCTCTCTCTCTCTCTCTCTCTCTCCTTCCTAAAAGATAAAATTAAGAAGATAAAGATGAAGAAAAGAAGGAAAATATAAAGAAATTGTGGAAAATTCTTTGAAGTCAAAGAAGAGTGAGGGAGAGAAAGAGAGATGAGGGAGAGAAATGCATGAAGGGAGGGAGGGAGGGAGAGAAGAAAGGAGAGAGGGATACAAGAAGAAAAACATGGAACCTGAGTGAAAACGAGAAAATAACACGAGAGAAATATATTAATATAAAAGCCATAAGAAAATACTATTTTAATATAGTGAACTTCACTTAAAAGTTATAATATTCAGTAGAGAAACAGAGATATTTTAAGGAAAGACAGAGAGAGAAAGAGCAGGAAAGAGCAAGGGAGATAAAGTGAGAGATGGATAGACCATGAAAAGAGATGGAGAAAACAGTGAAGATAAAGCAAGAGAGAGAGAGAGAGAGAAACTCTGTGTAAAGAGAGAGACAGCAAGAGAGAGAGAGAAAAAAAAAGAGAGAGAGAGGGAGACAGAGACAGAGCAAGAGAGAGAGAGAGAGAGAAAAAAAGGAGAGAGAGAGAGAGAGAGAGAGAGAGAGAGAGAGAGAGAGAGAGAGAGAGAGAGAGAGAGAGAGAGAGAGTTACTCTTCTCAAAACAGTGCCAGACAAGTCAGGGGTAACCTTCCAGATGGAGTCATCTCTTTATACTTAACAGTTATATTCAAAATATAACCAACGTAATAAACGTAATTAATTTAGAATAAACCCACGAAAATAAAACAATAACGTACCTCTTCTTAAAGCTATGTATGGATCCTGCCTCCACTTCACTCTCCAGATTGTACCACTTCCTAATAATTCTAAGGCTGAAGAAATACTTCCTAACATCAGTAATAGTCATCTTGACTATTACTGAAGTCATTGTGACTTTCCCCGAGGCTGGACACTTCTCTGATGTCTCCGCGATGTCTCACACGGCTGACTTTGAGACGTCACTTCATCTAGCCATCAGAAGTAGCCCCGGATATTAATATACAAAAATAGCTGTATTATGGACAAGATTTGCATACAGCAGACTTCAACTTCCTCGCGAGGAATACACAGCTGTGTACGCTGCAGTGAGAGAGAGAGAGAGAGAGAGAGAGAGAGAGAGAGAGAGAGAGAGAGAGAGAGAGAGAGAGCAAGAGACAGATAAATTTAGACCGTGTGAGGAGTAACAGGATATTTTTGTTGATTCAGAATCGCCATCTCAAAGAGGTTCATGGAATGTCTGGAAACTCCTCTTCAAAGATTGATTTTAGTGTTATGTGCTGGGGAGTGTTTTCGCTGTCAGGAGAAAGGGAATAATTTTCTCCTGACGATGCTCTAAGTCATACGGTAACCTGTTCCAAGAAGGATGTGGTCACGTGACAGAGCCTTTTCCCTGGCTTATCCGTCCATCTCTATCAAGATTAGAAAATTACAAGGCCGGTTTTGTAATTTCTTTATATCGTGGTTAAAAATACGTTTTCATCGGGGTTATGTAACGTAAACAAACCTAACTGAACATAAGATTATTTAACTTAATTTAACGTAACATAGCCTAATCTAACCTAACTTAACCTAACACTAACCTAATCTTAGCCTAACAAAATCTAATCTAGCTTAAGATAACATTACCTAACATAATCTAATCTAACCTAACTAAACTTAACCTAATATAACCTAACTTTACCTAACATAACCTAATCTAACCTAACTTATCCTAACCAAATATAATTTCAATACAAAAAAAAATAGAGCATTTGTAAATTAACAGAGAGTTTTAAACAGTGTTTTGTACTTCTTAAGAATATTTACATACCAAAAATATACATTCATTTGCAGTGAAATCTGAAGTGCAGCAAATGTAGCCACGAGGTCAACTATTTCATGACCCCGAAGTCACGTGGGCTTCACGGACCGGGCAGGCCTGGTCACCGACCGTTCCTCGGGGGCGTTGACCCCCGAAACCCCCTCCAGGTATATCACAACAGCGCTAGAAGACTGGTAAAGTCTGTGGGCAGTGCACAGATAGTTTCACCTGAGAAGTGAACTTTGGGCAGGATTTCTGTGGTGGTAACGCCAGTGCCCGTCCATAGCCAAGGCACGGGATCGAACCTATGTACTCATGTGGCACCTGTGCGTTCTCTCTCTCTCTCTCTCTCTCTCTCTCTCTCTCTCTCTCTCTCTCTCTCTCTCTCTCTCTCTCTCTCTCTCTCTCTCTCTCTACTGTCAACAGTTTTATGTTTTTTTTCTCTCTGTAATCTACCGTCTCAATTTTTTTTTCCTTCTCCCATTTATTCTATCCCAGCTTTTGTCTATAACTTCAGTTATTTTTCTCTATCTTTACCCTCAGTTTTTTCTTTAAATTTTCAATCTCATTCTTTCTCTTTCATTTACAGTACAAATTCTCTCTGTGAACTTAATATTTTCTACATAATATTAAGTTTAATTGTTCTCTAAACTCTACAATCTTAATTTTCTCTAACAACTACAATGTCTCTACAATCAACAGTCTAAGTTCTCTCTCTCTCTCTCTCTCTCTCTCTCTCTCTCTCTCTCTCTCTCTCTCTCTCTCTCTCTCTCTCTCTCTCTCTCTCTCTCTCTCTCTCTCTCTCTCTCTCTCTCTCACTCTCTCACTCTCACTCTAAACTATAATTTTCATTTTACATATAATCTGAGCTAAGTTTTGTAAATATAATGTATACTCTCAGTTTACTCTTAATAAATACCGGTCTCAAGTGTCCAACTAAGTCGATATAAAAGTAGGAAAGACCACAGTGGGCCTTGAAGCTGTCCCTAATGGCCAGTCAGCACCCTCAGGGAACCACCTGCGGTAATTTGGCCAGTGGCCGTGCCATCAGTGCTAATCAAGGTGGAACAGTTCAGGTGGACAAACCATTCCTGGTTTTCCTGAGGTGGGGAAAATGTCTGTACAATCTCAGAAGAACGCCGAGGAGAGGGGGAGAAGGGGGAGGAAAGGCTACTTCGAGGAGAAAGTTTTCTTTTATTCAATTATTCATTCCGAAGTAAAGGAAAAAATGTGTTCTTGGTGCCACTGAATTTAAAATTTCAATGTCTGTGAATAAAGTTTTTAGTGCCACTGAATTTTAGGGCGAGGAATCTTCCAAAACAGAAGCCTGAGGAAGATTCATTTTTTATGTAATGAGTTACTCTTGAATTTCTCAGTTTATGATTTCAACAATATGGAATTTTAACGGAACTACTCAGATACATGTGTGTGATTATCACATGCATAGTGTGTGATTATCACATGCATAGTGTGTGATTATCACATGCATAGTGTGTGATTATCACATGCATAGTGTGTGATTATCACATACATAGTGTTTGATTATCACATGCATAGTGTGTGATTATCACATGCATAGTGTGTGATTATCACATGCATAGTGTGATTATCACATGCATAGTGTGTTATTATCACATGCATAGTGTGATTATCACATGCATAGTGTGATTATCACATGGATAGTGTGATTATCACATGCATAGTGTTTGATTATCACATGCATAGTGTGTGATTATCACATGCATAGTATGATATTATCACATGCATAGTGTGATTATCACATGCATAGTGTTTGATTATCACATGCATAGTGTGTGATTATCACATGCATAGTGTGTTATTATCACATGCATAGTGTGATTATCACATGCATAGTGTTTGATTATCACATGCATAGTGTGTGATTATCACATGCATAGTGTGTTATTATCACATGCATAGTGTGATTATCACATGCATAGTGTGATTATCACATGCATAGTGTGATTATCACATGCACATGCATAGTGTGATTATCACATGCACATGCATAGTGTGATTATCACATGCATAGTGTGTGATTATCACATGCATAGTCATAATCATACACATGTGGTCACAACACACACACACACACACACACACACACACACACACACAAAGTGGATGGGGACAGAATGTTCCAGAGATGGGACACAGCAACACGGGGTCACAACTGGAAATTAAGAACTCAGATGAATCACAGGGAATGTTAGAAAGTATTTATTCAGTCAGGAAGTGGAACAATCTGAAGAGTGATGTAGTGGAGGTAGGATTAATACATAGCTTTAAGAAGAGGTATGATAAAGCTAATGGAGCAGGGAGAGAGTGGACCAAGTAGCGACCAGTGAAGAGGCGGGGCCAGGACCTACGACTCGACCCCTGCAGCCACAAACAGGTAAGTGCAAATAGGTAAGTACACACACACACACACACACACACACACACACACACACAGTGAAGAGGCGGGGCCAGGAGCTAGGTCTCGACCCCTGCAACCACAACTAGGTGAGTACAACTAGGTGAGTACACACACACACACACACACACACACACACACACACACACACCACCTGCTACGCGGACCAAATACAATTTGCAGGTATCAGTGGAGTTTATTTACCTTCAATGTTGCTGTAATCAACTTGACCTGTTGCCTCAGCCTTTATTTACACTACCTTATTTTTTGGGGGCAATAAAGTGTGTTTTATTTTAATTCGAAGCTCACCATGTCAATTCTCCTTTAATAGTAAATTTAAATCACATTCCGCATTTTTTTATGTATGCAAATTGAGATTTTACACTTGAATGAAACAAATTGAAATAGGATGAGGAATTGTTGGGTTCGAACCTCCGTTTGGTCAACCTAGGGGCCAGGTTTTGTAACTTCCCCCACCCCCTTCCTTTAACCCTTGGGTGGCTTAGTGAAGGGCTCTTGATCCAAGGAATTGTAGCTACCCTCCTCTATCCTCGAATCGAACCTCATTGCCTCGTCTCACATTCGTATATGCCGCTGCCATAATAATAATAATAATAATAATAATAATAATAATAATAATAATAATAATAATAATAATAATAATAATAATAATAATTATTATTATTATTATTATTATTATTATTATTATAATAATAATAATAATAAAATAGTGACTATTTTCACATAAATCATATTTTTCAGAAATGTTATCTTATGAGTTCTCAATGTTATCAGGGTATATATTTTATTTTTTAATTATTGAACTATATTTAACTCTGCAGTCTAACCTAACCTTACTAGCATCAACATAATAAAGCTTATTTTATTCCTGCCTCAGCCTGTCTAAGGTCAGCTTAGACCAAGTTAGAATTATTTTGTGATGTAATGCCTTGGAAAACAGACACATTTGGAAATCTTTAACGGGGTAACGTTTGGTCCAGCCAGTGGCTTCTTCAGTCCTGTGCAGAGAAAAACGGTGAAAGATGAGGAGGAGAATGAGGTAATCAGTCCCTTAGCATGGAGTCGATGTGTTCAGTCCAGTATATGTTCCCAAAAGAATTATTGTAACTTTAATGCCATAAGCTAATTCATCAGATTATTTTGTTTTGTTCAGCGAGTTATTGCAACAATGAATACACACTCGGTATTGCAAAACCATCAGGTGTGTCAATACACCGCCAGGTGTATATCTCTCGGCGTATATACGCTGGAAGTTTATTTAAACCCTGTTTTTATTTAGGGATTAAACCATTCTAGGTTTAGAAAGACACATGAGCTAACACTAGGACAAATTTATTAGAGAACGTTTCGGTCCTGGGACCTTGATCACTTCTCAAGGTCCCAGGACCAAAACGTTTTCTAATAAATATGTCCTAGTGTTTGCTGACGTGTCTTTATAAACCAGCCTTAATGACTCTCGTGTAGTCGACAGGCTTTAATTAAACCAGTAAACCAACAGAGAAACTACACGTAGTTTCGCTCCCCTTCCCACCCATTAAACTGATCGATCCCCCTCAGTGGGCGAAACGTCTCATAATAGAACGTCATTATTCCTACTCAATAAGTCAAGACGATTTTTTTTTAAGCTCTGCATAATTAGCGTAGATTATCAAGCAATTATACTGAGTGGATTTTTTCCTAATTAGCGCGCGGATCAGTCACTTAGAAATTTACATTATATAATTATAATTATAAAGTTATTGATTTGTGGGTAATTAGAAGTTGGCAAAGAGGGAAAGAGGGGAAAGGGAGGGAGAGGGTCAACAATGATGAATTATTAATATTATTATTATTTATTATTATTATTATTATTATTATTATTATTATTATTATTATTATTATTATTATTATTATTATTATTATTATTATTATTATTATTAGGCATTGTTATAATAATCATTATTATTATTATTATTATTTTTATTATTATTATTATTATTTTGTTATTTATTATATTATTATTATTATTATTTATTTTATTATTATTATTATTATTATTATTATTATTATTATTATTATTATTATTATTATTATTATTATTATTATTATTATCATTATTATTAATTGGTGTACTATTATAATATTTAAGGGAAGTGCTCAACCTGTAGGGGTCATTCAGCACCTGGGGAATGGGAGGCAACCAGGTTCAATCCAAAGAAGGGGAGGGCAAATCTCATACCTTGGATCAAAAGCCCCTGACCAAGCATCAAGGAACCTCACCTGAGGGGCGTTAATTAGTGTGAGTCTCCAGATCTCCCTTCTAGATATTGTGAATAGTGAACATAAATGCTGAGGGAGGGTGGAAGGGAAAGAGGGAAGAGGAGAGGGAGTAGGAGGAGGAGGAAGATAGGAAGGAGGAGGAGAGATAGAGAGAACAAGTGTCTGAGT
This sequence comes from Cherax destructor, assembly GCA_009830355.1. Taxonomy (NCBI): domain Eukaryota; kingdom Metazoa; phylum Arthropoda; class Malacostraca; order Decapoda; family Parastacidae; genus Cherax; species Cherax destructor. The sequence goes on from WNWK01002237.1 coordinate 141,072, forward strand.
GCCCCGTTTGGGAGACAAGTGAGGTGATGACAGGTGTGTTATGAGGTGATGAGAGGTGTGATATTACCTGTACACCGGCCAGGCAGATGTATTGGTTTGGTGCAGCCTCTCTCTCTCTCTCTCTCTCTCTCTCTCTCTCTCTCTCTCTCTCTTCTCTCTCTCTCTTCTCTCTCTCTCTCTCTCTCTCTCTCTCTCTCTCTCTCTTTCTCTCTCTCTCTCTTTCTCTGTTTTATAATGACTTATTGAAAGTGGGCGATGTGTTTCCGTAGATTATTAGCATAATATTTCTCCCTCCCTCTTTCTGTCTCTGTGTCTCCGTCTGCCTGTCACTCTCTCTCTCTCTCTCTCTCTCTCTCTCTCTCTCTCTCTCTCTCTCTCTCTCTCTCTCTCTCTCTCTCTCTCTCCTCTCTCTCTCTCTCTCCTTTACACACAGTTTTACAAGGTTACTGTCACTATCCACCACCATCATTACCCACTATAACCATAGTGACCCACCGCACCAACTACACCATTACCACAATAACCACACCACCACTCAAACAACCACAACCACCACCATCAAACACCACCACCACCACCTCCACCACCACAACACCGACAACCTTCACCACTAACAACCACAACCCTCACCACAAACAACCATCACCTCAACAACCACAACCCCCTTCCCCTCCATCCTTACCTCAACCCATCAGAGAGATTTTAATCTCCCCTCCTACCCCCACCTCTGCCTCAAGACCAACTGAATGACGCTATTGTGAAGGTCAGAAGCGGTAGCTTTTGGATGTAATCTGATCCTATATAACACAGGATCTCTCTACCAGCTCCGGGAGCCAACCCACTCAAAGGACAGCTGAAACAGGAAATTTGATGCCATATTCAGGTGAGACCAGAGAGATTAAGTGTTACCTAGGGTGAACTGAGTACAAGGTAGGGTGTTGGTGCGCCGGTATACTGCTAGTTATACCAGGTATACATGGAGGGATGCCACCAGGTGTATATTCACTCTTGACTTACTGGAAATGCGATTATACACTGGTTTGTGTGATGAATGCGTGTGTGTGTGTGTGTGTGTGTGTGTGTGTGTGTGTGTGTGTGTGTGTGTGTGTGTGTGTGTGTGTGTGTGTGTGTGTGTGTGTGTGCTTTCGTATTTGTGGTTTCAAGGGTCGATTCGCAGCTCCTGGCCCCAGTGTGTGTATGATAATGATGATAATGATAATGATAGTGATGATAATAAAAATGATGATAATAATAATGATAATGATGATAATGATAATGATGATAATAATAATGATGATAATGATGATAATAGTGATGATAATAATAATGATGATAATGATAATGATGATAATGATAGTGATGATAATGATAATGCTAATGATGATAATGATAATCATTATTCTACAAAGTACAATATACAATTGATTTAGAAATAGTTGACATTATTAACATACTTTAAAGGAAGCTCCTAGTTTAGGCAGAGCATTTGGGGCAACTTTAAAATGAGTATACTCAAAGAAAACGCAGTAAGTGTCTGGGACCCAAGACTGCTCAACACCCTCCCATCATACATAAGGTGAATTACCAATAGACCCCTGGCTGTCTTCAGATACCTAAAGTCGGTACCACATCAGTCGATCTGTGATTCGTACGTTGGATTGCGTATGTCAGTAGTAACAGCCCGGTTAATCAGACCCTGATCCACCGGGCCGAGGGGGGCTTTGAGGCCCCCCCCCGAGCAACCTCCAGGTAGACTCCAGGTAAGTAGACCGGACGATTAATTAATTTGGTTTACAAAAATTATAAATTTTGCAATCTTTGACGTAAAATACTTTGGTTTTTCATTACAACATTTTTTGGAATTTATCGTAAAAGAACTTCTTGGACTTTGGGGGGGGGGAGAAAAACAGTTTGTAATAACGTTTGTAACTGTTATTATGAGAGTTAAATACAAATACTTGTAAAATACTTGAAATTTAAATAGTTCTGTATTGTATTTATTATATCATTTTTATTTTTTTCTAATACACAATATAAGTTGGAATTTAAAAATAGATCCAAGTAACAGGTTAATTCATAAAAAATCATGATAACAATATGATTGTCTAGTTTAGCATAGTGAGTGGTGCTAATTACTGAAATTACGACACTAAACATAATGAGTTAGTTGAGTATATGTGTGGTTCTGTAAGTTGATTACCGTGTATTAAAGGCTTTTGTCAATAGACTCTAGACACTTCGTGTATACACACACAACCCGCACATAGAAAAGAGGAGCTTACGACGACGTTTCGGTCCGACTTGGACCATTTACAAAGTCACACTAACACAAAGGTCCCTATACGCACCCTATACACACACTCACCCTATACACACCCTATACACAAACACATATACACTTCGTGTATATGTGTGTGTGTGTGTGTGTGTGTGTGTGTGAGAGAGAGAGAGAGAGATATGTAGGTAACAGCTCTTAACTTGTAAATAAAGTTAGGAACCTTAACCTAACCTCGTAGAACGAAAAAGAGAGAGAAAAAGAGAGAGAAAGAGAGAGAGAGAGAGAGAGAGAGAGAGAGAGAGAGAGAGAGAGAGAGAGAGAGAAGAGAGAGAGAGAGAGAGAGAGAGACTGACACTGAGACTCTGTCATTCCGAACTCCTCTAAAAGGGTATCGGATCCTCTGTTTTGATCACTCCAGTTCAAAAAAAAATTCCCCAACCCTTTGTGTATGGAATTTTTATGTGGTGAATCAGCTTCACCTGGTCGACAAAAAACCGGTGGATGTATTTCCAGGTATCTAATAAAAATTTAGGCGTATATTTTATACATTGTGCCTAATTTATGCTGCCGTGGGGTTATTATGTTGAGAGAGAGAGAGAAAGAGACAGACAGACAGACATAGACATATGAGAATCAATTCAGGGGGAGATATGACCACACCATGCAAAATACTTCAATGCATTGACAAGATGGTTAGGGAGAAAGGGACATGGGAGGGAGATGGGGCCAGGAGCTGAGACGCGATGTCTGAGGGTACATCTCAGTGAGCACAACTCTGTGAACGCAACTCTGTGAGTACAACTCTGTGAACGCAACTCTGTGAGTACAACTCTGTGAGTACAGCTCTCACTTCCCTTCCCTTTCTCGACCCTCTTTTACCATTCCCGTTTCACCTGTGTCTCCCATTTCCACGTTCATTTCCCACATTTCCTTCTCTCCCTCTTTTCCTTCAGAGAACCTCCCAAGAACCTTCCCCATTTTCTCTCACCTCCAACATTCCCTTGCAAAAGAACCATCAATTCTCATAGTCCAAGAGTGGATGGTCTAAAGTTGATAAGGTGAAGGGATGGAGAGAGAGAGACTGTGTGTGTCTGTGTCTGTGTGGCTGTGTGTCTGTGTCTGTGTGTCTGTGTGTCTGTCTGTGTGTCTGTGTGTCTGTGTGTCTGTGTGTCTGTGTGTCTGTGTGTCTGGGTGTCTGGGTGTCTGTGTGTCTGTGTGTCTGTGTGTCTGTGTGTCTGTGTCTGTGTGTCTGTGTCTGTGTGTCTGTGTCTGTGTGAGTCTAATGTTTCTATAGAATTTCCAGGTGAATCCAAACAAATGACGACACTGGAGAAACAAACACACACTGAAGAAAAAACCCTCATTGAGACGATGTTTCGCTCAATATGCAACTTTATCGTAACTTGATAAAGTTTCACAAAGAACGAAATATTGTTCTAGCCAAAAAAAAAAAAAAAAAGCAAAAATAGTTTCTGTAACCTGTGTCTTTCCTTCAGTAATTCGAGAAGAGGTGTTCAGATTTTTGACCGGACACGAAAAGGTGACAGGAAGAAAAAATAGAAAAAGTATTTTGAAGAAATTGAACAAAAAATATGTGACAGGAAGACGAAATTAAAAAAAAGGCAACTAGAATAAAAGAAAGCAGGAAAGGCCAGTAGGGAAAATAAAACAGAAATAGTCCAGGGGGAAGGAAAAAACAAAAGAAAGAAGTAAAAGGCCAGGGACTGAAAAAAAAACTAGAAGTCCTGGGAGACAAAAATGAAAATTCACTAAACCAAAAAAAAAAAAAAACAGGGAAGTGGGAAAGAAAACAAAAATAAAAGGCTGGAAAGGAAAAAAAAAAGGCTTCTGGGGATACAGAACCACGCTAAATAATGGACAAAAAAACAATAACAAGAACCTTTGAACCTTTGTATAGCTGTATTCCTCTCTACATTATTGGGAAGTAAAGCTGAAAAAATGCAATAAAGATGTTGACCAAAACACTGACGGTGGTGTTTGATTGGAAATTCTTTGGTTCACTTCTTATTCTGTAAGTCACAGAAGATGAAGAAAATACACCAGCACAGAAGTAGGAATACGAGTTGAAGAAGAAAATGATAAAGAAGAGAATGTAGAGGAGGAGGAGGAGGAGGAGGAGGAGGAGACGAAAGAAAAAGATTAGTATGAACCAACTAAAATAATTATAGCCAAAAAAATATATAATGAGATGATCGACAACAAATAATAAACTTCTGTAATATTTGCTAAAACTTGAAAAAAAGATAAGTCAGTGTTTAAGAAAACACAAAATTAAACATAATCACAAAAGATCAGTATTTAAACAAAGCAATAGACCAATCTTAAGAAAACAATCAAACATTCAATATTTACTCAAACACATATAAATATTCATCATGTTTTCCCCTCAAACATAACAGAACACTAAGACTATACACACACACACACACACACACACACACACACACACACACACACACACACACACACACACATATATATATATATATATATATACAAGGAAGAAGCTTCAAATAGAAGAGGTGCAAGTATTCATGTCGTACGAGTGAGAGACTTAAGTCTGTTGAAGTCTGCGTTCACTTTGAACTTTGGAAATTTCAGTCTGCCACTTTTATTAAGTATAGTGTTTTCAGTGTAATAGGTAGATAATGCCTCTCCTGATGGGCTTCAAACTCTAAATGCTGGTGTATCTTAATTGGAAGTACTTTTGTGTAGATATTGGACTATGTGGGTGCCATCTGCCATTTTCAAAGTGATTTTAGTCAATCGGATTTTATTATAAAGATATAAATCAAATATTTGTTCTGATAGTATTGTAGAGAATTTGAAACGGAATATAAATAAGAAAAAAAAAATCACGTTTTTTATATGAATTTTAAATTTAACCACAAACCACACTCAATTACCTTCACCCAACGCTGAAAACTGGATAAATGCAAAACTTGATAGGCTTCATACTTAACATGCTTGTGTATTTTAGGATACTGGTCCCTCAGAGATAACCAGAGAATGACTCTTCAGCTAAGCTTCAATGCTAGTGTTTCTTATTGGAAGTTTTGAATTGTTTAGGGAGGTGTATGTCCTAATTTACTATTTTTTATTGGAAATAATTGGGAGATTAGCATCCATGTGTGATAACTAGAGAATACCAAGTCTGATTGGCTTCTGATCTTCAAAGATGATACTGAACTGCATTATAGGCTCGTATAACACTGCAATGATCTTGCTCGCGTGCATTGAGGCACATGGGCTTGGGGTTGTGCAATACAAGGGTACTCTTCTCGGATCCAGCTGTAATAGAAATAATTATTATTATTAGTAGTAGTATGATTATTATTTTTAATATTGTTATTATTATTATTATTATTATTATTAATATTATTATTATTATTATTATTATTATTATTATTATTATTATTATTATTATTATTATTATTATTATTATTATTATTATTTTATTAACACATCGGCCGTTTCCCACCAAAGCAGGGTGACCAGAAAAAGAAGAAACACCTTCATCATCGTTCACTTCATCACCGCCTTGCCAGAGGCGTGCCTGCACTACAATTGAAAAACTGCAACATATCAACAGCCCTCCTTCAGAGTGCAGGCACTGTACTTCCCACCTCCAGGACTCAAGTCAGGCTAACCTGTTTCCCTGAATTCTTTCATAAATGTTACCGCCACCACTACCACCATCACCACCACTATAACCATCACCACCATCACCACCACCACCATCACCACCACCACCATCACCACCATCACCACCACCACAAACCTTCTTAAAAATTTCCTCCCCACCTCGACAACTGAGAATTGGGATTAGATGACGGCTAACTTACCTCCCCTCCTCCTTCCTCTCTCCTTCTCCCTCCCTCTACCCTTTTACCTCCTCCCTTTCCCATCTCCCTCTTCCCTTTCTTCCTTCATCTTTCCCCCCTCTCTCTCCCATTTTGCCTATCTCTCCCACCCCTCCCTCTCTTACGTTTTCAGTTTGTCCCTCCTTCCCTCACAGCCCGCTCCTCCTCCAACTCCTCTTCCCTCCCTTCATCAATCTCATTCCCTATCCCTCCCTCCCTCATTTCCCCAAGGAAGAAGGGTGGAAATCAAATACTTTCAGTAAAAATTCCTGGATATGGGATAGACGAGGAAGAGAGGGAAGGAAGACGAGGAGGAGCAGTTGAAGAAGAGGAAGAAGAAGAAGAAGAAGAAGAAGAAGAAGAAGAAGAAGAAGAAGAAGAAGAAGAAGAAGAAGAAGAAGAAGAAGAAGAAGAAGAAGAAGAAGAAGAAGAAGAAGAAGAAGAAGGAGGGAGATAAAAAATAACGAGAGAAAGGAAGAGAGGAGGAGTAGGAGGAGGAGGAAGCAGAGGAGGAGGAGGAAGCAGAAGAGGAGGAGGAAGCAGAGGAGGAGGAGGAAACAGAGGAGGAGGAGGAGGATGCAGAGGAGGAGGAGGAGGAAGCAGAGGAGGAGGGGGAAGCAGAGAAGGAGGAGAAAGCAGAGGAGGAGGAGGAGGAAGAGCAAGTGCCCCAGGCATACCAATACCCATAGCCAGAAAGACTGAATATTATAGCATTACATGACAGCCGGCTCACAAACACTGATATTATAGTAATAAACTAACGAACGTAACATTACTGACATGACAATTATAAAAAATTCCATCAGACTACGATATAACAAATGACTTTACATAGCAAATATTGATACATCTGGCAACTGTCTTAGGAATTTCTTACACCTCTAGAAAACGGGCCCATTTAAAGGGACTCATTTAAAGGGAGACATCTGTAATTTTTCCAAAGGAAGACGTCCATAATTTATCTATCCCACAAGATTCTAAGGCAAATACTGTTCTAACCATCAAAGCCAGCAGGAAAGTAGGCCCTAATTCCTCGGTGTGGAACGACAGCAATTTAGACAATATAACACAATTCAAGAGTCCTAGTTTAGGCTATGTACACTACAAAGATCACGCACCCAGCAGATCCCTCAGATGCCTCAGAACTAATTTCATTCTATTCCCCGTTTGGTGTACTAGCCTCCACAAGCAGTATATATACATTATTGTAACCACGAACGAGTGGTATTTAATCAATAACAACATTGCAACTAGCCGAGGACTCGAACCCATGTTGTTTTAGCCCGCCTCATGATGAGCGAAAATTCACGATGCTCTCTCTCTCTCTCTCTCTCTCTCTCTCTCTCTCTCTCTCTCTCTCTCTCTCTCTCTCTCTCTCTCTCTCTCTCTTTCTCTCTTTCTCTCCCCACAATATCAGGTATAATTTCTCCTGTGATAAGTATCTCACCAGCCGAATTTTCAGAAAGAAAAAAAACTTGGGTCACTTTTTGGTATAAACTTCAGGATTGTTATTAACAATTTTTGACAATGTGAATATGCAAAATAGCCGCGGGGGCGTTGACCCCCAGAACACCTTCCAGGTATACTAAGCCAACCTCAAGATGGTCACTACTTTCATTTTAATTAAAAAAATTACACTCGCTATAATAACTTGTAATTAAACAAGATTCTTTAAACAATTTACCTTTAAAGAAAACTATTTAACGAAGGGGTCTGAAAATTTGGCAAATGATTATGTTCATAGGCGAACCCTGGAGCAGCAGGAGTCGTGCAGACTGGTCCAGATCGATTATGGGGTCACAGGGAACAACAGAAACTCCTTGCTTTACAAATCTAGAAAAATCACATACGTATAAGAAATCTTCATTGCTCTCCTATATACTCTCTCAGCTTCAGTTAATAATATCTCCTACCCCCACCCACCCTGCATTGGTTCCAGACTGGTCCCAGACTGGTTCCAGACTTGTCCCAGACTGGTCCTAGACTGGTTCCAAACTGGTCCCAGACTGGTCCTAGACTGGTCCCAAACTGGTCTCAAACTGGTCCCAGACTGGTTCCAGACTGGTCCCAGACTGGTCCCAGACTGGTCCTAGACTGGTCTCAGACTGGTCCTAGACTGGTATCAGACGGGTCCCAGACTGGTCCCAGACTGGTCCCAGACTGGTCCCAGACTGGTTCCAGACTGGTTCCAGACTGGTCCCAGACTGGTCCTAGACTGGTCCCAAACTGGTCTTAAACTAGTCCCAGACTGGTTTCAGACTGGTCCCAGACTGGTCCCAGACTGGTCCTAGACTGGTCCCAAACTGGTCATAGACTGGTCCCAGACTGGTTCCAGACTGGTCCCAGACTGGTCCCAGACTGGTCCAAGACTGGTCCCAGACTGGTCCTACACTGGTCCTACACTGGTCCCAGACTCATCCTAGACTGGTCCCAGACTGGTCCTACACTGGTCCCAGACTCATCCTAGAATGGTCACAGACTGGTTCTAGACTGGTCCTAGACTGGTCCCAGACTCATCCTACACTGGTCCCAGACTGGTCCTAGACTGGTCCTACACTGGTTCCAGACTCATCCTAGACTGGTCCTAGACTGGTTCCTAGACTGGTCTCAAACTGGTCTCAGACTGGTCCCAGACTGGTTCCAAACTGGTCCCAGACTTGTCCCAGACTGGTCCCAGAGTGGTCCTAGACTGGTCTCAGACTGGTCCTAGACTGGTCCCAGATTGGTCCCAGACTGATCCCAGACTGGTCCCAGACTGGTTCCAGACTGGTCCTAGACTGGTCCCAGACTGGTCCCAGATTAGTCCCAGACTGGTTCCAGACTGGTTCCAGACTGGTTCCAGACTGGTCCCAGACTGGTCCTACACTGGTCCTACACTGGTCCCAGACTCATCCTAGACTGGTCCCAGACTGGTCCTAGACTGGTCCCAGACTGGTCCTAGACTGGTCCCAGACTGGTCCTAGACTGGTCCCAGACTGGTCCTAGACTGGTCCCAGACTGGTCCCAGACTGGTCCCAGACTGGTCCCAGACTGGTCCTAGACTGGTCCAGACTGATCCTAGACTGGTCCCAGACTGGTCCTAGACTGGTTCCAGACTGGTCTCAAACTGGTCCTAGACTGGTCCCAAACTGGTCTCTAGACTGGTCCCAGACTGGTCCTAGACTGGTCCCAGACTCATCCTAGACTGGTCCTAGACTGGTCCCAGACTGGTCCTAGACTGGTCCCAGACTGGTTCCAGACTGGTCCCAGACTGGTCCTAGACTGGTCCCTGACTGGTCCTACACTGGTCCTACACTGGTCCCAGACTCATCAGACTGGTCCCAGACTGGTCCTACACTGGTCCCAGACTCATCCTGGTCCCAGACTGGTTCCAGACTGGTCCTAGACTGGTCCCAGACTCATCCTAGACTGGTCCCAGACTGGTCCTAGACTGGTCCTACACTGGTCAGATCATCTAACTGGTCCCAGACTGTCACCACTGGTTCGACTGGTCCCAGACTGGTTCCAGACTGGTCCAGATGGTCTAGACTGGTCCCAGACTGGTCCAGACTGTTCCAGACTGGTTCAGACTGGTCCCAGACTGGTCCTGACTGGTCCAGACTGGTCCTAGCTGTGACCAGACTGGTCCCAGACTGGTCCCAGACTGGTCCAGACGTCCCAGACTGGTCCCACTGGTACACTGGTCCCAGACCATCCAGACTGGTCCCAGACTGGTCACTCTAGACTGGTCCCAACGGTCCAGCGCCATCTAGACCCCTGGGCTTCTGGTCCAGACTTCCCAGACTGGTCTAGACTGGTCCGTCCAGAGCAGCTGGTCCTAGACTGGTCCCAGACTGGTTCCTAGACTGGTTCCCAGACTGGTTCCATGAGACTGGTCCTAGACTGGTCCACAGACTGGTCACAGACTCATCCAGACTGGTCCCAGACTGGTCCCAGGGCTGGTTCCAGAACTGGTCCCAGACTGGTCCTAGACTGGTCCACGACTGGTCCAGACTGGTCCCTAGACTGGTCCATGACTGGTCATCAGACTGGTCCCAGACTTCCTAGACTGGTCCCAGACTTTCCAGACTGGTCCAGACTGGTCCGTAGACTGGTCCCAGACTGGTCTAGACTGAGTCCAGACTGGTCCCAGACTGGTCCCAGACTGGTCCCAGACTGGTCCTAGACTGGTCCGACTGGTCCTAGACTGGTCCTAGACTGGTCCTAGACTGGTCCCAGACTTGTCCCAAACTGGTCCCAGACTGGCTCCAGACTGTTCTTAGAGCTAAGATGGCTTACCCATCTTGAACTTTGTGAAATTAGAGGAATGGAAAACCAGAGGAGACCTTATAACAATGTACAAGACATACATAAGACTTGACAGGAAGGACAGGGACACACATACACACACACACACACACACACACACACACACACACACACACACACACACACACACACACACAGTCTCGCAAGATTTATGTTTCTCTAAAAAACATAATCTGCCTTGAGAGTTTCTGTTAACTTTATAATTTATTTAATGTATTTCTCTAAAATATTCTTATGATATGTCTGGTAAAACTGTCTTTTGTTAAGTGAAGTTCTTGCTTGAAAAAAATGTACTCATCTATTTGTGGTTGCAGGGGTCGATTCACAGCTCCTGACCCCGCCTCTTCGCTGGTCGCTACTAGGTCCTCTCTCTCCCTGCTCCATGAGCTTTATAATACCTCCTCTCAAAATTATGTATGGTTCCTGCCTCCACTACATCGCTTCCCAAACTATTCCACTTCCTGACAACTCTATGACTAAGAAATACTTGTTAACATCTCTTTGACTCATCTGAGTCTTCAACTTCCAATTGTGACCCCTTGTTTCTGTGTCTTATCTCTGGAACATCCTGTATCTGTCCAACTTGTCAATTCCCTCAGTATTTTGTATGTTGTTATCATGTCTTCCCTAATCCTCCTGTCCTCCAGTTTCGTTAGGCCGATTTGCCTTAATCTTTCTTCATAGGACATTCCCCTTAGCTCTGGAACTAACCTTGTTGCAAACCTTTGCACCTTCTCTAATTTCTTGACGTGCTTGACCAGGTGTGGGTTCCAAACTGGTGCTGCATACTCCAGTATGGGCCTGACGTACACGGTGTACAGAGTCTTGTTTGCCAGGCGCCCATATACTGCAGCAGTTATGTGGTTGAAGTGCGCCTCAGGAGATGTTCTCGATATTATACTCACCCCAAGATCCTTTTCCATAAGAGAGGTTTGCAGTCTTTGGCCACCTAGCCTATACACTGTCTGCAAATTTCTTTGCCCTTCCACGATCTTCTTGACTTTATATTTGGCGGGGTTAAATTCGAGGAGCCAGTTGCTGGACCAAGCTTCCAGCCTGTCCAGGTCTCTTTGTAGTCCTGCCTGATCCTCATCCGATTTAATTCTCCTCATTAACTTCACATCATCTGCAAACAGGGACACTTCTGAGTCTATTCCTTCCGTCATGTCATTCACATATACCAAAAATAGCACTGGTCCTACGGCTGACCCCTGTGGAACCCCGCTTGTCACAGGCGCCCACTATGATACCTCGTCACCTACCATGACTCGTTGTTGCTTCCCTGTCAGATATTTTCTAATCCATTGCAGTGCCCTTCCTGTTATATGTGCCTGATCCTCTAGCTTTTGCACTAATCTCTCGTGAGGAACTGTGTTGAAGGCCTTCTTGCGGCCCAAGAAAATGCAGTCTACCCGCCCCTCTCTTTCGTGTCTTACTTTCGTTGCCTTATCATAAAACTCCAGTAGGTTTGTGACACAGGATTTTCCTTCCAAGAATCCGTGCTGGTTGTCGTTTATATGCTTGTTCCGTTCTAGGTGCGCCAACACTCTCCTGATAATCTTCTCCATGACATTGCATACTATACTCGTCAGTGACACTGGTCTATAGTTTAGGGCCTCGTATATGTCTCCTTTCTTAAAAATGGGGACTACATTTGCCGTCTTCCATACCTCAGGTAGTTGCCCAGTTTCAATGGATGTGTTGAAAATTGTTGATAGTGGCATACACAGCGTCTTTGCTCCCTCTCTAAGGACCAACGGAGAGATGTTATTCGGTCCCACCGAATTTGAGGTATCAAGGTCACTTAGAAGCTTCTGTGTGTGTGTGTGTGTTAGTTATCATTTTGTCCTAGGCACATGTCGATTAGACACTAGGCCTGTTGTATATATGTGTGTGTGTGTGTGTGTGTGTGTGTGTGTAAGGAAACACTTCGAAATGTTTCGGCCCCGCCGGGAATTGTGTGTGTGTGTGTGTGTTAGTTAGTTACCATTTTGTCCTAGGCACATGTCGATTTGACACTAGGCCTGTTGTATGTATGTGTGTGTGTGTGTTAGGAAACACTTCGAAATGTTTCCGCCCCGCCGGGAATTGAACCCGGGCCCTCCGTGCATCAGGCGAGAGCTTTAGCCATCAGGCCACCGGGGCTGTGTGTGTGTGTGTGTGTGTGTGTGTGTGTGTGTGCGTGCGTGTGTGTGTGTGTGTGTACGTACCTTGTTATGGTTACAGGGTAGTTTCATATCTCTAGTTTCTTACTCTTAAACGAGTATGGCCGGCATTTCTGGGTTCTTCCCTCTTGAATCCTCTCATACCTACTCTTGAAACTGTGTATTTAATTTTCCTCCATTACGTTCTCACCTAACTTATTCCACCTCTCTTTCCCTCTATGGTTACGTAAACACTTCCTATCATCTTTTAGTTCATCTCTTTCTTAAGCTTCCGTTCATTACTTGCTCAACCTGATGCCTCAGCCCTGTTTGTTACTCTCAGGTCTTCTATCTATCAGGCTTTATCCACTAACCACTTAATTTTGTATTCTTGCCAGTTAGTTTGTGTATAAGTCGCTTCTTTGATGCTGTATCGAATGATTTCTTGAAGTTCAGGAAGGTGCTTTCACCCACAAGTCTATGTTTTATCCCTGCAATTCTATCGTAAAACTCTCGTCAGTGTGTAAGACAGGTAAAGCATTTTTATCTCTAGGTTTTCTCTAACAAATACACTCTTCTCCACATGCACCACTACACTTGTTAAAACCTTCTCCAAAACTGTTGACAACGTGTGTCAGTGACACTAGCTCATAGTATCACACTGTTGACGACTTGTCTCAGTGATACTAGCATTTTGTCCAGTTCTCTGGAATCTACCACATCCCAGACAAGCTGAAAATCTTGGTTATAGAATCACATAGCGATTTTGCTTCTTCTTCTTTCAGTACGCATGCAGATGAGTAAGAGACATATGCATCACTTAATTAACTTTATTGTCAACAATAAAGATACTTAAGTGATGCATATGTGTCTTACTCAAGGCACTGTATACCTTTTATCATGTGATGCATGAAGACATGTCGTCTGATCCCGTTCTTTTTTTTTTGTTAAGTTTAGTTAGATTAATTGTTCCATTATCTCATTCTTTGTTATGTGAAGATTTTCAAGTTCCTGCGACGCTCTCGAGATTTCCTTCTGTCAGGATGCTGCTCACCACATTCCTCCGTGAAGACCGTCTTCAATCTGCTGCTAAGTTCTTCACATACTTCTTTGTCGTCATCCGACGTGATCCTACTTTATCCTCATCACCTGGTCTTTACACTCATACTGGGGTGTTCCACCATCCTTCTCCATCCTCATCATCAGCTCATCCTTGTTCATCCTCATCATATGATCCTTACAATCATACTGGGGGGTGTTCAACCATCCTCATCATCTGATCCTTGCAATCATCTTCCTGGGGTGTTCAACCATACAACAGCCTCATTACCTGGTTCATGTTGCTTATGTAGTTAAAGACTCTTTAACTACATAAGAAGCAATATGAGGATGAAATAAGACCAAAGATACTCTTTAATAAAGAGTTTCTTTGGTCCCATTTCAACCTCTGTTGAGTTAAAAAATACCGATGTGTTTCTCAGCTTCCCCTCGTATTCTCACACATTCGGTCGTATCTCTCTCTTGCTTGTTGATCTGTTTACCCGCCCTATTTTGTACTCTTTATTTCTTCCATGCCCTCTTGCATTCCTGATTAAACTACGGTCTTTTTCATTCTTTCATTCATGTCTTGCCTCACCTCGTGATTAGTACTTTTTTTTATTATTTACCTCTATTTTATTATTTACCTGCATTATTTCTGGTGCTACTTTACCATCCAGCTTCCTTTCCTATTGCACTTATATCAATAAATTTATCGTTAGTTAAATCGACACCGATGCAACTAATGTGACATTTTATTGTGGCAACGTTTCGCTCTCCAGGAGCTTTGTCAAGCCACATTTTGGCATTAGTTGCATATGTGTCCATTTACCTAACATTTTGTAGGTAATTCTACCACTATTGCTAATAAAATCATTATAGTTTATAGACTCTTCGTAAAATTTTCCAGAATGACTACTGGACTATGGTACCCACGTTGGGAGGCGGGGAGGTAGCCTCAACAATCTGACTGACCAGGGCATCAGCCAGGAAGGCCGGTCTGAGACCTACCCGAGAGGGGGCAATGGCCATAGGTCGTCTACAGGTCGTCTCAGGTATACCAGTATTCTACATTCTGGTTTCCTCCTTGTCACTCTCGTGTACCAGACTAATGCAAACTATAGTGATTGAAGGAAGAGAGTGAATTTCAGAGGATGGTACAGTGAAGGGAAGAAATAGTGAAAGGAAAAGTGGGGAGAGTGAAGGAAGATGGCAGTAAGGAGAGAGGATGAAGGGAAGATGGGTAAAGGTAAGAGAAAGGGGAGAGTAAATAGAGAGGAAAGGGGGGTGCTAGAGTGGAGATAAAAAGAGGGAGAGTGAGAAGAGAGAGAGGGGGTAGGACAAGAGAGAAAGAGGAGAGGCGAGAGGGAGGGGGGGAAGAAGGAGAGAGGGAAAAGAATGGACTGAGTGGGAGTTGGAAGTTAAAGAGTAGAGATTGTAAGGTGACCTCACAGGTCATCTGCTTACTCGAGGCCCTGAGAGAGACCTGGAGGAGGAACCTGGAGGAAGAACCTGGAGGAGGTACCTGGAGGAGGTACCTTAGGAGGAACCTGGAAGAGAAACCAGGATGAGGAACCTGGAGGAGGTAAATGGAGGGGAACCTGGAGGAGGTACCTGGAAGAGGAACCTCGGGGAGGAACCTGGAAGACAAACCTTGAGGACGAACCTAGAGGAGAAACCTTGAGGACGAACCTGGAGGACGAACCTGGAGGACGAACCTAGAGGAGTAACCTGGAGGAAGAACCTGGAGCTCACACTGAAAGAAACGCCGAGTTTTTACTTACCAAAAGCACCTAGACAAGGCCCATGACTCACCCAGGTGCCTCTCCTGTAGGTGTCTCGCCAGGGAGCAGGTAAGTGGAAGCACCTGGAGGCACCTGAAGGCACCCGGAGGCACCTGGAGGCACCTGGAGGCACCTGGAGGCACCCGGAGCATAATAGTCTCATCAGTCTACGTCCTCGAGAAACTCCTTCAGGGAATTACCAAGTCTTGACGCAATTGGTCAAGGGGGAGTAGTTTGGTAGTTTAGTGGAGGCGACTGTTTTAATTTAGTGGTTTATTTTAGTAGTTTAGTGGTTTATTTTAGTACTTTAGTGGTTTATTTTTGTAGTTTAGTGGTTTATTTTAGTACTTTAGTGGTTTATTTTTGTAGTTTAGTGGTATATTTTAGTAGTTTACTGGTTTATTTTAGTTCAGTGGTTCATTTTAGTAGTTTAATGGTTTATTTTTAGTAGTTTAGTGGTTCATTTTAGTAGTTAATGGTTTATTTTAGTAGTTTAGTGGTTTATTTTAGTTGAGTGTTTTATTTTAGTAGTTTAGTGTTAATTTTAGTAGTTTAGTGATTTATTTTAGTAGCTTAGAGGTTTGTTTTACTAACTTAGTAGTTTATTTTAGTATTTTATTTTCGTTATTTAGTTAAGTGGGTTAGTTTATCATTTAAGTGGGTTTGTTAGCTTCGAGGGTAACTGATAATTTTAAGTGACTTAAAAGTAGCTACTTTTACTTTAGTGAATTATAGCTTAATTTACTCTAGTGCGCTAATTTCATAAAGAGTTACTATAGTTCGGTAGTAGTGTTGTAATAAGTTAGTGCATTGGTTTAAACTACTGTGTCAGTTTTTTTTATTCGGATTGCTGAATTTGTCTGTCTAGGTTAAAGTGTTTTAATGATGGTGAATTTACGTGAAGGCTTGGGTAATTAGCGTGGGTTAACACTGCTTTCCTCCCTAATGACATCGCGCGGCTACGAATTGCCACTCCCGTGCCTTTAATGACAACACCTGGCACCATGTGCCACTCCCTGCACGCTAATGACAACACCTGCCACACACAGGTACAACCGCAGGTAGGGAGCACCCGACACACTGTCACAGGAAGCAGAGTGTACAGGAAACCCAGCCATTGTTGAGGCTTTCCAGCTTGACGCCGCGTCCCCGTCTTCTGAAAATCAGATTTATATTTTTTTTCTCCCCATTAGTCCGCCCTCAACATTCGCAAATGTCATCCGACAAACTAACTCTGTTGCCTAAAATCATCCGAAAAATATTTAAACATCTAATATATATATATATATATATATATATATATATATATATATATATATATATATATATATATATATATATACTCAAAAAGTAATTTAGCGAGTGTGACCCCAGCTTCACTCGAGGTATTACTGACTGAGAGATTCACGGCTTCACCATCAAAACTAGTCTTGAAGCTGGCTTGTAAACAGTCCATCTGGGAGGGCTCCATTACAGAAAACGTATATAAAAATATGCTCGTGACTGCAACATCCAACATAAGTGACTGTCTTACAGCTGTGAGAGCACATCAATCTATGGATCTAGAGACTTCCTCTTAATAATTCCTATGTCGGCTATCAAGACACGTCTCGAATTGCGGATCCTCTAAATTACAGTGTCTCTGCCTTGTTGCTTCTGCTTACATTGAGTACCATTTTCTTCGAAGTAACGTTGAGGCTGACCAATATGGTTAGCATAGTTTAAATTGTGAAAGCTCCATGGGATGGCATTCAATATAAAGTGAAGTTAAAAACATCAAAAAGAGAAACTTCGTTACGGTTATGTGTCCGACAGTGAGAGGATCCTGATCCCTAGTATCCCGCAATCCAGGTAGCCATGTTAACTACACTGATGGGATCACAATGTATCCCTGGAAAAGCGACGGACAGCTGATGTGGGACTAAACCAGCGTATCTGCTCTGGCTGACACCTGTGTTCGTATTACTGTTGGGCAACAGGGCAGTATTGCTGACCACTGAGAAGAATTTAAGCTCAACAAATACAGGAAGTCAGGCCATATATATATATATATATATATATATATATATATATATATATATATATATATATATATATATATATATATATATAAAAAATTATTTCAAGCTCAACAAATACAGGAGTCAGGCCATATATATATATATAACTTACAACGCTTGTAACTTACAAGCGTTGTAAGACTTGCCCAGTCTTCTACTGAGATCCACATTACAACTAACAGTTGTGTGGATGTGTTTTAACTTTATGTAATATAGGAAATTTGGTATAAGTTCTTAGCAAAGTTATTTTAGCCTGTTTACTAAGCTTTGCATTTGTTTTTATTGACTGCTGATCCCGCAGTCTTCCCTCTTCCAGGGTCCAATGGACCAATGCGGGATCAGCAGTCAATAAAAACAAATGCAAAGCTTAGTAAACAGGCTAAAATAACTTTGCTAAGAACTTATACCAAATTTTCTATATTACATAAAGTTAAAACACATCCACACAACTAAGTGTTAGTTGTAATGTGGATCTCAGTAGACTGGGCAAGTCTTACAACGCTTGTAAGTTACAAGCGTCTATTACTTAGTAAGATTTACTCCTCGCGTTCTATTTTCGTAATTCATTTAATTTACTCTTTCAGCAGTGCGATGTGTTGTAGTGATTTAAAACACTCTGCTTTTAATGTGGATAATCCACTTGTGTGTGTGTGAGACGTAATGTTTACTGGAATATTGCAATCTTCAATGAAATTAAATACATTTAAGTGTAAAAACAATCTTAGGAATGTCTTAGACGCAATAGAATGCTATCTTGAAATAAAAAAAATTGAATTTTGTGTATCTTAACGTTGCAAAAATACAAAGCAATATACTTTAAATTAAGCGAGGGATATCTGCATCTTGTAAGACTTTTTTAAGCAATGAAAGATTTAAAGCATAAGAGAACGCTATCTCGAAACTCTTCAAAATGCCATGAAACCCAACTTTTTTGGAAATAGTTAGCTACATTCCCCATACCCTTTAGCGGCCACTACTAGCTTATTGCCTCGTGAGGCCTGATGATGCCTCATTAATTTAGGCGATAGCAGGTTGGAGCTGGGAGTTAGCTGCCAGCCATCGTTAGGGTAAACGAGGGGCTCCGTGCTACTGAGATTGTTGGTAAAATGTTCGCCAGGGAGAGTATATTTATTTTAAGTATTTTGGCTTCGACGAGGACTGTATTTACCCATTTGTAATTATATATTTGTGGGAATAGTGCTGTTAATTTACTACTAATTCTCAAATGGGGGATGAAACTAGACGATGATTTGTTACTGCCTAGATTTCTATGAAGTAACTAGCCAGAGGGGAGATCGTAGTGTCGAGTACCATACTCACACTAATTTTTGTAGAGTCAAGACCACACTAACCTGGTAAATTAGACACATATGCAACACTTGGGTATCTTTATTGAGGAAACGTTTCGCCACACAGTGGCTTCATCAGTCCATACAAATTAGAATCGTGAAGAACAGGAGGAGTGTGAGGTTGTCAGTCCCTCAATCTTGAGTCGATGTTGTCAGTCCATCAATCTTGAATAGAATAACAGCATATGAGCAGAGGAAGCTTATATACTGTGGACAGGAGAGGTGCAGCAGTTGTAGGAGGTGTCACATTTGTGACACGACCTACTCCACATTGAACAAATGTGACACCTCCTACAACTGCTGCACCTCTCCTGTCCACAGTATATAAGCTTCCTCTGCTCATATGCTGTATTCTATTCAGATTGATGGACTGACAACATCGACTCAAGATTGAGGGCCTGACAACCTCACACTCCTCCTGTTCTTACGATGTCTCCTTTGTATGGACTGATGAAACCACTGTGTGCGAACATTTCTCAAAAAACTACCCAAGTGTTCATATGTTCTAATTTACCAACTCATCAGTTCTCTGAACCATTCATTCACACCACATAACCTACATCACGTGGTCCTACGTGTCTCTTCATCATATATATTATATATATATAATATATATATATATATATATATATATATATATATATATATATTAATTAGCTAACACTACCACCATTATCTTTGTTTAGGTAGATACATATATAGAAAGCGAAAGAGAGAACATGGAGAAACTAACAAAGAGAATAAGGAACGAAAACTCAAGAACATGAGACTAAAAGAAGGGATACATACTCAGGGAGAACAAAGAAAAGAAAGTCCGCAAAAGAATTGAACAAAAGAATTGAGTGTGTGTGAGCACTAGAGCACAGGGCACAGTACCTGAGCAGGTACGACGGGGCAGGCGTCAACTGCTCACAACCAGCAAACATCGATACAAAACTCGAGAAAGTAGAGGGACTCCTGTCACAGTTGGACAACAAGAGCAATGGGGCCGGACACACTAGCTTCTGGGATACTAATGGCACGGGGTTGCAGCTCCGTGCAACATGTTGCAGAGGAGTTGGACGAACGAAAAAGGACGGAGAATTGAAGGAGAGTGTTTAATGTTGTACAGAAGACTGAAGGAGGTTGAAAGATTTATGGGGAGTTTTAAATGTTGCACATGAGATTGAAGGACTGCAGGAAGTTTAGTAGGATAAAGGACTGGTGCAAAAGAATGGTAGCTAGACTTCATCTCCAGTAAATGTAATAAAAATAAGAGGAGGAGAAAGGAGAAAGAAAAAACAGGTATAACAATACAGATGAACAACTCACAGAATGAAACTCTCTCTCTCTCTCTCTCTCTCTCTCTCTCTCTCTCTCTCTCTCTCTCTCTCTCTCTCTCTCTCTCTCTCTCTCTCTCTCTCTCTCTCTCTCTTTTCTACACAAAGGTTTTTACAGTGTTAGGTTAAAGTTCTTATCTTAATTTGCAAATTGAGAGTTGTTACCCACCTCAGCTCATTTGAAAGCCATTATGTTATGAAACATACAAACAAGGAACACGATGACGTTGGAGCCACTTGTGGGGTAGTGATTTCATTTGGTCAACTGAATATATTTCATTCATGTTATTATGAAGTACGAACATGATCTCAGATGCAGTGACGCTCCTGAAAAGAGTATATAGCCAGAGTGTAGTGACTGCTGCCCGTGAGTTAGGCCACTCACTGTTATCTTCTTGGCCGCCTTACTTCCAAGATTTACCAAGTGATTTTTCATAGATATTTTGGAGTCAACTTTCACTCCTAGGATATCTACTTCATGTCTGGTTTCTAGCGCTCTTCCATTCATTTTTGTCACTGTTCTGCCTGAAGACCATCATCACTTGTGTTATCTCAGAAGTAAAGGTAACCTCATGTCGTTTCCCCCAGGCTGATGTGACTGTAAGTTGGTGATTGATCTACCTGAGACCAGCTGCCATTTCCTCTCTTGGATAAGTAAATGTCAGAGTACAGTCATCTGCATAGGCTTGGGATTCTGGGATGAGATGAAGGTCACTGAAGTAAACATTCCATAACAATGGACCCAGCGCGCATCCTTGTGGAACACTGGCACTGATGGAGTATATGGTTGACTCTGTCCTATTGAAAACTACTCTTAGAGTTCTACCTTCATAGTAATCACTAAGGAGGAGTAATGCAGAACCAGAGACTCCAAGTGTTTGCAGTTTTGCCAAGACTTCGGTCGAAAGCACAACCAATGTCCAGTGTTACTAAATTTTTGATCTTGGATTCATCTCTGCCTATCTGTCTGTCTGTCTGTCTCTCTCTCTCTCTCTCTCTCTCTCTCTCTCTCTCTCTCTCTCTCTCTCTCTCTCTCTCTCTCTCTTTACACACACAATCACTGATAAATAAACACGCACATAAACACAGCTGCAAATACGAATGTATTAAATATTCAAATATTCAGTATACAGCAATTTATATGAGCACAATACAGCAACACACTATAAAACACACATAGAAGAGTAATAGTCACCACTGCTATTGATCACTTTGCCGGGGAAAAAAATCCTACAAAATGCATATACTTACCGTTCTTGATGTGGAACAAAATTCAGAAGTGTGGCTGCAACATTTCAACAATTCACTGTTAACCCAAAGTTTGGTGGGGAAACTTTTTTTTTTGTAGTCTTTTTCGGGACATTGATAATGGGTCCAGGCCAAACCGAAACGTTGTTTAAAGTTTTCTCTTCAGAACTGTTGGTTAGTAGTGAGAACTCCACTGCTATAATCGATGTGTATACTGATCTCTCAGGTGTAATGTGCATAGTTACCTCACCTGGTGTAATGTGTATACTGATCTCTCAGGTGTAATGTGTATAGTTACCTCACCTGGTGAAATGTGTATACTGATCTCTCAGGTGTATAGTTCATCTTCACGTTCCCTGGTTTAATTAGAACACAGAATACCCCTGAACCTACCCAACATATGTTCAGTTAACCCAAACCACCAGGAGCTGCTGACCTGGAATCAGGTGATGTTAAATCGTACTTGGTCAGTGTACCTGCTAATCAGTGTACCAATTGATCAGTGTACCTTCTGCAAGGCTCCACTACTCGACCCACGATTTTTCCTATTCGACTGGCTTCACTTACAGGATCTCACCTGCTCCTACCTCTCCTTACAGGGAGTGTATATATATATATATATATATATATATATATATATATATATATATATATATATATATATATATACTAAACAGGTACAGTCTTGAGTGAAAGTACCTTTCTTTTCCAGAGGTGACGATCCTGATGATCACACTGCCACTCTTCAAAATAAACTTAAGTATTCTTTTGCAGTGTCGTTGTTGTATTTCTGGCTTGATGAGCGACCCATTGTGAATTTCTAGGAACAAAAAACACAGGCACTGAAGAATTGAGTATTAGTAGTAGTAGTAGAAGTAGTAGTAGTATTAGTATTGATGAGTAAAACACATTTGCAACAGTTGGATATGTTTATTGGAGAAACGTTGCATATATTGCACTTGTCGGTATTTTATATCATTTTCAACATATTATTATTATTATCATAACTAAGCCATAAACCCACAAGGGTCATAATAGTGTTTTTATTATTATTATTATTATCATTATTATTATTATTAAAACTGGAGTCCTATTATTTTTACTTGAGTTATGTTGCAGTGCAATGAAGAGATACACAGTATTGACACTAAAGTTCAGCCGTTCTTACAGAATTTTGGTATGCCTCAACAGGTGCCACAGACTTTCCCCCTTCCCCTCTCTTTTTTTCCCCCCAACAACCCCTCTTGTCACCCAGGCTGAGGGGTAACGCGTGGCACTCGCTTCCCCTCCACTCATGTCAATGCACATTGAAAGTCACAATGCAGCGAGAGAAACTTTTTGAAAAAATCGAGGAGTTGCAGCTCTCTGGCATGACGAGTTGGTGCGAGATCTGCATCTTGTGTAGCTCTTGGGCGGGTGTAGCTCTTGGGCGGGTGTAGCTCTTGGGCGGGTGTAGCTCTTGGGCGGGTGTAGCTCTTGGGTGGGTGTAGCTCTTGGGTGGGTGTAGCTCTTGGGCGGGTGTAGCTCTTGGGTGGGTGTAGCTCTTGGGTGGGTGTAGCTCTTGGACAGGTATAGCTCTTATTCATCCATTCATAACTCAGGCACAAATTAAGCGAGAACGAACATTTATTTGTACACATGTGTGTTTATAAGTCAAGCTCAGTAATCACACACACACACACACACACACACGCACACACACACACACACACACACACACACAAACCACAATCAACAGGCCAAGTACCTTTGACAACTAGTAACTATTACTACTACAATTACTATTACTACTACTACTATTACTCCTACTACTACTACTAACTACTGTTACTACTACTATTACTACTAGTACTACACAAAGACCGACAAACGGGAATATTATCAACTAACTAACGCTATCCCTCATAAGTAGACAACAGCCATTATGATAGGAAATAAAACACGATTAAAAAAAAAAAGCTAATTCGAGGCTATCATCTAGCTGTCCTCTCAAAAAAAAAATATATCCGCTATCCTATAAGTGTCAAGAGCAAAACGCAATCAGCCAAACTAAGACTGATTAGCCATTCAGTAGCTGGGTAATGGCTATTCACACTACATTCGGGGGATTGGGGTGGTGGAAGCAAGGGGAAGGTGGGTGGCAGACTGGGGTTGGGGGGTGTGAAACGAGGGAGGGGGAGATGGTTGGGTGGAACGAATGGATGAGGTGGAGAAGGAATGTAGGATTGGAATGGTAGTATGACAAAGTATGTCTCCTCGCATAGCAGACAGGCTGTGATGGGTATGTGGGGCAGCGGGCCTCCAGCAGCAACAGCCTGGTTGACCAGGCAAGCACCAGACGAGCCTGGCCCATGGCCGAGCTCCGAGAGTAGGTAAACTCTCGAAACTCTTCAAAGGTAAAGGTAAGGTAAGACTATCGCAAGAATACACACCAAGATGTGTGTATTCTTGACTGGTGGTGAACAAGTGACAGGCAACCATAATGACCCTTGGGTAATCGATAGGTTAAAACCCAATTGAACAACCAACTCACCAACCAGCTGAACAACGGTTGTGGTTTTCATTAAGGTCGGTCTTGTTGGTCTTCATGATATAACGGGTAGACCAACGGGTAAACCAACGGGTAGACCAACGGGTAAACCAACGGGTATGTAACACGATGGTACAGAGAAGAGACAATTCATTATTTAGAAAAATAGGATACATCAGCAGTGCCCTGCAACCCTATTTCATACGATAGTTACGCAGTGGGAACAGGTAGGTGAGGGATGGGGTGGAATGTAAGGGATAGGGGTAACAAGTGCTTGATCGGGGGTGGATACCGGGGGGTATAGGGGAGGAGAATTTTAACCAGACAGAGCAGAAAAAAAAATTCCAATCCCGAGGAAAATCGAGAATAGTTATGCGCTCGCTCAATAGAGAGCGACACTATACGTGTGTGTGTGTGTGTGTGTGTGTGTGGTACGGCACTGTGTTTGCCGTACATAAGTTTTTCCGGCTTCTACACGGCTGGGTGCGGCAGTAACTTGGCCGTATCCCTACATTACTGCCTGTGTGTTTTACGCAGTAAACCCGGCCTCGGGGAGAGCTGGGCCGGGGAGGGGGGAGGAGCGAGTACAGAGTTAATGTTTTGTGATCTAGCAGACTATAAGGGTTGGCTTAGATGTGCTGGAGGGAGTCGAGCTGTTGCTCCTGTTCCTTCCTCCATTCTCAAGGCAATCTCCCGCTTGTCCATCTACGTAGTCAGCGGTTCTTTCAACTACGCAATCCATGGTTAACACAGCTACGCAATCCTCGGTTCACACACATCTACGCAATTCTTGGTTCACACAGCTACACACTCCCCACTTGTTTCAACTTCACAATCTCCGGTTCACAAAGCTTTAAACCTTGTCTTCACAGGCCGCCTCTACGCCACAAAGACTCTCTTACTCTCTAAGCGTATCTTCCTGTGTAGTCTTATTCGGCGTAAGTAAAAAAAAAGAACAAAAAAAAAGAAACTAAATTGAGATTTGCTTTTATTTTACAAGTTCGAGATTCGCCAACAGTCCTATTTAAAAAAAAAATCACGGACCTCCTTTGTAAACGAATTTGCAGAAGTTTAGCGTCCTCTGAGAGTGATTGGCTTATGTAAAAAAAAAAATTGCAGTGCAATTCCAAGCCATTTACGGAAGTTTCGAGTGTTCGGGGTGTTGTTCCACGCACAAGAATTGGTACAATGTGTAACTTATTTGGAAGATCCAGGTGGTGAGGGGGACTCGAAGAGGAGAAAAGGATGTAAAGATAAGGATTTTAAGATGCAATGGTGAGTCCAAAGGACTGTAGTTTTTGGTATCTATTCACCCGTAGTGGGGCTCTATTAGTGGATATTTGGTGAAGTTCCCGCAGTGGGGCTTCATCAGTGGGTACTTGGTGAAGTTCCCGCAGTGGGGCTTCATCAGTGGGCACTTGGTGAAGTTCCCGCAGTGGGGCTTCATCAGTGGGCACTTGGTGAAGTTCCCGCAGTGGAGCTTTAACAGTGGGTGCTTGTGAAAGCTATCATTGCTTCAGTGGTGGGTGGAGTGGAGTAAATATACTAAGGAGCCGCTGCAGAAATAGTTGCTACGGATGTTAAAAGAACAACTTGGGATCGCTCAGGAAGGAAGCGGCGCATGTGCTTAGTGATGTAAGAATGAATGGGAGAGATGCAGGTATGAGAGAGAGAGAGAGAGAGAGAGAGAGAGAGAGAGAGAGAGAGAGAGAGAGAGAGAGAGAGGGAGAGAGTCAGTGAAAGAAAGAGTTATTAGAGAGAATACTAGGCTCACTCTGCCAGGTTGTACCACCTGGCAGAGTGAGCTTAGCGTCCATACCGAGTACAAACGAAGCTGATCATATCTACTCCAGAAATTGGCAGTTTCACTCCTCGCTCTCAGTCAATTAGCTCATCTTTCCATCCATCTATTTTCAATTATTTCAACACCACGTAACTTTTCATTCTCATCCACGATGCGTTTATTCTCGCCGTGTTTCTCACCAGTCTCGCACACTGCTATTTCCTACTCAACATCCACAACAATAATTAGTTTCTCAAGTTTGTTCCAAAATGCCTCTCGACTTCTTATTGCCACGAGAGGTAAACGCGACCATCGGCTGGAAGAGCAGGCAGCGGGTAAAGGAAGAGGCACTTCTCTGGATCAAGAAGTACCCAAGAGTACGGTCTCAAGGAAGTGATGATCACGGAAGTCTTATCGGAATGAAGAAGCGTGGCAAGATGCGTCCCACGTGATTCTGGACTGGACCGGTACTGTTCCCGATATATGCAAATCGCATGTTGAACAATATCCACGGAGTATATCACCTAGTAGAAGCAATCTAAGGTATAATCATAACCACATATTTTAAAGGGGGTAAGCCAGCGGAAGGCCTCGGTCAAACGACCTTGCCCAACTAACCTTGCCCAACCTAATCGATATCCTTATTACCATACTGAAGTCTCTCAGTTCAACGCTGACGGCTGTCTATGAATGTAACCCATCTGTGTGATGGAACATTGCAAGGACACATAGCTAGCTTTTGTTCCCACTGTGCAAGTATACAGAATAGGGTAGTAGCAGCACGGTCCTGATGTATCCAACTTTGCTAAACAAGGTTGAGGCGACAGAGCCCAACGTATCATACAATATTTGCTTGTAATGGAAAGGCAGATGAGGGGAATATATCTCAGAGGTGACGGGGGTAAAGTAAGGCTACAAGAAGCCCAGGACGAGTTGCAGGAATGGCCAGGTGCCAAGGGGAATGGAGAGAGAGAGAAGACCGGATACAGAATACAGACTTGAAGGACAAAGGCTACAAACCACAGATGATAAAAAACAAAAACAACAACAGTAATAATCACAACAACAACCAGACAACTACGACAACAACAACGGCAACAACAACAACAGCAATAACCACAACAGCAATAACAAAAACAACCACAACCACAACAACAACGACAAGAGCAACAACAACACCCACAACCACAACAACGACAACCACAACAAAAACAACCACAACCACGACAATAACAACAACGACAACAGCAGCAACAAGAACAACAACCACAACAACAGCCACAACAACAACCACAACAACAACCACAACAGCAACAATAACAACAACAGATGCAGGAAGCACAGCCTAACAAAGATCACAACAACAGTGATCATGCAAAGAGAAAACTTAAAAGAAAACAAACATGTCAGCCATAAATTAGTCTCGAATTCATCTCTCCTGGAATTTATTAATTAAATTAAAAGGCTAAGAAATATGCTAATGACTTTAATACAAAAATATTCCTTGTATGTATATGAATGTATGTATGTATATATGTATACATGTACGTACTCACCTAATTGTGGTTGCAAGGGTCGATTCATAGCTCCTGTATGTATGTATGTATGTATGTATACATCTATGTATGTACGTATGCATGTATGTACGATATATGTGCGTTTTGTTTACTATGTACGTATGGTGCTGTCGTATGTAGTCTTGGACAAAATTCATCGACGCATATATGTGCGCGTGTTGGTTTCTAGCTTCTTGGGGCCTATCGTATCTAATCTTGAAACTGCGTGCGTAGTTGTCTTCCTGTGTTTCACTAAGAAGCTCATTCCACTGTTTTTAATACCATGAAAGTGAAGACATCTGGTCTCCTTGTTTGTATGCTTGTGTATGACTAATTGTGATCAAGTCATTGTCGATAGACACTGGCTTTTGTTTGCTCTATTTGCTTTGTGTACTCACTAGTTGTGATTCAGAGTCGATCTTCTAGCCAGCTCCTGGCTCTTCCACTGGTCAGCTACTAGGTCACTCTTCCTGCTCCATGAGCTCTATTATACTCTTCTTAAAGCTATGTATGATCCTGCCTCCACTACATCACTTCCCAGACTATTCCCCTTCTTGACAACTCTGTGACTGAAGAAATAATTCCTAACTATCCCTGTGTGTGTGTGTGTGTGTGTGTGTGTGTGTGTGTGTGTGTGTGTGTGTGTGGAGCAGACCAGTGTTTATTTTGTTCCTTCTCTATTACTAATATTGACCTTTGACCTTCCCCCACTCCCAAGATGCGACCTCAACCATCATCAGCACCGATCTCAAGATGTCCTATTTGAGGATTCCACACTCATGACCTTTCATCCATAATATCAGTATCATATCTTTTATTCTATATTATTATGTTCATATGTTCTTACCATATTTCTCCTCTGTCTTCCGGAGAGAACATTTAAAGAGACTTTAGTATTTTCTCTAACCTCGTATTTTTCAATTCTCGATTTCATTTTGTCATATTTGGCTCTCATCCTTTTTTTTCAGTTTTGCTGTTTCTTTTTATTCTATCTGGGATCAATTTATATTTTCATCCATTTTTATTATATGACGTTTATAAACATCAAATATAACTGTTCATTTTTTTACTCCAGGTGATAAAAAACATATATATATCTTTAAAAACAGTCTATCATGTCGATGTTCAGCTTAAAAAAAAAAAAGAGCTTTGCATAATCCTGCCATGCAGTGGGAATGAGAGACAACAAAAAACAGTCCTCGAGAGACAAGAGAAAATCCTGGTAACATCAGAGAGAGGAAGAGATGTGAGTAATTGTGAGGATTATGTTGTCACAGCCAGCGGTAAGCAAGTCAGTTATGAAGCAAAGACCCCGGAGCTGGAGCTCATGTAATGCACAGTTAGCAAAGTTGATATGTGCAGGAAAATATTTATTCTTCTCCAGCACATATCACATAGTATATATATATATATATATATATATATATATATATATATATATATATATATATATATATATATATATATATACATGTAAATACAGGTAAGCATACACACACAGAAGTACACAAATGCACCGCAACAAAGTCACTGCCACATACCTCGTACCATCAGCCAACATGGAGGTCCACATAGCTAACATTCCGCACCACAGAGCAAGGAACAAGCAGCCAGTAATGCCCAAACCTCCACATTCTCTCCCTAATAATTACATTAAGAAAACTCCAGGCGAAATACAATACCACCTACCTTGTCTATCCGACTCTCCGCTGCTGTCAACTCACCTAACATAATAAGAATGACAATATATATATATATGATTGAAAGGGAAGAATGGAATAAAGAGAAAAAAAACTGAAGTTGATGATATCAAGAAAATGTTGTTATGATGTGCTGTGCGCCTTCATATATCTCTCTTCCCCCGTTCTACAGCAGTTTAAGCAACACATTAGGGAAAGGGGTGATGTGAAGCATTGCTTGAGTCTTGTCTACACCAAGCGAGTGAATACCATAACTGATACACTGACTTTGGCTGGGAGACAGCCCTTAGAGCTAGTGCAGAACATTATTAACAAGTCGTTAAGGGCCTTGGGGTGACACGGGGTGCTTTCAGACCCACAGCAAGGTACTCTTGGTGTAAGTTCAAGATGGTTACAGACCTACAGCAAGGTACTCTTGGTGTAAGTTCAAGATGGTTACAGACCCACAGCAAGGTACAGTCACAGACCCACAGTTAGGTGCAGTGAGTTACAGTTACTTACAAGGATTGGAATGCCTACGTTTCGTCTCATTCTTCAGCAAATAATCTGAGTGTTTCTGGTTGGCTTGACGTTTCTCACACAGAGAAGCTTAAACTCCAGTCCTTCAAGTCACTACTACCAAGTAACAGCACTCTTACATATGAGTCCCCCTCACTCCTTCCCACACAACACCTCCACCCTCTTACTTATTCACCCACATATAATCTCCCAACATCTTCCCCAACCCTAAACAATAAAAATTCTGACATAATTCCAAGCACTTTTTAACAAATTTTCTCACTGGAGTTCATGCAAGAAGGAGCATACGTTCTCTCTCAGCGTAGCTGTGTTTGTAGCAAGTCTCTGATGGTAGTCTTGGCCCAAGTCCAGAATAATTCCTTGTCAGGTCTTCCTTGCAATGTGTGTGTGTGTGTGTGTGTGTGTGTGCGTGCTAGTCTCGTATGCTCCTTGAGGGGATTAAGGACTTTACTGGGCTGACAACAGTGTAGTGGTTTAGAGATGTTGGTTGGTTGGTTGTCGGGTGGTTCTTGTGGTAGTAGTAATTGTGGCTGATGTTGGTGGTCGTGATTGCTTCGTGTAGTCGGCTGTTGAATATGTTGGTGGTTGGAATTGTGGGTGGTACCGTGGCTAGTAACTGTGGTGATGTTAATAGTAGTGGTTTGTCAGTCACTGGCAGATGTGTATAAGTGGCTGGTGGTCATATGTTTGAGTCCGGTGTATTGTCGGTGTTGTTGTCAATAAAATAGTGGTTTGTCAGTCACTGGCAGATAGTTACTGGAAGTGAGTCATTGGTTGAAAGTCATATGTTTAGCGAGTCGCACAGTGTAAGTCGAAGTGTACTGAGTCACATAAGATGAGTCAGGGTGTGTGTAGTCACACAGGGTAAATCAGCATCGAGTCAAGAAGAGTGAATCAGCAGTGAGTAGGACAGAGGTGAGTCAAAGATTGTTGTGTAGGGTGTTGTGAGTGAGGTGAGTCAGGCAGTGTTGTGTAAGGTGCTGTGAGTGTGAGTGAGGTGAGTCAAGGAGTGGTGTGTAGAGTGTGTAAGTGAGGTGAGTCAGGGAGTGTTTGTGTAGGGTGTTGTGAGTGTGTGAGTATGGTGAGTCAGGGAATGTTTGTGTAGGGTGTTGTGAGTGTGTGAGTAAGGTGAGTCAGGGAGTGTTGTGTAGGGTGTTGTGAGTGTGTGAGTAAGGTGAGTCAGGGAGTGTTGTGTAGGGTGTTGTGAGTGTGTGAATAAGGTGAGTCAGGGAGTGTTGTGTAGGGTGTTGTGAGTGTGTGGGTAAGGTGAGTCAGGGAGTGTTGTGTAGGGTGTTGTGTGTGAGTAAGGTGAGTCAGGGAATGTTGTGTAGGGTGTTGTGAGTGTGTGAGTCAGGGAGTGTTGTGTAGGGTGTTGTGAGTAAGGTGAGTCAGGGAGTGTTGTGTAGGGTGATGTCAGTAAGGTGAGTCAGGGAGTGTTGTGTAGGGTGTTGTGAGTAAGGTGAGCTCATAACTTGTGAGGGTCAGTGGTTTATGGTAATAGCTGCAGACGTTTTAACTCCTTTTTACTTATGAGACCAGTAACCACTTATCCACTCTACCCTCCTCCTCCTCTTTTCTCTCCTTCTCCTCTTCCTTCTCCTCTTCCTCCTCCTCCTCTATATTCACTTCTTCCTTCTCATCGTGTTTCTTCCCCTCCTTTATCTCCTAAACAAACAAAGACATGACCAAATCCGTGGTATTACACTCTTACATGCACCAACACGGAGAAGGGAGAGAGAGTGGACCTAGTAGCGACCAGCGAAGAGGCGGGGCCAGGAGCTGTGACTCAACCTCTGCAACCACAAATAGGTGAGTACACACACACACACAGCGTTCCGATACCTTAGTAAGGAATCGTTCAAGACACTGTACACCGTGTACGTCAGGCCCATACTGGAGTATGCAGCACCAGGTTGGAACCCACACCTGGTCAAGCACGTCAAGAAATTAGAGAAAGTGCAAAGGTTTGCGACAAAGTTAGTTCCAGAGCTTAGGGGAATGTCCTACGAAGAAAGGTTAAGGGAAATCGGCCTGACAACACTGGAGGACAAGTGGGTTAGGGGAGACATGATAACGACATACAAAATACTGCGTGGAATAGACAAGGTGGACAGAGAGAGGATGTTCCAGAGAGGGGACACAGAAACAAGGGGTCACAATTGGAAGTTGAAGACTCAGATGAGTCAAAGGGATGTTAGGAAGTATTTCTTCAGCCATTGAGTAATCAGGAAGTGGAATAGTCTAGCAAGTGATGTAGTGGAAAGCAGGAACCATACATAGCTTTAAGACGAGGTATGATAAAGCTCATGGAGCAAGGAGAGAGATGACCCAGTAGCGATCAGTGAAGCGGCGGGGCCAGGAGCTGAGTCTCGACCCCTGCAACCACAATTAGGTGAGTGCACACACACATACATAGCCGCTGGTGAAATATTCCTGGCACCCAGATGTTCAGAGTTAAGGACACCCAGATATTTAGAGTTAAGGACACCCGGATGTTCAGAGTTAAGGACACCCAAATATTTAGAGTTAAGGACACCCAGATGTTCAGAGTTAAGGACACCCAGATATTTAGAATTAAGGACACCCAGATGTTCAGAGTTAAGGACACCCAGATATTTAGAGTTAAGGACACCCAGATGTTCAGAGTTAAGGACACCCAGATGTTCAGAGTTAAGGACTCCCAGATGTTATGAGTTAAGGACACTCAGATGTTCAGAGTTAAGGACACCCAGATGTTCAGAGTTAAGAACACCCAGATGTTCAGAGTTAAGAACACCCAGATGTTCAGAGTTAAAGACACCCAGATGTTCAGAGTTAATAACACCCAGATGTTCAGAGTTAAGGACACCCAGATGTTCAGAGTTAAGGACACCCAGATGTTTAGAGTTAAGGACACCCAGATGTTCAGAGTTAATGACACCCAGATATTTAGAGTTAAGGACACCCAGATGTTTAGAGCTAAGGACACCCAGATATTTAGAGTTAAGGACACCCAGATGTTCAGAGTTAAGGACACCCAGATATTTAGAGTTAAGGACACCCAGATGTTCAGAGTTAAGGACACCCAGATATTTAGAGTTAAGGACACCCAGATGTTCAGAGTTAAGGACACCCAGATGTTCAGAGTTAAGGACTCCCAGATGTTATGAGTTAAGGACACCCAGATGTTCAGAGTTAAGGACACCCAGATGTTCAGAGTTAAGAACACCCAGATGTTCAGAGTTAAGAACACCCAGATGTTCAGAGTTAAAGACACCCAGATGTTCAGAGTTAATAACACCCAGATGTTCAGAGTTAAGGACACCCAGATGTTCAGAGTTAAGGACACCCAGATGTTTAGAGTTAAGGACACCCAGATGTTCAGAGTTAATGACACCCAGATATTTAGAGTTAAGGACACCCAGATGTTTAGAGTTAAGGACACCCAGATATTTAGAGTTAAGGACACCCAGATGTACAGAGTTAAGAACACCCAGATGTTCAGAGTTAAGGACACCCAGATGTACAGAGTTAAGAACACCCAGATGTTCAGAGTTAAGGACACCCAGATGTACAGAGTTAAGAACACCCAGATGTTCAGAGAACGTTATATATTAAGAGAATTTTTGACGGAGAGCGACGCTGAATAGAACAAAAAACCTTGTAAATGGGAAATTTTAGCGGTAAACACAAACTGAACAACTTATGAAGCAGCAACTGTAAATAAGTCATCAACAGAATCCCTAAATACAGTGACTCAATTTTTGACGTATCGGAAAAATACGTGAGGCGACGTACGTAAGAGACGGCGACGCTCCGTCAACAGACGTATTAAACTTGGGGTTTTTGTCAAGTACGTTAAAGTTCTATCTAGCCTTGGGAGAAACGTTATTTACAAAGAATTCGCTGCCACCAGTTTCTTTAGTTCCACTTGTCTGTTTTTGCTATTGTCTACCCTAGTATTGTCTATCCTAGCATTGTCTACCCTTGTGTTGTCTAACCTAGTATTGTCTACCCTAGTATTGTCTATCCTAGCATTGTCTACCCTTATGTTGTCTACCCTAGTATTGTCTATCCTAGCATTGTCTACCCTAGCATTGTCTACCCTTGTGTTGTCTACCCTAGTATTGTCTACCCTAGTATTGTCTACCCTAGCATTGTCTACCCTTGTATTGTCTACCCTAGTATTGTCTATCCTAGTATTGTCTACCCTAGCATTGTCTACCCTAGTATTGTCTACCCTTGTGTTGTTTATCCTAGTATTGTCTACCCTAGTATGTGTCTACCCTAGCATTGTCTATCCTAGTATTGTCTACCCTAGTATTGTCTACCCTAGTATTGTCTACCTTAGTATTGTCTACCCTAGCATTGTCTACCCTAGCATTGTCTACCCTAGTATTGTCTACCCTAGCATTGTCTACCCTAATATTGTCTATCCCTAGTATTGTCTACCCTAGCATTGTCTACCCTAGTATTGTCTACCCTAGCATTGTCTACCCTAGTATTGTCTACCCTAGTATTGTCTACCCTAGCATTGTCTACCCTAGTATTGTCTACTCTAGTATTGTCTACCCTAGTATTGTCTACCCTAGCATTGTCTACCCTAGTATTGTCTACCCTAGTATTGTCTACCCTAGTATTGTCTACCCTATCATTGTCTACCCTAGTATTGTCTACCCTACCATTGTCTACCCTAGTATTGTCTACCCTAGTATTGTCTACCCTAGTATTGTCTACCCTAGTATTGTCTACCCTAGTATTGTCTACCCTAGTATTGTCTACCCTATCATTGTCTACCCTAGCATTGTCTACCCTAGTATTGTCTACCCTAGTATTGTCTACCCTAGTATTGTCTACCCTAGTATTGTCTACCCTAGTATTTATTAAAATAGAGGAAGAAATTTTCACAGTAAGCATTTACATGTATATCCACTTTGAAATATTTTTCTCAACTTCTATTTTAAAATAACATTTGTTGTTAAATATAATTTAGTAAATAAAAAAAATATAAACAACAAACTACTTAGTTATAAGAAAGGAAAATATATCGCAATGCATTAAGGAAGCCTAACCACAGACCGGGCCACGGGGGCGTTGACCCCCCGAAACCCTCTCCAGGTGTACTCCAAGTAAGGTGCTTAAGAGTCACTGAATGGGATATAATACCACAAGAAAGAGCTTTATATATCATCTGTGTAAAGAGTAAAGTAACATGAGAAAAAGGAATCTAACAGTATATCCCTCCCCCCCCCTAAAAAAAACAGGAAATTTTAAGAATATATAGTAAAGAATGGTTTAAACTGGCCTCTGGGTTTTAGGACTCACCACGCCATGGGTTCAAAACCCCACTCGTTCCGTGGTTTTATTTTTTTTTAAGAAAGGATTTGGAAACTGTTTAGGTAACGAGCCAGTCAAGAAACTTATCAAAGATTCGGAGATGCCAGCAATGAATATGCAAGTGAAATAAGAGAGAGAGAGAGAGTGAGTGAAAGTGAGAGTGAGAGAGAGAGACAGAAGTGATACATTAAAAAAAAGTGGACGAGAGCAAGGATGGAATCGAATCTTTCAAAGCAAGTTTGCACAAACTAAACTGAGTGTTACAGAGAAAATATTTAAAATTAGGGACAACGAAAGAGTCAACGAGGCTGAGGAGGAAATGTGCGAGGTAATAAACAGTAAGTTTCAGAGTGCGTTTACAAAACGAGAAATTTTAAATGGAAGGGATGTGAATCCCAAGCAGACAGCGGAAGCGGAGCATACTGGAAAAAACTGTAGTCGAGGCAATGGAGTTCTGGATACTGACAAGCTAAAAAAAAAAATTACTGGAAACGATATTACCATAGATTTTGAAAATGATATGCAGATTATTTATGCTATCCCCTTCGAAAATCTTGTTACCACTACGATACAAACGGGTAAATTAGCAGACAGATGAAAAAATGGCACAAATTGTGTAAATATTAAAAAAAAGAGACAGGAAAGGCCCTTTAAATAAGTAATTGCCAGTAAGGCTTACAAGTGTTGTGGAAATTTTAGAATAAGCCATTAGAGGAAAGTGGGGGGGGGGGGAAATACTTGTAGAGAAAAAGCCTACTAACAAATATACAGTTCGGTTTCTGATTTACAAATACGTGCACATCAAATATATTAGCAGATTATGAAATTATCCATGACAGAAATATAATGTATAGATTGTATTTATCCAGATTTTAAGAAAGATTTTGATAGAATTCCACAAACTCTTACAAA
This sequence comes from Cherax destructor, assembly GCA_009830355.1. Classification (NCBI taxonomy): domain Eukaryota; kingdom Metazoa; phylum Arthropoda; class Malacostraca; order Decapoda; family Parastacidae; genus Cherax; species Cherax destructor. The sequence goes on from WNWK01002237.1 coordinate 176,800, forward strand.
GACTGAGAGAAATTCTATTTGAGAGGAAAAAACTAACAGTTATAAGGGATAAAAATGAAACCGTGGGGAGATGTCAACAGTGGGGTGCCACAAGGATATGAATAATAAGCATTATTTATGACGAATTATAAACATTATTTATGATGAATGATTAACATTAGTTGTGATGACTGATAAACATTAGTTATGAATAATAATAAACATTGTTTATGACTGATAAACATGATTTATGATGAATAATAAACATTTATGATGAATAATAAACATTTATGATGAATAATAAACATTTATGATGAATAATAAACATTTATGATGAATAATAAACATTTATGATGAATAATAAACATTTATGATGAATAATAAACATTTATGATGAATAATAAACATTTATGATGAATAATAAACATTTATGATGAATAATAAACGTTAGTTATGATAAATAATGCTTATGCTGATAAGAGGAAAAGAAGTGACATGAAAATCACATATAAGGCTTCTAAAGAATATGAAAGAATAATTAAAGAAGACTTCTAAGGAGAACAAGACAACCAGAACAAGACAAGGACAACAAGACAACCAGAACACAACAAGACAACCAGAACAAGACAACTAGAACAAGACAAGGACAACAAGACAACCAGAACAAGACAAGGACAACAAAACAATCAGAACAAGACAAGTACAACAAGACAACCAGGACAAGACAAAGACAACAAGACAAGGAGAACAGGACAACCAGAACAAGACAAGGACAACAGAACAAGATAAGGAGAATAAGACAAGGACAACAAGACAAGGAGAACAGGGCAACCAGAACAAGACAAGGAGAACAAGACAACCAGAATAGGACAACCAGAACAACACAAGGAGAACTGGACAACCAGAACAACACAAGGAGAACAAGGCAAGGACAACAAGACACCCAGAACAGGACAACTAGAACAAGACAAGGAGAACAAGAAGCCACAATTAAAAAATGAGCAAAATAAAGTGAAGCCGACGGTATACCAAAAAAAATTTCTTGCCAAAGTGGTATTTCAATGGATGATTTAAAAAGTGGAAGAAGTGTTACAACAATAGAAATTTTAAAACAAATTATATATTAAAAAAAATTGAAGACGACACACCACGAAGAAAATGCACACACGCACACACACACACACACACACACACACACACCACACACACACACACACACACACACACACGTTTAGAGCCCCGGGCCTCGACTACCTGGTAGAAATATGCTTGAAAACTAAAGATCAAAAGGAGAGAAAGAGAGAGACAGCAGACTGCAGGAGAGGAGACCAGGCACAGCTGAGAGAGACAGCAGACTGCAGGAGAGGGGGGCCAGGCACAGCTGAGAGAGACAGCAGACTGCAGGAGAGGGGACCAGACACGGCTGAGAGAGACAGCAGACTGCAGGAGAGGGGGGCCAGGCACAGCTGAGACAGCAGACTGCAGGAAAGGGGGGACCAGGCACAGCTGAGAGAACCAGGAGACTGCAGGAGAGGGGGACCAGGCACAGCTGAGAGAGACAGCAGATTGCAGGAGAGGGGACCAGACACGGCTGAGAGAGACAGCAGACTGCAGGAGAGGGGACCAGACACAGCTGAGAGAGACAGAAGACTGCAGGAGAGGGGACCAGACACAACTGAGAGAGACAGCAGACTGCAGGAGAGGGGACCAGGCACAGCTGAGAGAGCTTCCGAATGGAGTCCAGTACGAAGGGGAACTGGAGGGAAGGACAGTAGAGGAGGAGATGGAGTACCAGTGGGAAAGAGAACTACAGGGAACGACAGCGAAGGAGGAAATGGAGTTGCAGGAGTAAAGAGACCTGGAGGGAGAGACAACGGAGGAGATGGAGTGCCTAGCAGGGAAGTGCCGGCAGACGGAGGAGATGGAGTGCCTAGCAGGGAAGTGCCGGCAGACGGAGGAGAAATTTATCCCCAAGAGGAAAAGATGGTGTCCCAGAGCAGCGATGGTGGTGGTAGTGGTGGTGATAGTGGTGGTGGTAGTGGTGGTGGTGATGGTGGTGGTGGCGGTGGTGATGGTGGTGGTGGCGGTGGTGATAGTGGTGATGGTGGTGATAGTGGTGGTGGTGGTAGTGGTGGTGGTGATGGTGGTAGTGGTGGTGGTGGTGATAGTGGTGGTGGTAGTGGTGGTGGTGATAGTGGTGGTGGTAGTGGTGGTGGTAGTGGTGGTGGTGGTGGTGGTAGTGGTGGTGGTGGTGGTAGTGATGGTGGTAGTGGTGGTGGTGATAGTGGTGGTGGTAGTGGTGGTGGTGGTGGTAGTGGTGGTGGTGGTGATGGTGGTAGTGGTGGTGGTGATGGTGGTAGTGGTGGTGGTGGTAGTGGTGGTGGTGGTGGTGGTGATATTGGTGATGATTGTGGTAGTGGTGGTGATTGTGATAGTGGTGGTGGTGATGGTGGGTGGTTTCCATCAGTTTCTTTTTTTATCCATTTTCTCCATCATTATCTCTCTTGTGTTATCATTTTCTCTTATGTTATCATCTCTCCCATGTTATCATTTCCCTTATGCTGCTGTTATCGTTTAATTTTCGTTGATTCAGTGTGATCTTAATGTCGTTCTTCACCGTATTTCGTCAGTGCATTCCTTTCGTAAACGAAATACCTACGTCTCGAATTTTCCTTAATAATTAAAAATATACATAATTTATTAAATTAAGTTTATGACGTAGATTTTTCGTTTACGGAAAGAATTGGTTGACGAAATACACGTTGACATGGCAATCATTTTTTACACAACTCTCTCTTCCATTTCATCTCACTCTAGTTATGGTTCCGTTAACCGTCTGGTAATCTCTCACTAACTCTTTACTTTCTCGTTACCTCGAGGCTTCGTTAATCACCTTTATTTCGTTGCCATGGCTGCCATCTTCACCAGGAGGGTGACACTTGCGTTCCAAGGAGTACAGGTCAAGGGACTTCAGTCGTTCCCAGTAACTGAGTTGCTTTATTGTATTTCTAAATGCTGGGAATAATCCGCTAAAACCTGAGTGACTGCTTCTTCTCCTTCCCTTCTCCTGACTCCCTAACATGGGAACAGATTTCCCCACCTCTCATCACCAAAGCAGATCTCATCACCTAACAAAAGAAATCCTTTCTCTTCCCTTTCTCTTTGATGGAATAAGTAAACACAGCATCACGCTGCGGATGTGTACCGCGCCCTTCCTGTCTTTCTTCTCCCAATAAGACAGTTAAACAATCCCTTTAACTTCCACTTTGGATGACAACTGAAAGGAAAAACTCATAAACCGGTTGTCTCTCTGTTCTAGCTTCCCTCCAGCAAATGAATACTTGTTCCCTCCCTCGCCTTCCCTCCACCAGGCATACAACTTCCCTAGTACCCTACACTTCCCTCCAGCAGAGAGACAACAACACCTTCCATCACTTTCCTTACAAGAGACTCTCTTCCACTCCCTCCCACTTCCCTCCACCAGTCCCATTCATCTGCTGGGCTCACTCATCCTCTCCACCTTCCTGACGATGGCTAATGTGGGTTCCTCTCCTTTCTCCCTTCCCACCTCCAGTCTTTCTCTCTCTCTCTCATTTCCTTTTTGTTGTTTCTCATTTTCCTTTTGTCTTGCCTAAATTAAATTCTTATCCAAAACCTAAGCAATATTTTTTAAATAGTCCCTCTTGAATCCCTTGAGCACATGAGACAAGGGATCAAAGACTAAGAAACCGAGCGTCTTGAGAGTCTTGCTAGCGACACCCAGCATCCACAGATCGCAAAGTCAGATTGCGGAGGAGGAAAAAAAATGTAAGGGTAAAGAAGGGGCGGTGGTTTTTTTTTTTTATCTCCCTTTTCGCTGGAGTGATTTAGTTTCTTGGCTCCGTCCCAATCTTTTCTCCACGTTTGAACCTAATACAGAGTATTTTCCACTCCTCGTTTTACCTTTAACCGCGATAACTTTTCCGGGATTTTCTTTGTATTTGTGAAGGGAGTAATACGCCAGTCAGTGGGGAGAATGGACTCTGATTCCTGAGTGCTGCTGCTTGTCCTGTGAGCGTGTGAACTAAGGAGTATTGTTGACATGCATCAGCTGATTGGTGTTTACGTACATCAGCTGATTAGTGTTTACACGAATCAGCTGATTTTTTTTATATGCGTCGCCTGGATTGGTTATCTTTATTTCCAAAACGTTTCGCAAAAAACAGTAGACTTCTTCAGTTGAACACAGAGGCGACAAAACAGGAAGACAGCAGATGTGTCTCACTTGTCTACTCGTTTGTATTGCATACCATTATTATAATGATGCATCAGCTAATTATTGTTTATGTGAATCAGCTGACTGGCGTTTGCATTTATCAGCTGATTACTGTTAGCAACCACCAGATGATTGTTGCTTACACACATCAGATTATTATTTGCATACATTAGCTGATAGTGTTTACATATATCAGCTGATTAGTGTTTCCATATCTCAGCTGAATTCAGCAGAACATTTATTAGCCGATTGTGTTTACATGTATCAGCTGATTACTGTTCAACTGTATCAGCAGCTGATTGTTGTTTACATGTAGCAGCTGACATATTACAGCACGGGTTACGTACATCAGCTGATTAAACCCAAGGGGGAAACCCCTCTGTGGGGAACCCTACCTACTTCTTGGCAACAACATTGCTACTGTACGCGACCTGATGCATAAATTACGCCAGATAATGTGGAAACAATGAAATATTCAGTAGAATCGCTTTTTTTCCCCTCCCTCTCGCTCGGCAAGGTAAGCTGAACGAATTTCAGAGGCACCTGAACGAGCCTAACTGGCCGCTGAACGAACGTCTCAGACAGCTGAACGAATGTAACATACAGATGAACGAATGTGGCAGACGGTTGAACGAACGCCAAAGGCACCTGAACGTTAATGTCCATTCTTTTCCTCCTGTATTGGCCAGTTCAGCGTGAAGTGGACCCCGTCAAACTCTTGCTGGATATTGGTATATTATTTCACAAGGCTCCAGACAAAAGCAATTTTCCGTAAAATAAAAGTATAGCAAAAGGACCAGGACTCGAATCATTTTTTTCGGGACATCACCTTTGCTGGGTAAAGACGAATATCAATCTTTTTTCTTTTTTTTTTTTTTGTCAAATGAATATATTGACAGTCGACTCACGTTCCCTCCTTCTCCGTGCTGCTATTTTTTTTTTTTACGTCAAAACTACGGTGTGATATAGGCGAGGTTCCATATATATGCAAACTAGCTCACCTATCAATGGTACTCTAAGAAATATACTCAAATGGAGCACTGGGTTTAAATGTACTTTCTATTTCCTCGTTTATTCTCTCTCTCTCTCTCTCTCTCTCTCTCTCTCTCTCTCTCTCTCCTCTCTCTCTCTCTCTCTCTCTCTCTCTCTCTCTTTCTCTCTCTCCGAATTACTTAATAAGAATACATGTACAGTACAAGAAGCACCTAAAAAAAACAGGTAGATGTGGAAGCGTGCTTAAAGGCAGTAGATAACCTCTATCGAAACCAGCAATGAAATTCCTGTGTATCAAATCAAATTTTGATTTGACAGTAACAAATTCTGATCAAATAACATCATAACAAGATAAGCTCGAGCCCTTAAAATACACACGCACGCACACACACACACACACACATACAGGAGCTGTGACTCGACCCCCGCAACCACAACTAGGTGAGTACACACACACACACACACACACACACTCGATGGCATGGTGGCTAGCGCTCTTGCTTCACGCACAGAGGGCCCGGGTTCAATTCCCGGCGGGGCCGAAACATTTCGAAGTGTTTCCTTACACACACACACACATACATATAACAGGCCTAGTGTCTAATCGACATGTGCCTAGGACAAAATGGTAACTAACACACACACACACACACACAAACACACACTGACACCCCGGTGGCCTAGTGGTAAAGCTCTCGCTTCACGCACGGAGGGCCCGGGTTCTATTCCCGACGGGGCGGAAACATTTCGAAGTGTTTCCTTACACTCACACACATACATACAACAGGCCTAGTGTCAAATCGACATGTGCCTAGGACAAAATGGTAACTAACTAACTAACACACACTACTCACTACTCATGGCTTCAACATGACGAGGAAGCCAAGCGATGGTTATAGGCTTCTCATCCCGTGAAGGCAGGGAAGCTAATGCGCAATTGCCTGGAAGATGGAAACTCTTACACTCTCTCCCTACACAGCTTACCCTTTGGCTCTTCACAAAATATTTCCAAATTCTGAATTTTCACCTGCGTGACCACCTTACCAAAGGCAAGAGGCTTAGTTTCACCCTTTCCCTACTTTTATAAGATTCGTTGCATTTGTGTCTATTTATATATATCATTGCCTAAACTTTCTGATACTGTTACCACCTTCCTGCTTCCTATGTTCGCTTTTAGATTTCGGTTATTATGCAAACTTTCCCAATTTCGTCCACCAACCTTTGTAACTTGTCTTCGGAATCTCAAAAAATAACTGTGTCATCGGCAAAGAGCAACTGTGACAACGCCCACTTGGCATCAGATCCAATATCTTTTTATCCCACACCTCTCCAGAACACCTCCAGCATTCACTTAGTTTACAACGCCATCTAATGTTAAACAACGCTGGTAACATCACGCATTTATATCCGAGTCCTACTTTTACGGGTAAAAAGTCTTCCTCCCTCCTACATACAGTAACTTAAACCTTACTATCTTCATAAAACTTCTGTAAAGAATTAGACACATGTGCAACATCTTGGTATCTTTAATTTATATACGTTTCGCCATCCAGTGCCTTTATCAACACAAGGACAATGTAAAGACGGTAGAAAAAAAAACCATACCACGGGTGGGGTTCAAACCCCAGATCGTCGCGTAGACCTTTATACAAAAAACTCTTAATTCATTTTAGTAAACTACTGCCATTCTATACATTTGTAACATTTTCCACCTCATCATATGCTTTTTCAAAATCCATAAATGCAACAAACAACTGGTTACTCATATTTAGTTAGTGCTCACTAACATGCTTCAACACAAACACCTAGTCAACGTTTCAACTACCTCTCTTAAATCCTTCCTACTCATCTGTAATCTTACCTTTTTCCTTGCCCATAACCCTTTCAAGATTTATTCTATCGTAGACTTTATCCGGCATCCCTCTGTAATACTTACATTCCCTTTTGTCCCATTTCCTTATTCAAGGGAACTATGCACGCTCTCTGCCAATCATCTGAACGTACGCATCAACCACTCAAACTAACATTATAACCCTACATGATTTTTTCATCTGTCTTAATCCTATCTATCCCATCTGTTTTACCACCTTTCATTCTACACAATGCCTCACACACTTTCAGTACATCTGCATCAGGCTCCTCCTCACTTCTGTACTATATTATGCCACTTTGCACAATGCATGAGATCACTGCCTCCCCATCAACATTAACATTCAATAAATAGCCAAAATATTCTCTCCATCTTTCCAATACTTCCATCTCCCACCATCTAACATTTTCCCTCTTTCATTTTTAACTACTAAGTCCATTTGCTCTCCAGACTTCCTCTCTTTATTGGTCTCTCTCTCCTCAACAGTTTCGTATTCATATATATATATATATATATATATATATATATATATATATATATATATATATATATATATATATATAAATTAGATATCGGAAGATTGGATTATCAGATTGGAGGGAGAGAGTATGGAGGAGGTGAATGTGTTCAGATATTTGGGAGTGGATGTGTCAGCAGATGGGTATATGAAGGATGATGTGAATCATAGAATTAACGAGGGGAAAAAGGTGAGTGGTGCACTGAGGAGCTTGTGGTGACAGAGAACTTTATCCATGAAAGCAAAGAGGGGAATGTATGAGAGTATAGTTATACCAACACTCTTGTATGGGTGTGAGACATGGGTTGTGAATGTTGCAACAAGGAGAAGGCTGGAGGCAGTGGAGATGTCATGTCTGAGGGCAATGTGTGGTGTGAATATAATGCAGAGAATCCGTAGTTTGGAGATTAGGAGGAGGTGTGGGATTACCAAAACTATTATCCAGAGAGCTGAGGAGGGGTTATTGAGATGGTTTGGACATATAGAAAGGATGGAACAAAATAGAATGACTTCGAGAGTGTATAAATATGTAGTGGAGGGAAGGCAGGGTAGGGGTCGGCCTAGAAAAGTTTGGAGGGAGGGGGTAAAGGAGGTTTTGTGTGTGAGGGGCTTGGACTTCCAGCAAGCGAATGGAGCGAATGGAGACAAATGGTTTTTATGAGTTGACGTGCTGTTGGAGTGTAGGCAAGGTAACATTTATGAAGGGTTTCAGGGAAACCGTCAGGCCGGACTTGATTCCTGGAGATAGGAAGTACAGTGCCGGCACTCTGAAGGAGGGGTGTTAATGTTGCAGTTTTGTAGCTGTAGTGTAAGCACGCCTCTGGCAAGACAGTGATGGAGTGAATGATAATGAAAGTTTTTCTTTATCAAGCCACCTTGCCTTGGTAGGAAACGGCCTATGTGTTAATAAAAAAATAAATAATATGTATATGTAACAATTCGCAAACAGGCGAATACTGTAGACGTAGAGACAATGTTTGTATATATATATATATATATATATATATATATATATATATATATATATATATATATATATATATATATATATATTCTTCCTTGAAGCCTTTTTATCCACTTCTCCGAGGCTATGGGACCCACAAGTTACACCAGAGGTGGACCCCATCCTATTATTATATATATATATATATATATATATATATATATATATATATATATATATATATATATATATATATATATATATATATATATATATATTTATATATATGTGTGTGTGTGTGTGTAACAAAACCACATTCAGTTACACCACAGTAACACCACCACAGAAACACCACAATAACACCACCATAATAACACCACCACAGTAACAACACCATAATAACACCACCACAATAACGCCACCACAGTAACACCACCACAGTAACACCACCACAATAACACCATCACAATAACACCACCACAGTAACACCACCACAATAACACCACCACAGTAACATCACCACAATAACACCACCACAGTAACACCACCACAATAACACCACCACAGTAATACCACCACAGTAGCACCACCACAGTAACACCACCACAGTAACACCACCACAGTAACACCACCACAATAACACCACCACAATAACACCACCACAATAACACCACCACAATAACACCACCACAATAACACCACCACAATAACACCACCACAAAAACATCCCAACAGTAACACCACCACAGTAACACCACCACAATAACACCACCCCAGTAACATCACCACAATAACACCACCACAATAACACCACCACAATAACACCACCACAGTAACACCACCACAGTAACACCAAAACAATAACACCACCACAATAACACCACCACAGTAACACCACCACAATAACACCACCACAATAACACTACCACAATAACACCACCACAATAACACTACCACAATAACACTACCACAATAACACCACCACAATAACACTACCACAATAACACCACCACAATAACACCACCACAATAACACCACCACAATAACACCACCACAATAACACCACCACAATAACACCACCACAATAACACCACCACAATAACACCACCACAATAACACCACCACAATAACACCACCACAATAACACCACCACAATAACACCACCACAATAACACCACCACAATAACACCACCACAATAACACCACCACAATAACACCACCACAATAACACCACCACAATAACACCACCACATGATAGTCACTGTTTCAGCTCCATTTTCATTTTCCTACCACCATGCTGCTGCTACCACCATGCTCTCTCTCTCTCTCTCTCTCTCTCTCTCTCTCTCTCTCTCTCTCTCTCTCTCTCTCTCTCTCTCTCTCTCTCTCTCTCCTTATGTTCTTCATCCTTTCTTGTTCTTGTCATTCTGCCTTCATTGTTTAAGCAAATATTACTATCATACCTACCCATCTACCTCTGACATTACCATTACTTCCACCATATCCCTTCACTGCACTCCACCATTAGCTGATCCTGGCATTACAATCCAAGCATCACTATCGTCCATTACTCTCTCTCTCTCTCTCTCTCTCTCTCTCTCTCTCTCTCTCTCTCTCTCTCTCTCTCTCTCTCTCTCTCTCTCTCTCTATCTCTCTCTCTCTCTCTCTCTCTCTCTCTCTCTCTCTCTCTCTCTCTCTCTCTCTCTCTCTCTCTCTCTCTCTCTCTCTCTCTCCCCTCACGGCTTAATCCAGGCAAGAGGCTTTACGCATTGGCACAGGTAAACTATTTTATGAGATTTACTGACTGGGTCGACTCCCTGCCTGCCCGACCTGTGCGACCTTCCTGCCTGCCCTTCCTCCCTCACCTTCCTGCCTCATCTTCCTACCTAACCTTCCTGTTTGACTTTCCTGCCTGACCTTCCTGTCTGACATTCCTGCCTCACCTTCCTGCCTCATCTTCCTACCTGACCTTCTTGTCTCACCTTCCTGTTTGACTTTCTTGCCTGACCTTCCTGATTGGCCTGCTTCCCGACCTGCTTCCTGCATAACCAGCTTGTTCGCCCTACCTGCCTTGCCTCTCTGACCTACCCGACCTGCTTCCTGGCCTGCTACATCACTTTGATGCGCCGTGTTTTGATGGGGCTGCTCGGCTTGGGTAGCGCTTATGAATCTTTGATAGCTGGGATGGAGGCTCGGAGGACGGTGGGTGGATAGGTGGGTGGGCTGGTTTTGAGTTTATAGGGTAGTGGGTTTGTGGTTGGCCGGTTGGGTGGATGGGTGGATGGTTTGTGCTTACAGATGTTGAGTCTCAGCTGCTGGGACGGTGTTTCAAACTGGCCGCTACTAGGTTCGTTGTCTCTTCGTGATCCCTATCGTACCTCTTCTCATAACTGGGTATGAAAACTGCCTCATCTTCCTGATCACTTCGAGACAAGAAATACTTCCTGACATCCCTATGACATCCATTGTCGACGAATAAGTAGTGGAGGCAGGCTCCACCCATAGTTTTAAGAGTAGGTACGACATGGGTCCATGAGGTTAGTAGGGAGTGAATCTAGAAAGCGGCAAGTTAAGAGGCGGGACCAGGAACTAAGACCAGGGCCAAGAGTTTACACCGACATAAAGGTTAGTACACACACACACACAGAGGAGACAGAAGGGACTCCAGAAAGACGGAGAGGTGGGGTACACCACCAAGTGCTGGACACAATACATGCAACCGAGGAAGAAGTGAAGAGGCTGCTGAGTGAGCTAGATACCTCAAAGGCGATGGGGCCGGACAACATCTCTCCATGGGTCCTGAGAGAGGGAGCAGAGGCGCTATGTGTACCCCTAACAACAATATTCAATACATCTATCGAAACAGGGAGACTGCCTGAGGTATGGAAGACAGCAAATGTAGTCCCAATTTTTAAAAAAGGAGACATACATGAAGCACTAAACTACAGACCAGTGTCACTGACATGTATAGTATGCAAGGTCATGGAGAAGATTATCAGGAGAAGAGTGGTGGAGCACCTAGAAAGGAATGAGCTTATCAACGACGACCAACACGGTTTCAGGGACGGGAAATCCTGTGTCACAAACCTACTGGAGCTCTATGACAGGGTGACAGCAGTAAGACAAGAGAGAGAGGGGTGGGTAGATTGCATTTTCTTGGACTGTAAGAAGGCGTTTGACACAGTTCCACACTAGTTCCACATTAGTGCAAAAGCTGGAGGACCAGGCAGGGATAACAGGGAAGGCACTCCAATGAATCAGGGAATATCTGTCAGGAAGACAGCAGCGAGTCATGGTACGTGGCGAGGCGTCAGAGTGGGCGCCTGTGACGAGTGGGGTTCCATAGGGGTCAGTCCTAGGACCGGTGCTGTTTCTGGTATTTGTGAACGACATGACGGAAGGAATAGACTCCGAAGTGTCCCTGTTTGCAGATGATGTGAAGTTGATGAGGAGAATTCAATCGGACGAGAACCAGGCAGAACTACAATGGAATCGGGACAGGCTGCAAGCCTGGTCCAGCAATTGGCTCCTGGAGTTCAACCCCACCAAGTGCAAAGTCATGAAGATTGGGGAAGGGAAAAGAAGACCGCAGACGGAGTACAGTCTAGGGGGGCCAGAGACTACAAATCTCACTCAAGGAAAAAGATCTTGGGGTGAGTATAACACCGGGCACATCTCCTGAGGCGCACATCAACCAAATAACTGCTGCAGCACACGGGCGCCTAGCAAACCTAAGAACAGCATTCCGACATCTTAATAAGAAATCATTCAGGACCCTTACACTGTGTACGTTAGGCCCATATTGGAGTACGCAGCACCAGTTTGGAACCCACACCTTGCCAAGCACGTAAAGAAACTAGAGAAAGTGCAAAGGTTTGCAACAAGACTAGAGGAGAGGTTAAGGGAAATCGACCTGACGACACTGGAGGACAGGAGAGATAGGGGGGACATGATAACGACATATAAAATACTGAGAGGAATTGACAAGGTGGACAGAGACAGAATGTTCCAGAGATGGGACACAGCAACAAGGGGACACAGTTGGAAGTTGAAGACTCAGATGAATCACAGGGATGTTACGAAGTATTTCTTCAGTCACAGAGTGGTCAGGAAGTGGAATAGTCTGAGAAGAGATGTAGTGGAGGCAGGATCCATTCATAGCTTTAAGAAGAGGTATGATAAAGCTCATGGTGCAGGGAGAGTGACCCTGAAGCGGCCAGTGAAGGGGCGGGTCCAGGAGCTATGAATCGACCCCTGCAACCACAACTAGGTGAGTACACACACACACACACACACACACACACACACAGCACACACACACACATACATAGACACGCTCAAAATAATTACCACAAAACAGCTGAGCCGCTCCTGGTCTTGTCATACTGCTACGAAATTTCTAATACATCGCGAATTCAATTACCCAAATGAGCTCTCAGATATCATGAGGCATATTACATTAATTAATTATATGTCGTTGTGAAATTAAACACTGGCCACTTAATTAACCAAAACAGGAAGGTGGAAGAAAAGTACCACTTTTGTAAGTGTGTCTATCTCAACCTGACGTGTGTACGTCCATACCAGACAAGTGGAATAGTAAGGATAATAGTGGCCGGTGGGATGTCAGTGTTGATGCTTGGTAAGGTGAGTATACTGTAAGAAATATGGATACAGTGTAGGATTTTTATTTTTATTTTTGTCGCAGAAGAGCTATGGTTTACCTCCATATAAATCATGTGGACGGTAGCGCAGGAGACATAAAAGTCCTAGGAACTAGGCTCCAAAATGTTTACAGATTATACATAAAATGAAGTGGTAAATGCAGTATTAAAGGAGCACAAATAGAAAAACGCATGTGTATTAAACAGATTGATTTTTTTTTTGTAAGCAAGATTATGAGATTTTTTTTTTTTTTTTTGCAGGTGTCTTTATCAGAAACGCACTTGTGTACACTGTGGACAGGGACTATTAAAAGGAAGTCTTTGTAGTGAGGTGCACGTATAACTCAAAAATTTTAGAATGAGGGTCACTCACAGCTCAGAGTCTTTGAAGTAAAGAGCTTTCACGATTTAGAGTGAAGGGCTCTCACGGCTAAGAGGGAGATCTACAATTTACCTCATGAACCCTCAACCACAACTGCAACAATAATTTTCACACTGAAGCTGTTCTTGCTGGACTGTTTGTAGTCCTTCATTAGAACTGGTCGAGGTGGTAGAGCAGTGAAAAAATCTCCCAGTGGAATTGTTTAAAAAACATTGATGGTAACAGTGGGTCAATAACAATAATATAATTGAATAATCTGTTTAGGATTCTTTTCATGACAGTGGCACAGTGTGAGACGTGTTTGCCCCGAGCTCCATTATGTGTAACACCACTTCATGCTGACAGGAAACTAGGAGTTGATAACCAACCAAATCCCCGCAGCTAGCTTTCTTGAACAACAGTAGGATTTACTAGAATTCGAGGATTTACCACCACTGATAATGCTACAAGGACTCATGGCCTAGGGAAGGCAAATAAAAATTCTCTAGTGAAAATATTTAATTTTCTAAATGAGGCTATGTGAATATATTCTTTTCCTATCACTCCAGTTGTACCTTGTTATAGTGGTGCATTATTAATTTGTTGGGTACGTCAGAACTGAGGATTACCTTACTTGTGAAAATATGTTTGTCTACCACCTCAGAGGTAGGGCGAGTACCTATGATACATCAAGCAATACCTCTCTGGATCGCAACAGTGATGCATTAAGCAAGAAACCTTGCTTCTCTGGGACCCTGGCTTTCCCTGGTGAGTTTTTCTACTCCTTCAGGAATTAATAAAGCGTATTTTCGCGCAAGCCAAAAGTTTATATACCTGATGGAACGAAATGATGCTAATTATCCGAATTCCTATAATTGGTGAAATTGCCAGCGTCCCTATGATCGCCAACATCTCCCTCTTGTTACTTTTCTAAATATATAACTGCCTTCCAGTCAGCCGGACTTGAGTCCTGAAGGTGGGAAGTACAATGCCTGCACTCTGAAGGATGGGGTGGGGATATATGCGGTTTTGAACTATAGTATCGGCGCGCCTCTGGCAAGGCAGTGACGGATTGAGTGATGGTGAGAGAGTTTCTTCTTTCTCGAGTCACCCTACCTCGCTGGGAGACGGCTGGTATGTTGAAAAAAGAACTATCCTGTTAATTATCAAACATGTTTGAAAGCACATGTAAACAAGAGTACAGAAGTGTATAGAAGGATGATGCAAATTACGTTAATTATTTTATCATCGTATATTGTATGAGTAATTGTTATTTACTTTTGTTGCTATTATTGGTTTTATCAATAATTAATTATTAAAATGATTTTCAGTGGCTCGAAATTAACATTTTAGAAAACAGAGCTCGCATTCCATATTTGTTTAAAAAGGAAACATCTCTTTTTTATAAGCAGAATTCTCTAACGCCCAGATAAATGCCTGTCTGACCTACAAGACATTTTTACCTGACTCTGACATTTGACCTTTCACTGAAATGCGGTAAAAGCAGGAGGTTTAGCGTTACAGGCTTACGAAAATTCATTTTGAAATTTGAGGGGTGATAGACCTAAATACACAAGCTTCTTACGATCAAAGTTCGCAAACTCCTTCTGATAGAAATATTTAAATGCCTTAAACTCAAATGTAGGAAGTTCGAAAGCCTCAAATGCCTTAAGATCAAAACTCTGAAACAATGAAGACCCGATGCCTTCAAACTTTATAAGCTTGAAGTTCTCGAACTCCTTAAGATGAAAGTTCTTAAACACCTTAAGATCAAGATCCTCAACCTCTAACGCCTCAAGATTAAGGATCTCAGACACTGAAAACTGGAGGTCCTTAAGCGCCATAAACGCGATGTCCTGAAATGCCTTAAACCTGAGATGCCTCAAATGCTCAAGGTCCTGAAATGCCATGAGCGCAGGTCATGGTCCCTGGAGGTCCTCAGATGTTTTAAGGTCAAGATCCTCAAGCACAGAATAAAAGTCTTCAAACGCCGTAAGCTCAAAGTTTCCGAATGATTTAGGAACAAAGTTCTCAAAAGCTTTAATTTCGCTATCCTTAGGCGCATCTTCTTGATGTTTGGCGGCACCGTAAGATCAAGGTCATCAAAGTTAAATTCCAGGTCATCATAGGCTGTAAGTCCTCAAACACCTTACGCTAGAGGTCAACAAACGCCTTAAGCTCGAGTTTTTGAAAAGCTGTAGAAACTTAGACAAGGATATTAGGAAGGAATTTGTAAGAGTTACTCAGTGATTTGACCTATAAGTCATTTAGCCTTTTTGACAATAAAAATTTATAAACAAATGTAGGCACCAGTACTGGCAAGCCAAAGGGATTGTGAGGAACTAATAACCAACAAGCACACGACTAAAAAATATCATTTTAATTTAAAATAAAATGCATCCATTAAAATTCCCATTAAATTGTTTCTATGAGAAGGCGCCCCTAAAAATTTATCGAGATTATCACAGATATCAAGATAATTATAAAAGTCGTGACTTGAGAAAAAAAAAAAAGGCCAAAATCATATGCAAATAACAAAAATGAGCTATGTAGTCAGCAGCACGTTACAAGTCCCACAGAGAGGAGAGGAGCATCTGTAAAGCAGATGTGACTCTGTGTGTGTGTGTGTGTGTGTGTGTGTGTGTGTGTGTACTCACCTAGTTGTGGTTACAGGGGTCGATACATACACGAGTCTACGTTATGTGATGACTCACCCAACAGTCATTTGACGCTGACTTAGTAATATGATGACCCAATCTATGGAGCTCTTTGTCATTTGACCGAGGTCTTTTCCCGACTTGCCGGTCCTTAGAGTGTTACTGACAAGCAAAGATTACCTTCTAGGCGATGCTGTGATCTCTTGCATCGACGGAAACTTAGAAGCATCCGCTGTCATCTCCAGTATACATCAGGGCTTCATTGAGATATGCAACACAAGTTCACTGAGTTTTACAGCAGAGGTTCCCTAAGCATTGCAACAGAGGTTCCCTAAGCATTGCAACAGAGGTTCCCTGAGCATTGCAACAGAGGCTCACAAAGTCAAACAACAGAGCTTCAACGGATTTCAAAGATGTCACAGCTCTGCTATGTTGTTGAGCAAAATAAAGGAGATAAAGAGAACAGCAAAACAAAAACAAAAATGAGGTACGGAAGAGCATAAACAAATGGAAAAAAAACAAGTAACATTTCAAAAAAAGTTATTGGCAATAGAACAAAAACGGAACAACTTCCAAACCATAACAGGGACATAAGTAATATACGTTAATGGTATACATAATTATGACAAGGACATCAGTATAATGTATTGAGGGTATACTGACCCCGACACTGACAAGAATATTAACACGACACATGTACAGCGTTTCGTTTATCTTTTTTTGTGAAGACGTTTCGCCAACTGGTGGTTTTATCATTCCCGTAAAGAGAGAATAATACTGGTGATGGTGGAAGACGTGCAGAAGTAGGTTGAGGTTATCAGTCCCTCTGCCTTAACAGGAGGTTATCAGTCCCTCTGCCTTAACAGGAGGTTATCAGTCCCTCTGCCTTAACAGGAGGTTATCAGTCCCTCTGCCTTAACAGGAGGTTATCAGTCCCTCTGCCTTAACAGGAGGTTATCAGTCCCTCTGCCTTGACAGGAAGTAATCTGACCCTCTGCCTTGACAGGAGGTTATCAGTTCTGCAGTCTTGATTCATCAAGGCTATTGAACTGAACACCACCTTTCAAGGCCGACGAGGGAATGATCACCTCTAAACTACTTCATGTCTTCCACCGTCTCCAGCATTGTCCTCTCTAATGGACTGATAAAGCCAATTCTTGGGGAAACGTCTCCGCTATAAAGATACTTAAGTGCTACGCAAAGAACATCACCAACAAACAACAAAGCTACATCGAGAACAAGAATACCAAGCAACAAGAGAATAGAACTACAACATTTCAGTGATAAAATATTACATGGTACACAATACTTCAGTAGCTTAATTATTTAAGGCTTATGATAAGCCAATACTCATTATAAATATTAATGATTCTTGTAATCCCGTAATATTGCCAAATATACATCGCCCTCTTGAACAATTACTAGGATCACAAATTAATGCCCCGAAATGATTGCGGTCCTGGAACTTCGTAAAATTATAATGATGGAAGTGGCACTCAGGAGAGTGCCTGATGGGCAAGTGCCCATCAATATCTCATCAATCATGAAACGTTTCGACTGGTTAAGCTCCGTTCTGATAAACATTTTCCCAGCGGCTCAGCGGCCTTTATTAGCTGTATATCTGCTCACAACCAAATGGAAGCAGATACAGTGTATAACCACGTTGAATATATGCGCATGCTGCCTTTTTTTAACATGATGAATGTATTGACTGGGGAATTCTATACTTCCTCAGCTCGTTCTAAACCCAGTTTTATCTGAGGTACAGTGCCAAGCCCCCAGGATGCCACACACAGCTAACTCCTAGGTGAACCGAAGCAGTAGGACTTACCCATACATCTCTCCTCGCCTGGGAATCGGACCTGAGTCCCTTCGGTTGTGGGCCGAAAGCTCTCCCATTAAACTGTTTTCAATTCAGTTATTTATTCTTATTTATTATAAAACACAAATCTTACAACACTGATATTCTTTTTGTAGTGTTGCAAATTTATAGAGCGTGTTGGAACCGAAAATAATTTGTCAGAGGCTAAATATACGAATTAATGACGGGGAACATTGACCAAAGGTTTGATAAATTGGTGTGAAAAGTTCAGCTGTTCCTCTGATGTTATTTTTTTGCGAGTTTCCTTTTAATTACATATTGACCTGATGGTCTTGATATGGACGCTGTTTTCGGTTGAATATTTTTTTTCACCCGTTTCTCGTTCTTTTCTCCATTCGTCTCTCTCTTTTACTCTCTTTCCATTTTATCTCTCTCTCTCTCTCTCTCTCTCTCTCTCTCTCTCTCTCTCTCTCTCTCTCTCTCTCTCTCTCTCTCTCTCTCTCTCTCTTTTACACAGGGTTTTACAAGGTTAGGTTAAGGATTCCTAACTTTATTTACAAGCTAAGAGCTATTACCTACATCAGCTCTCTCTCTCTCTCTCTCTCTCTCTCTCTCTCTCTCTCTCTCTCTCTCTCTCTCTCTCTCTCTCTCTCTCTCCCCCCTTCAGGTGCTGCACATGTTGTCGGTACTGTATACGGACAGGATGCATACCGGTACTGGACAGTCATCTCTCAGGTCAAAGCAAGGCTCGAAAAAATAATCAAGGGCACAATGACGAGATATAATAATAATAATAGGTGGAAGTAAATAGCTGTTTTCCCCCTCGAAGGAATGATGTAAACATTTCTGCCTGGCAACGTCTGTCTACTTCACAGGGGAACACGACACCAGAGTGACCTCGCTTCGTCGTTTCTTCAGGAAGCTTGAAACTGACGCGCTAAATAAATGGACGAAAAGTGCTAGTAGTTGGAAATAAATGGTATAAAATACCGACACAATGGAAATATAAACACATTAGCAGTATAATGTGATCCTTTATTGGCAACGTTTCGCCCACACAGTGGGCTTTGATAAAGCCCACTGTGTGGGCGAAACGTTCTCAATAAAGGATCACATTATACTGCTTAAGAGGATAGGTGAGTACAAATAGAGAGCGTGTCTGTCTCGCGCCCAGCAGACGGAGGATCAAACCTCCACAAAGTATTGCGCTGAATAACCCAAATAGGTTTAGCGCTTTTATTTATAAAAAAAAAAAAAAATATATACTGCTTAAGTGTTTATGTTTCCAGTGCTAGTAGTTATTGTAATAGTAGCAGTGTTGGTAGTAGTATTAGGAGTGGTATTAATAGCAGCAGGAGTGGGAACAGTGGTAGTACTGGTAGCACTGGTAACGATAGTAGTAGTAGTAGTAACAATTGTTGTAGTAGTTGTATTGATAGTAGTAACAATGTTATTAATAAAGGTAATGGAAGTAGTAATGAAGGTAATAGTAGTAGTCAATGTTTTAAATTACTTCTTATAGAGTTTTCATTCACGGTTGTCAGTCATCTTGACTCATGAAACTGTCAGTCATCCTGACTCATGAAACCGTCAGTCATCCTGACTCATGAAACTGTAAGTCATCTTGACTCAAAAAGCTGACAATCTCATTTAAAATTAAGTCCTTTCTAAAATTTTCTCTTATACATTTAAAGATATATTTTCTTCATTTATGTTAATGTAAAAAATAATAATTCTGGAGCATAGGCATTCTTACCTGTGCTCCAGATTCTTCATTTGTGGTCCAGTGGATAGAGTGATGCGTACTTTGTTGTTCTCACTAGGCTGGGCATGGGAACGCAGGATCGACGTTTTGGTCCAAGGCAGCCAGCCTTGGACCAAAGCATGCATCCCCTGCATGCTTCGACCGACGAAAGATTTTTACAATGCTTAGAATTAACGTCTAGCGTTAGCTGGGCTCCAAGGTACCAGTGTGGTACGATGGCAGAGGACTGCGTACCTTGTTCCAAGGTTCGTAGGTTCGAGTCTCCGTCGACCTGAGATTAGTGTTTGTGAATATTTCGCCTGTTCTGCGAATTATATGTATATATTATTTTTCTCGCCTAGGTAGTAGGTTGGTAGACAGCAACCGCCCAGGGAGGTACTACCGTCCTGCCAAGTGAGTGTAAAACGAAAGCCTGTAATTGTTTTACGTGATGGTAGGATTGCTGGCAACGTCTGTCTACTTCACAGGGGAACACGACACCAGAGTGACCTCGCTTCGTCGTTTCTTCAGGGAGCTTGAAACTGACGAACTAAATAAATGGACGAAAAGTGCTAGTAGTTGGAAATAAATGGTATAAAATACCGACACAATGGAAATATAAACACATTAGAAATATAAACACAGCATAAACATGCAAGATTTCAGGTACATCTTGCTACTTCTACTTACACTTAGGTCACACTACACATGTACAAGCATATATATACACACCCCTCTGGGTTTTCTTCTATTTTCTTACTAGTTCTTGTTCTTATTTCCAGTTATCTCCATGGGAAAGTGGAACAGAATTCTACTCCGTAAGCCATGCGTGTAGTAAGAGGCGACTAAAATGCCGGGAGCAAGGGGCTAGTAACCCCTTCTCCTGAATATATTACTAAATGTAAAAGGAGAAACTTTCGTTTTTCCTTTTGGACCACCCTGCCTCGGTGGGAGGCGGCCGACGTGTTGAAAGAAAAGATGATTTTTCTCGATGTCTGCACTGAGTGTAGCAGTGTATGTACACAAAGTGTATATCTGAGTATATGTACACTGAAAGTTTACTTAATCCTCTATTACCGGGTTTAATGTATTCTTGATGGTGCACAGATGAAATGCAGCCTTGTAGACCCTCTTGCAGTCCAGGGAGTTTTAAACCTCAAAATTGAAAAGAAGCAAAAAAAAAATCGAGTTTGGGCTTTATTGGCAGGTTCGTTCCACTATTTATCACTGTCTCTCTCTTAACCCAGGTGCCTCTTCATTGTCAATACCTAAATCTTTTAATGTTGGCACTGTGTCTTCCTTGTTCATTAGCTTCAATCTGGCACTGTTTCTGTACCGTCTCTAAGTTACTGTACAAAACTCTTAATGTTGGCACTAAGTTACTGTACAAAACTCTAAATGTTGGCACCGTCTCTAAGTTACTGTACAAAACTCTTAATACTGGCACTGTCTAAGTTACTGTACAAAACTCTTAATGTTGGCATTGTGTCTAAGTTAATGTACAAAATTCTTAATTTTGGCACCTAAGTTGCTGTGCAAAACTCTGAATGTTGGCAGTGTGTCTAAGTTACTGTACAAAACTCTTAAAATTGGCAGTGTCTAAGTACACTGTCTTGGCCTTCCAGCTTTTTAAAGATACACTTCTTTTCTGCCTCATTCTCCGTATGTTTTCAACATTTATTTTTATTGTTTTGTTCTGTCAGGACCTCTCTCTCTCTCTCTCTCTCTCTCTCTCTCTCTCTCTCTCTCTCTCTCTCTCATTGTCTCTTTCTCGTATTGCTGGTTTGTTAGTTAATAAGGTTTAAAGCCTAACGTCTACACGAAGGAAATTAAAACGCCAAGTTTGACTTGTTCACCTCGAGTCAAGAATACTTCAATATATATATATATATATATATATATATATATATATATATATATATATATATATATATATATATATATATATATATATATATATATATATATATATATATATATATATATATATATATATATATTGTGACACTCTTTTACTTCCCACATTTCTCTTATTGGTTCTAGCTAATTTAGAATCTATAATTATCATGAAAGCAACAAAGTGGAAAATTATACGAAATTGTTTATACCTCACAACAACATGTACTTATGATTAATTTTTTTTATAATAAAGGCTATAATTCTCTTTAAATTGTTCAGAGTTTTTGCGCGCGCGCACAAACACACACACAAACACACACACACACACACACACACACAAACACACACACACACACACACACACACACACAAAGCCTGAACCCAGAACTGAATAATAATGAATTAGCAGTTCACTATTTTTTCTCCTGTTAAATAAATGACTTTTGATTACCGTATAGGTACTTTCTCTTAAGAAATTATAAGTCTTTCTGCCCTTCAGATTACTGAAACACTATTGTTTTCATTAGAAATAATGATTAATATACAAATAACATAGGAGATAAAAGCATATTATGAGGTTCCAGTTCGACTCGTACCATTTTATAGAGTCACACCGAAGCGTCGTCGTAAAGCTTCTGTTTCCTGTGTGAAGGTTATTTGTGTGTTGAAGATTGAGACACTTATGCAACATATGGGAATCTTTATTGGAGAAGCGTTTCGCCCCACAGTGGCTTCATCAGTCCATACAAACAAGAGTGGTGAAACGTTTCTTCAATAAAGATTCCCATATGTTGCATAAGTGTCTCAATCTTCAACTTGTCGGTTTTCAAAACCATTTTTGTCATATTTGTGTATTGTTCCAGTCACGGTATTGTTCCAGTCACGGTATTGTTCCAGTCACGGTATTGTTCCAGTCTCGGCATTGTTCCAGTCACGGTATTGTTCCAGTCACGGTATTGTTCCAGTCACGGCATTGTTCCAGTCACGGCATTGTTCCAGTCACGGCATTCTTCTGTTTTGTTCATTATTGATTAACATATGTGTTATTTGGGTTCATCAGTACATTTGTACTGTAAATGATATGCATTAATGCGTAATTTACAATTTACTGGTTTGTTTTTTTTCTTTTACGTAATTTTTCGACAAAAATATTTATTTCTGAAACTTTCAGCCGCATTTAAGTCATTTTGAGAAATGGTTTGTTTCTATACAGCGGCAGTGTAAATATGTATACCAAACCATACCGCGGGTGGGGTTAGAACTCGCGATCAGAGAGTCTCATCGTTGGATGAATCTTACTGAAGCTAACTGGCCCAGTGGCTAACGCGACGGTCTGGAGTTTTGAGACTCTCTGATCGCGGGTTCTAGCTCCACCCGTGGTATGGTTTGTTTGCAATCGTGTCATTACGATTTCGTGAGTAAATAAGCTTTTTTATATGCTAAATTGAAAATATTAGTTCACTTATCTTTACATATATATTCAATTATTTTGGCAAGTAAGATATTTTGATATTATTTCAATATATATATATATATATATATATATATATATATATATATATATATATATATATATATATATATATATATACGTAATGCTTTTAGGGAAATTTTGCATTTCGAGATCCTAAAATAATATTTAAATTAGCCTGCTTCCGCTGGCACTAATTAATTTTACCTTTAATGAGTTTCCATACCTTCATAAGCTTTTGGAAATATTTGTCAGAAAAAAAATATTAATGTACACCCATGATTATTTCAGTTAATCTTTAAAATCCTAAACACGACCAAGTTTAAGGGTGTCTCCTTCAGTTTGACTTGAACCTGAAGCTACGTAACAGGAGTGTATATTTTTTTCTCTCTCTCTCTCTCTCTCTCTCTCTCTCTCTCTCTCTCTCTCTCTCTATCTATCTATCTATCTATCTCTCTCTCTTTTTCCTCACAGTGGTGAGGTGAAGGAGTAAGTTCCAGGTTTTGGATCCACCTGAGCTTTGGCTTCATGGGATGAACTTGAGCTCCTGTCCCCATCTTGTAACCATCAATAGTTTGCCCCACAGACAACAGTGTTTCCTAATGACCCAAGAGCACAGCTGATTTTTCAACTTCTGCCCATGCCATTTTGTTCAGGTTCGTCCCACCTATGAGTATTGTATACGTAGTGATCGTGTCTCCAGCTACAACTACTACGAGTTTCAGCATTCTTAAAAAACATAAGAAAGGAAGAGCATGGCAGCAGGCCTACTGGCCCATACTAGGCAAGTCCTTCTCAAACCCAAACCCACTAACAAAAATATTCGCCCAACCCATTTTCAGTGCTACCTAAGGAATAAGCTCTGATAAGCCTATTATACTAAAAAAAATAATTCACAGGAAGTGGGTTGGACCTGACTGGCTTCGGCCAGTAGCTTAGGCCAGTAGGTGACTTGGACCTGCCTATCATAGGCCAGTAGGCCTGCTGCAGTGCTCCTTCTTTCTCATATTCTTATGTTCTTTTAACAGTTGACTAACCTATTTTGTTAAATAACCATGCATCTTGCCCTGCCCGGGAATCGAACCCAGCATTTTTTCTGTATGGCGCTAAAGCTACTAGTTCCACAGAGGCGACTAAGAGGTCAAGGACTCTCTATTAATGTCCGCTTTCTCTTGCAGTTGTTGGGAGAAAGAAGATAGTATGTTTTCCATCCAATCTTTTCATTTATTGCTGTGTTACCCTGAGGTACCGCTGGCAGGTGACCATATCGAGAATGTGGTCCCATCACTGTGATGGTTAGTGTGGTGGTGGTCCCATCACTGTGATGGTTAGTGTGGTGGTGGTCCCATCACTGTGATGGTTAGTGTGGTGGTGGTCCCATCACTGTGATGGTTAGTGTGGTGGTGGTCCCATCACTGTGATGGTTAGTGTGGTGGTGGTCCCATCACTGTGATGGTTAGTGTGGTGGTGGTCCCATCACTGTGATGGTTAGTGTGGTGGTGGTCCCATCACTGTGATGGTTAGTGTGGTGGTGGTCCCATCACTGTGATGGTTAGTGTGGTGGTGGTCCCATCACTGTGATGGTTAGTGTGGTGGTGGTCCCATCACTGTGATGGTTAGTGTGGTGGTGGTTCCATCACTGTGATGGTTAGTGTGGTGGTGGTCCCATCACTGTGATGGTTAGTGTGGTGGTGGTCCCATCACTGTGATGGTTAGTGTGGTGGTGGTTCCACCACTGTGATGGTTAGTGTGGTGGTGGTCCCATCACTGTGATGGTTAGTGTGGTGGTGGTCCCATCACTGTGATGGTTAGTGTGGTGGTGGTCCCATCACTGTGATGGTTAGTGTGGTGGTGGTCCCATCACTGTGATGGTTAGTGTGGTGGTGGTTCCACCACTGTGATGGTTAGTGTGGTGGTGGTTCCACCACTGTGATGGTTAGTGTGGTGGGGGTTCCATCACTGTGATGGTTAGTGTGGTGGTGGTCCCATCACTGTGATGGTTAGTGTGGTGGTGGTCCCATCACTGTGATGGTTAGTGTGGTGGTGGTCCCATCACTGTGATGGTTAGTGTGGTGGTGGTTCCATCACTGTGATGGTTAGTGTGGTGGTGGTCCCATCACTGTGATGGTTAGTGTGGTGGTGGTCCCATCACTGTGATGGTTAGTGTGGTGGTGGTCCCATCACTGTGATGGTTAGTGTGGTGGTGGTCCCATCACTGTGATGGTTAGTGTGGTGGTGGTCCCATCACTGTGATGGTTAGTGTGGTGGTGGTCCCATCACTGTGATGGTTAGTGTAGTGGTGGTCCCATCACTGTGATGGTTAGTGTGGTGGTGGTTCCACCACTGTGATGGTTAGTGTGGTGGTGGTTCCATCACTGTGATGGTTAGTGTGGTGGTGGTCCCATCACTGTGATGGTTAGTGTGGTGGTGGTTCCATCACTGTGATGGTTAGTGTGGTGGTGGTCCCATCACTGTGATGGTTAGTGTGGTTTTGGTTCCACCACTGTGATGGTTAACATTATGGTAGTTTTTGTGGCTGTAGTGGGTATATGTTGTAATGGCCTGAGAGTCTTCCTGTCTATACTGCAGATGCTGTTAGTAGTGTACGTGGTTCCGGTCATTGTGGTTGTTAGTGTGGTCATGTTGTTAGCAGCGGTGTGGTTATTGTTCCACTTACCTGGAGTGTTGTTAGCATGAAAGCTGTTCCAGTTATTGTTAGTGGTAGTGCTCTGGTTAGTCATGTGTTGGGAGTACTGTTAATGTGGTTGCTGTTGTGGGTTGTCATATCTACCAGCTGATGATCATCCCCCTTATATATGGACTTATATTTGGATCATGATGACAAGGTTGCTTAATGAGGTTGAAAGCCTATCGACTACGTGATTACATGTAACCTTTTTCTCCACCAGAGAAAACTACCTTAATCCCGAAAATAGCTATTAAACTCTCAGTATATATACTCTGTATATACACTGTATATACACTGTATACACGCTGTATATCCCGCGTATATCTGGGCTTGATTATCAAATAATTATGATAAATTCACACCGATTATTTAATATAAAATTATTATCAAACGCTTGTGAAGTGGCAGAAATATTTTGTCAATTATTATTGGGTCATAGATTTTTTTTTTTTTTTAATCATTATTACTCTCTTTGACAACAGTAATAACATTATAAATGTTATTGTTGCTGATATTTTTTTAATTAACCCTAAAGTAATTAGTTATTGTATTTTAGCTAACCGTGAAAATTATTGCAGAAATATTATTTTAACTCTAAAATGAGTGGAGCAATTTTATTTTAGAAAACGTTAAAGAAATTGATGCTGCAATTTTATTTTTGTGAAACCGAAAACAGTTGAATTATGTAAAAATTAATGTACATATTTTTGTCCGTAAACCTTTAGAAATATATTATATTTCTGCTATTTTAGTTTGTCTTAAAATGACTGTAGGCATTTTTTTTTTTAAGTAAATCCTAAAAACTATTGCTGCAGTTTGGTTAATATATAGGTGAAGGCTTTTGTTTTGAGCATAGAGATAGTTTACTACGTAAATTCTACAAATTTAAGTGGGTTAAGTAATGGAGACAGTTATATTTTGGTTGGGCCAATTGAGAAAACGCTATTTTCTTGGTACCCCCCCTCCCCCCGAAAAAAAATAAAAACTGTGGAGAAATTTCTCCAGAAGGGGGGTATTGGCCCCCTTCAGCCCTCTTCAACTGAGGGGCCCAGCCCTCTCAGAAAGGGGCATTGACGTCTTGTTTGCTACTGCATCAAGTAATTGGACACAGATGCTTTACCAGCATGTACCAGTGTTAGACACGTCACTTCCTTGTAAGATACGTCACGGCTGACCACTGTTGTAATTTGGATGGGTTAATGAGAGATGATCAATCTCTCACAGTAGTAGGGAAATTAAGAAAATCCTACACCCATTTTAATACCATGTTAAAGATAGCCTACACAGTCGTCTAAGCCCAGACAGCAAGAAATCAAACATTCTGCATTGCTTCCTGTAGAAGTTTGGCAAGCAAGAGAAACATGCTTGATCGACACTTCTTTTGTATGTCGAGATGAAGCTCTGGGGCCAGCGGAGCGGCAGAGATTAGATTGCTTTACATCCTGCCATAGGGAACATTAACGCCGGGATAACGGATAAAGAACTCTGTTCCGCGTTATTGTGCATAAAAAACAATCCACATTAGCGGTATATTACAGAGAAGTGTGCGCAGCTTCCTGTATTGATATTACTGTGAATAGACAACGATTGAAGGACAATTAAGAGTACCGTGTGTATCGAGAACTATTTCATAGACTAACAGTAGACCGTAATACTTCTTCAATCAAGACACCAGATACCTGTCGAGAAGGTGCCTACAACACCTAAGCTCACGTGTGTGTATTGTGCTACTAGGTCAGATGCCGTGCTCCTTCCTTAAGTGCATGTAACCTGACCTGGCTGAGTCGGGGCATTAGCTTAAGCCGGATGGAGACTTGGACCTGCCTCGCATGGGCCAGTAGGCCTGCTGCAGTGAGCGAGGTAGGTTTGATCTTACTTGTCATGCAGGGGACTGCGCAGTTCTTGTGTCACAGGGGGTTCAGATCTTCCTATAGTCTAGTCGGCAGTTAGGTGTGGGCTTTTTAGCCCAACCCAGTGAGTATTAGCATTATTCAGTATTCAGTTACTGAATGTATATTGCTATACGCTCCTCAGGGGCAATTATTCACATACTCACTTTATACTTACTTCTCCCTACAGCTACGTGGCGGTAGAACACACTGGGTCACGTAGGGGGTCTGTCTGGCCGAAGCTGCAGACAGTTGACCCAGCAACAAACATAAGTACAGTGTTTCTTGTGTTTTTGTACAAATTGTTGGTGTTCTACCAATGTAATTTTACCACAAAAACTATCCCGATGTAACCAGTGTGACTTTGTAAATGGTCCAAGTCGGGCCGAAACGTCGTCGTAAGCTCCTCCCTTTTATATGTGCGGGTTGTGTGTGTATTGTTCCAGTCACGGTATTGTGCCTTTTTTGTTATTTAAATTTTAGGTTGGGTTATAATGAGTTTTCCTTGTTTTTGTTAACAAACAAAACATTTTATGCTGGGTAAGGTTAAGTTTGTCAACAAACAGGACAAGTGTTTCCTGACGCAGGTCTTAGTCATGTGATGACCCGCAGCTGGAGCTTTTGGTCATCTGACCGAGGCCTTCCGCTGGCTTACCGGTCCACCCACATAACAATATAACAGCTTCCATTGTTCATCTCACCTAATATCGAAAAATTTACGTAACAAAATGAACAAGGACTTAATTTACCTTTTATTTAAATAACTTTAAAAATTGCTACAGCTATTTAATCTTTGCAAGCTTAAAATTATTGCAACTATTTCACTTTAGTAATCCCAAAAATTTAGTTTATCAATTTTCTGTTTATTTTGCAAGTCCCAACAAGACAGTAATGTATTCTTGCGCCAATTTTCTAACCAATCATCGGGTTATCACGAGAGGAAAATTGGTCAACTGCACTCAAATTGCTTCCAGTTTTCCTTCATAATGTCTCCAGCAACAACGTAAAACAGAGACTTGTTTAGCACAATATTGAAAAATGCTTAGGGGAAAAAAAATGTCTTTTTCTCATAACATCTGCAAATTAACGATAAGACCTTAGCCTGGTATTTCAGTCCATTTGCATGCAAATTTATAATTATCCAGATCACATTTTAATCAGAGAAATAACGATAAAAATGCAATGCATTTTTGTTAATAACTCGTTATAATAAAGTTTGGATTACGGTGGACACACAGATGTGAATGTGTTTTATTTCTGTGAGGAAAAGGACGCTAATTTTAATACGAGTTTAGAATCGTAAATGTGAGATTTTTAAATGACGATGAGTAGTTTATTTTTTGTTCACTTTTCGCTACAGTGTGATGGGAGTTGTTTTTTTTCTAATATTCCGCTTTAAACAAACACACTGGTAATATTTGTTTCCATAATCGTCAACAGTTTCAACCAGACCTGCTGCAATTTAATTAACCGGAAACCAAATACGTGTTGCAAAGAGTAAGTTGTGCGCTCACACGCGCGCGCGCACACACACAAACACGCATACGCACACACACACAAACACACACACACACACACACACACACACACACACACACACAAGGGTAACAGGAAAAGCGAAAAAGCCAGGATGAGCCCATGGTTCACCCAAAGGTGCAGGGAAGCCAAAACCAAGTGTGCCAGGGAATGGAAGAAGTATAGAAGGCAAAGGACCCAGGAGAATAAGGAGAGCAGTCGTAGAGCCAGAAATGAATATGCATAGGTAAGAAGGGACGCCCAAAGACAATACGAAAATGACATAGCAGCGAAAGCAAAATCTGACCCAAAGCTGTTGTACAGCCACATCAGGAGAAGAACAACAGTCAAGGATCAGGTGATCAGGCTGAGGAAGGAAGGAGGGGAGGTCACAAGAAATGACCACGAAGTGTGTGAGGAGCTCAACATGAGATTCAAAGAGGTGTTCACAGAGGAAATAGAAGGGCCTCCAGAAAGGAGGAGAGGTAGGGTACACCACCAGGTGCTGGACACGATAAACACAACTGAGGAGGAAGTGAAGAGGCTACTAAGCGAGCTAGATACCTCAAAGGCGATGGGGCCGGACAACATTTCTCCATGGGTCCTGAGAGAGGGAGCAGAGGAGCTATGTGTACCCTAACAACAATCTTCAACACGTCTATCGAAACAGGGCAACTACCAGAGGTATGGAAGACAGCAAATGTAGTTCCAATTTTTAAAAAAGGAGACAGAAACGTAGCACTAAACTACAGACCAGTGTCACTGACATGTATATTATGCAAGGTCATGGAGAAGATTATCAGGAGAAGAGTGGTGGAGCACCTAGAAAGGAATGAGCTTATCAACGAAGGCCAACACGGTTTCAGGGACGGAAATCCTGTGTCACAAACCTACTGGAGTTCTATGACAGGGTGACAGCAGTAAGACAAGAGAGAGGGGTGGGTAGATTGCATATTCTTGGACTGTAAGAAGGCGTTTGACACAGTCCCACACAAGAGATTA
This sequence comes from Cherax destructor, assembly GCA_009830355.1. NCBI lineage: Eukaryota > Metazoa > Arthropoda > Malacostraca > Decapoda > Parastacidae > Cherax > Cherax destructor. The sequence goes on from WNWK01002237.1 coordinate 207,070, forward strand.
GTGCAGAAGCTGGAGGACCAGGCAGGGATAACAGGGAAGGCACTACAATGGATCAGGGAATACCTGTCAGGAAGACAGCAGCGAGTCATGGTTCGTGGCGAGGTGTCAGAGTGGGCGCCGGTGACGAGTGGGGTGCCACAGGGGTCAGTCCTAGGACCGGTGCTGTTTCTGGTGTTTGTGAACGACATGATGGAAGGAATAGACTCCGAAGTGTCCCTGTTTGCAGATGATGTGAAGTTGATGAGAAGAATTCAATCGGAAGAGGACCAGGCAGAACTACAAAGGGATCTGGATAGGCTGCAAGCCTGGTCCAGCAATTGGCCCCTGGAGTTCAACCCAACCAAGTGCAAAGTCATGAAGATTGGGAAGGGCAAAGAAGACCGCAGACGGAGTACAGTCTAGGGGCCAGAGACTACAAACTTCAATCAAGGAAAAGATCTTGGGGTGAGTATAACACCAGGCACATCTCCTGAGGCGCACATCAACCAAATAACTGCTGCAGCATACGGGCGCCTAGCAAACCTAAGAACAGCATTCCGACATCTTAATAAAGAATCGTTCAGGACCCTGTACACTGTGTACGTTAGGCCCATACTGGAGTATGCAGCACCAGTTTGGAACCCACATTTATCCAAGCACGTAAAGAAACTAGAGAAAGTGCAAAGGTTTGCAACAAGACTAGTCCTGGAGCTAAGGGGTATGTCCTACGAGGAGAGGTTAAGGGAAATCGACCTGACGACACTGGAGGACAGGAGAGATAGGGGGGACATGATAACGACATATAAGATACTGAGAGGAATTGACAAGGTTGATAGAGACAGAATGTTCCAAAGATGGGACACAGCAACAAGGGGACACAGTTGGAAGTTGAAGACTCAGATGAATCACAGGGATGTTAGGAAGTATTTCTTCAGTCACAGAGTGGTCGGGAAGTGGAATAGCTTGGGAAGCGATGTAGTGGAGGCAGGTTCCATACACAGCTTTAAGAAGAGGTATGATAAAGCTCATGGCGCAGGGAGAGTGACCCAGTAGCGGCCAGTGAAGAGGCGGGGCCAGGAGCTATGTCTCGACCCCTGCAACCACAACTAGGTGAGTACAACTAGGTGAGTACACACACATACACTTGGACCTAGTAACGACCAGCGAAGAGGCGGGGCCAGGAGCTATGACACGACTCCTGTAACTATAAATTCCTATATATGCCGAGAAAATTTTTCAAGGAATAAATTTCCTGTTTTTTAACCCGTGGGTGAAACAAGCAAATCGTATGTAAAACAAAATAAAAAATATATTTTTCTGCTGTAATATAAACGTTGATATAAGTTATTAAGATACGCGATTTTTTTTTTTGGGGGGGAGAGAGGCGACACTAAACTTAGACACGTAACATAACCTTGGCCAAATTAACATAGTTTAATTTAACATAGTCCTCCCTAGGTCTAGCATTTTAATTATATTTTATCTGTTCACCACCGGTCGAGGATATTTTATTATCTAAATAACTCATTTTACCTTATTCCTAGTATATCCCCCTTATATATTAATAAAATATTATCTCTTTTACAGTATAATAAGGTATTAAAAGGACCCCAATGGAAATAAGTCACTCTGTCTGACTTTCTTGGGTTATCCTGGGTTCTCTACACATATGCTGCTATGTATGATATTCTATGTAACTGTATTTGTGTATACCTGAATAAACTTACTTACTCTCGGTGTGTATAACTTTTAATCTTAAATGATCAAAGAAAAATTAGTTATAACCACCGAGAGGTTAGGTAGTGTGTATCTAGTTAGGTAGTGTACGTCTAGTTAGTGTATGTCTAGTTAGTGTATGTCTAGTTAGTGAATGTCTAGTTAGTGTGTGTCTAGTTAGTGTATGTCTAGTTAGTGTATGTCTAGTTAGTGTGTGTCTAGTTAGTATATATCTAGTTAGTGAATGTCTAGTTAGTGTATGTCTAGTTAGTGTATGTCTAGTTAGTGAATGTCTAGTTAGTGTGTGTCTAGTTAGTGTATGTCTAGTTAGTGAATGTCTAGTTAGTGTGTGTCTAGTTAGTGTATGTCTAGTTAGTGTATGTCTAGTTAGTGTGTGTCTAGTTAGTGTATGTCTAGTTAGTGAATGTCTAGTTAGTGTGTGTCTAGTTAGTGTATGTCTAGTTAGTGAATGTCTAGTTAGTGTGTGTCTAGTTAGTGTAAGTCTAGTTAGTGAATGTCTAGTTAGTGTATGTCTAGTTAGTGTATGTCTAGTTAGTGAATGTCTAGTTAGTGTGTGTCTAGTTAGTGTATGTCTAGTTAGTGAATGTCTAGTTAGTGTGTGTCTAGTTAGTGCATGTCTAGTTAATGCTTGTCTAGTTCGTGTATGTCTAGTTAGTATATATCTAGTTAGTGTATGTCTAGTTATAATAATAATAATAATAATAATATCTTTATTTACTACAAGTACATGTACATGATATACAGGCCTAGCTGACATCAGTGACATACTACTATATAGAAAGTCCCTTGTTATGCTGAGCATTTCGGGCAGATTAGGTCAGTGTCCTAGGATGCGACTCACACCAGTCGACTAACACCCAGGTACCCATTTTACTGATGGGGAACATAGACAACAGGTGTAAAGAAACACGCCCAATGTTTCTGCCCTGGCTGGGAATCGAACCCAGGCCCTCGCCGTGTGAAGTTAGTGTATGTCTAGTTAGTGTATGTCTAGTTAGTGTATGTCTAGTTAGTGCATGTCTAGTTAGTGCATGTCTAGTTAGTATATATCTAGTTAGTGTATGTCAAGTTAGTGTATGTCTAGTTCGTGTATGTCTAGTTCGTGTATGTCTAGTTAGTATATGTCTAGTTAGTGTATGTCTAGTTCGTGTATGTCTAGTTAGTATATATCTAGTTAGTGTATGTCTAGCTAGTGTATATCTAATTAGGTAGTGTATGTCTAATGAGGTAGTGTATGTCTAGTTAGGTCGTGTATGTCTAATAAGAGCTATAATTCCAGGTTATGGCTATTAAGAACTAAGAATGCAAGCCAGGGATAGTAAGATCTAAGACTACAAGCTAGTGAAAGTAATAGCTAAGATTACAAGCTATTATCATTGTCATCATTATCATTATTATTATTATTATTATTATTATTATTATTATTATTATTATTATTATTATTATTATTATTATTATTATGTTCACAATCACTGCATTCGTTACTAAATTATTAAAAAGAATCTGTAATGCAGAAATTTTTATGTAATTATCTTTAGAGACACGGATAGATAGATAGATAGATAGATAGATAGAGAGATAGATAGAGAGAGAGAGAGAGAGAGAGAGAGAGAGAGAGAGAGAGAGAGAGAGAGAGAGAGAGAGAGAGCAAAAAAAAATAATAAAATCTGACTGATTTACAAACAATAATAAAAGCAAGCCAAGCTCATACCCACATGAAAATAAATAAAAGTTTTAACAATCACTGGGCATCATTAGCTCGTGTATGAAACGGAATATAAAAGCCCATAACAAAACGCTTTTGTTATGCTCTTGTTTTTCCGGCTTTCATTAGCACTATCACCAGGTTAATGCACCAGCAGAGACTAGCCTCTTCAAATAAGTTTGAAAATCCCAAATAAAAAGAATATTTATTATTTTTTTTTACAGAATATTTGATTTTGAATATAGTATATATATATATATATATATATATATATATATATATATATATATATATATATATATATATATATATATATATATATATATATATATGTATATATACATATACATTATATATATATATATATATATATATATATATATATATATATATATATATATATATATATATATATATATATATATATATAAATGTTAGGCAAAACAACTGGAGAAGAAGAAGGAGGAAGAACAAGGAGAAGAAAGTACAGGAAGAAGAGGTAGTTGCTAGGAATGCCGTTCGTGTAGGAGGAAGAGGAAGATGGTACCTCATACCACCTGGTCAACAGGTGGGTTGTATCACCCTAGGTAACACCTGGTCAACAGGTGAGTTGTATCACCCTTGGTAACACCTGGTCAACAGGTGGATTGTATTACCCTAGGTAACACCTGGTCAACAGGTGGGTTGTATCACTCTAGGTAACACCTGGTCAATAGGTGGGTTGTATCACCGTAGGTAACACCTGGTCAACAGGTGAGTTGTATCACCCTTGGTAACACCTGGTCAACAGGTGGATTGTATTACCCTAGGTAACACCTGGTCAACAGGTGGGTTGTATCACTCTAGGTAACACCTGGTCAATAGGTGGGTTGTATCACCGTAGGTAACACCTGGTCAACATGTGGGTTGTATCAGCCCAGGTAACACCTGGTCAACAGGTGGGTTGTATCACCCCAGGTAACACCTGGTCAACAGGTGGGTTGTATCACCCCAGGTAACACCTGGTCAACAGGTGGGTTGTATCACTCTAGGTAACACCTAGTCAACAGGTGGGTTGTATCACCCCAGGTAACACCTGGTCAACAGGTGGGTTGTATCACCCTAGGTAACACCTAGTCAACAAGTGGGTTGTATCACCCTAGGTCTCACCTGGTCAACAGGTGGGTTGTATCACCCTAGGTAACACCTGGTCAACAGGTGAGTTGTATCACCATTGGTAACACCTGGTCAACAGGTGGATTGTATCACCCTAGGTAACACCTGGTCAATAGGTGGGTTGTATCACCGTAGGTAACACCTGGTCAACAGGTGGATTGTATCACCCTAGGTAACACCTTGTCAATAGGTGAGGTGTATCACTCAAAGTAACACCTGTTCAACAGGTGGGTTGTATTACCCTAGGTAACACCTGGTCAACATGTGAGTTGTATCACCCTTGGTAATACCTGGTCAACAGGTGGATTGTATCACCTTAGGTAACACCTGGTCAATAGGTGGGTTGTATCACCGTAGGTAACACCTGGTCAACAGGTGGGTTGTATCAGCTTAGGTAACACCTGGTCAACAGGTGGGTTGTATCAAACTATATAACACCTGGTCAACAGTTGGGTTGTATCACCCTAGGTAACACCTGGTCAACAGTTGGGTTGTATCACCCTAGGTAACACCTGGTCAACAGTTGGGTTGTATCACCCTAGGTAGCACCTGGTCAACAGGTGGGTTGTATCACCCTAGGTAACACCTGGTCAATAGGTGAGTTGTATCACTCCAGGTAACACCTGGTCAACAGGTGGGCTGGAAAATAAACCCCAGATATTGCAAGAGATTTTCCCTAACTGTTCGCGTATTATTATTATTATTATTATTATTATTATTATTATTATTATTATTATTATTATTATTACTATTATTATTATATTATTTTTAGTTATTATTATTAGTAGTAGTAGTAGGAATATTAGTAGCACTAGTAGTAGTAGCAGTGGTAGTATTAATAGCTGTAGAGGTAGTAGTAGCAACAGTGGCGGTAATAGTAGTAGAAGTGGTGGTGGTAGTAGCAGTAGCCAATGGTAATAGTCGTACTAGTACTAATAGTAGTAGTAGCAGAAGTAGGAGTAATAGCAGTGGTAGTAGTAATAGTAGTAGTAGTAATAATAATAGTAGTAGTAATAGTAGTAGTAGTAATAGTAGTGGTAGTAGTAGTTTAACTATAGTTACGGGGGTTAGATCCTCCGTCGTTAATGACTACGCAGAAACACTACATCTGGTGCCAGGATTTCCCAAGCACAGCCCAACACATAATGTCAACAAAACAGAAAGATGCGTATTTGGCACGGCACACACACACACACACACACACACACACACACACACACACACACACACACACACACACCCTGCGTAACATTAAATATTTTGACATAACAATAATGAGAAAGTCCATAATAAAACAAATCCAGATGTAATTAAAAATGTCTATCAAAGGATTGACTCCTCTAATAAAAATTACATAATTCCGTGTGTAGATGCTTTGAGGGACTTCCTCTTGTTTATCCTCTAAAATCACGTCGAAATTAGTGGTGTCTGCCTGCACATAAATTCATTTTACGTGTAATGAGTTTTCGCGTTTCCACAAAAGACTGAAAAAAATGACTTTAATAAGATTGTAATTTCAGGATCTTCCCCGCCCTGTTAGGGGTTAGTGTTCTGATTGAAAGTTGTCTTTCCTGCCTTCAGGGGGTGGAAATGTGTGCGTCTGAAGCAACTGTAATGTTGATAAGGAGGTGGAAAACGTTTCTCTAAAGAGGATTTCGTCTTTCATAAGGACTGTGGTGGCAGTTTTTCTTGTCAGGCTGTGTGTAACGACCCGCTGTGACACACATCAGGCTCCTGTGTCCTCCTCCTCACAGGAAGTCACAGTCTGCTGTTAGGTCAGCCCGTCCTCTGAATGACACTGTGGCGACGATAGTCAGATGGGGAACTAGCAACCCATCCTAGCCGACAAATTTGCCGCAAAGCGTATGTGTAAGTAAATAGGTAAGTTTATTTAAGCACAGGCACACGTAACTACAATTATAATACATAGTGTAAGTTACCTAGGATAACGCAAAACGGTTAGGCAAAGTAGTAGTTAGGAAGACGCGACTACCAATGGCACTCGTCATTGGTAGTTGTGTCTCGGGTAAAGAGAATGGGACTTGTGACTTTCTCGCATTTGTCTGGGTACTTGGACTGGGCTCTGGGTTTCTCACTCGTATCTATGGTAGAGGGACTGAGATTATTGTGTCTCATTCTGTGGACTGGGGTAATGAAGAGAGCTATCAATATGACAGTTTTCTGAACACTATACATGCTGCCCAAATAACATTTATCCCATATAAAGAAATTAGATCGAATAGAAATGACCCAAAATGGATGAATAATAGGCTCAAATATCTTTTAGGGCAGAAGAAAGGAATTTATAGGCGTATCAAAAGAGGTGAGGGTCATCTTATGAGTCAGTATATTGACATTAAGAGGGACGTTAAAAAGGGGATAAGAAAAGCTAAACGGGACTACGAAATTAAAGTTGCTAGGGATTCGAAAACTAACCCAAAAAGTTTTTTCCAGGTGTATAGAACAAAAGTTAGAGATAAGATAGGTCCCCTTAAAAATAATTATGGGTATCTTACTGACAAAGAGAATGAAATGTGCTCTATTTTTAATAATTATTTTCTCTCGGTTTTCACTCAGGAAGACACTAATAATATCCCAAGAATTAGGTATTTTAGTGGGCCTGAAGAAGATAAATTATGTAGTATCACAGTCACTAGCGAAATGGTTATCAAACAGATAGACCGTTTGAAGCAAAATAAATCGCCAGGCCCTGATGAGCTTTTTCAAGGGTTCTTAAGGAATGCAAAATAGAACTCTGTGAACCCTTAACTAACATTTTTAACCTATCTCTTCAAACAGGTGTAGTGCCGGATACGTGGAAGATGGCTAATGTAATTCCTATTTTTAAAGCAGGGGACAAGTCGTTACCATCAAATTACCGCCCAATAAGTCTAACATCAATTGTAGGCAAATTACTAGAGTCGATTATAGCTGATAACATAAGAAGCCATCTCGATAGGCATAATTTGATTAATGATACTCAGCATGGATTCACCAGGGCCGTTCCTGCCTAACTAATTTATTAACTTTTTCAGTAAGGCTTTTGAGGCAGTTGATAATGATAAAGAATTCGATATTGTTTATTTGGATTTTAGTAAGGCTTTTGATAGAGTACCACATCAGAGACTGTTAAAGAAAGTGGCTGCTCATGGCATTGGGGGAAAAGTGTTGTCATGGATCGAGTCATGGCTCACCAATAGGAAGCAGAGGGTGTGCATAAATGGGGTTAAATCGGAGTGGGGATCTGTAACAAGTGGCGTTCCTCAGGGATCGGTTTTGGGCCCGTTGTTGTTTATAATATATATATAAATGACCTTGACGAGGGAATTTCTAGTGATATGAGCAAATTCGCTGATGACACGAAGATAGGTAGGATAATCGATTCAGACGTAGATGTCAGTGAACTACAGGAGGATTTAGACAAACTCAATTCCTGGTCAGAAAAATGGCAGATGCAGTTCAATGTAGATAAATGCAAAGTTCTAAAGCTCGGGAGTGTCCATAACCAGAGCACTTATAAGTTAAATAACGTAGAACTTAGCCATACAGATTGCGAGAAGGACTTGGGGGTGATGGTAAGCAGCAACCTTAAACCAAGACAGCAATGCCTAAGCGTACGTAATAAGGCAAATAGATTACTGGGATTTATATCAAGAAGTGTTAGCAACAGAAGTCCAGAGGTTATATTACAGCTTTATACATCATTAGTAAGGCCTCACCTAGATTACGCAGCTCAGTTCTGGTCTCCATATTACAGAATGGACATAAATTCGTTAGAAAACATTCAGCGTAGAATGACTAAATTAATACATAGCATTAGAAATCTTCCTTACGAAGAAAGATTGAAGACCCTTAAATTACATTCACTTGTAAGACGTAGAATGAGGGGAGATATGATCGAGGTATACAAGTGGAAAATGGGTATTAACAAAGGGGATATAAATAAGGTCTTGAAGGTATCTCTCCAAGAGAGAACCCGCAATAATGGATTCAAGTTAGATAAGTTTAGATTTAGAAAGGATATAGGAAAGTATTGGTTTGGAAATAGGGTAGTTGATGAGTGGAACAGTCTGCCTAGTAGGGTTATTGAAGCAAGGACCTTGGGTAGTTTTAAATTTAGGTTGGATAAATTCATGAGTGAAAGGGGTTGGATTTGAGTGGGAATTGCACATGAGTAAATAAAATTATCAAAGCTTATTTCTTGGATAGCATTGAAAATTAGGTTGAACAAATATTCTGTTAGTGGGATGGAATGTGAAGGACCTGCCTAGAATGGGCCAACAGGCCTGCTGCAGTGTTCCTCCTTTCTTATGTTCTTATGTTCTTATGTTCATCCGTGTCTGGGACATAGGGACTGAAATTGCTTTGTTTCCTCACCTAAAGTTTACGGCGTTTAACAACAGCAAGCACGTCAATGACCTCACACTAGAGTCTACACTAGAGCCTAAACTAAGAGTCTCTTCTAGAGTCTACAAAAGCATCTGCACTAGAGTCTATCCAAGGCAAATTCAGATGCCCTTGATTTGTCAATTAACAGTTCATTGTGCATATTTTTATTAGCTTTCATTACCCAGGCATGTGTAATAATTTAATATCGTTTGAAAAATTCATTGTAAATATAATAAACATTCGGTATTGTGTATATTTTACAGAAGGCGAGGTGGTGACCAGTTAAGCCAGGATGGACAGGCGACTTTCAGCGTTTCCATAGGCAAGTACCAGCCTTCTGTGTACACTTTTGTACTGATTACCTCATCTTCCACTGTCTCGTCTGTACAGTTCTACAGGACTGAGGGACTGATGAGGTTTTCTACCGTCTTCGTAAATCATCTCTGTACTGAATTGAAAAATGCCACTGGTTAGCGAAAACGTTTTGGAACAGGTGTTGCCCAGGTGTTGCCCAGGTGTTGCCCAGGTGTTGCCCAGGTGTTGCCCAGGTGTTGCCCAGGTGTTACCCAGGTGTTACCCAGGTGTTGCCCAGGTGTTGCCCAGGTGTTGCCCAGGTGTTACCCAGGTGTTACCCAGGTGTTGCCCAGGTGTTGCCCAGGTGTTACCCAGGTGTTATCCAGGTGTTACCCAGGTGTTGCCCAGGTGTTACCCAGTGTTGCCCAGGTGTTACCCAGGTGTTACCCAGGTGTTACCCAGTGTTGCCCAGGTGTTACCCAGGTGTTACCCAGGTGTTACCCAGGTGTTACCCAGGTGTTGCCCAGGTGTTACCCAGGTGTTACCCAGGTGTTACCCAGGTGTTACCCAGGTGTTACCCAGTGTTGCCCAGGTGTTACCCAGGTGTTACCCAGGTGTTACCCAGGTGTTGCCCAGGTGTTACCCAGGTGTTCCCAGGTGTTACCCAGGTGTTACCCAGGTGTTAAGCAGGTGTTACCCAGGTGTTAAGCAGGTGTTACTCAGGTGTTACCCAGGTGTTACCCAGGTGTTGCCCAGGTGTTGCCCAGGTGTTACCCAGGTGTTACCCAGGTGTTACCCAGGTGTTGCCCAGGTGTTACCCAGTGTTGCCCAGGTGTTACCCAGGTGTTACCCAGGTGTTACCCAGTGTTGCCCAGGTGTTACCCAGGTGTTACCCAGGTGTTACCCAGGTGTTACCCAGGTGTTACCCAGGTGTTGCCCAGGTGTTACCCAGGTGTTGCCCAGGTGTTGCCCAGGTGTTACCCAGGTGTTACCCAGGTGTTACCCAGGTGTTACCCAGGTGTTACCCAGTGTTGCCCAGGTGTTACCCAGGTGTTACCCAGGTGTTACTCAGGTGTTACTCAGGTGTTACCCAGGTGTTACCCAGGTGTTACCCAGTGTTGCCCAGGTGTTAAGCAGGTGTTACCCAGGTGTTACTCAGGTGTTACTCAGGTGTTACCCAGGTGTTACCCAGGTATTGCCCAGGTGACTAATTCCTCATCCTGTCGGTATCGTACATCGTGATTGTAATGCTTCTCACAGTTAACTACCTTTGTTATTGTTCTCATTTTGTAGTAGATAGAATTGCAGGAGGTTTTGAAGAAATTTTTTAACAGTTTTCTTTATTTCTTTTATCTTTGCTGATGCAACTTACCAGAGGTACAGAGAGAACACAAAGGCACAACACCGTGACTGGAACAACACACAAATGCCCCGTACGTAGGAGTGTGACTCTGTAAATGGTCCAAGTCGGACCGAAACGTCGTCGTAAGCTCCCCTCTTCTATGTGCGGGTTATTTGTGTGCCAGAGGTACATGTAGTCCAGCCGAAGCCTCTGCCAGTAGCGTCATCCGAACATCTGCTGATTTTGTTGGATGTATCGAACACGTGGCTCCTACATGATGACAAAAATATAATCCACTGTATTTCTGCCTTTCACCACCATCAACAGTGAAAAATGTTGCGACACAATGTGGCAAACCTTTGCTTTGTGTGAATCCATTAATATTATCAGACAACTGTTCTTTAACTCTCTATAGTAATCTGTTAAGTATGTTTTTATAGGATTAAATCGTTGTCTTATTATGTTCTTGTTCTGGTAGCTTGTGTGTATGTACTCACCTAATTGTGGTTGCAGGGGTCGAGACTCAGCTCCTGGCCCTGCCTCTTCGCTGTCTGCTACTGGGTCTCTGCTCTCCCTGCTCCATGAGCTTTATCATACCTTGTCTTAAAACTATGTATGGTTCCTGCCTCCACTATATCTTTCTCTAGTCCATTCCACTTCCTGACTACTCTGTGGCTGAAGAAATGTTTCCTGACATCCCTTTGACTCATCTGAGTCTTCAGCTTCCAGTTGTGTCCCCTTGTTTCTGTGTTCCCTCTCTGAAACAACCTGTCACTATCTACCTTGTCAATTCCCCGCAGTATTTTGTATGTCGTTATCATGTCTCCTCTGACCCTTCTTTCCTCCAGTGTTGTTAGTCCTATTTCCTCAATCTTTCTTCATAAGACAGACCCCTGAGTTGTGGAACTAACCTTGTCGCAAACCTTTGCACTTTCTCCAGTTTCCTTACGTGCTTGACCAGGTGTGGGTTCCAGACTGGTGCTGCATATTCTAGTATGGGCCTGACGTACACGGTATACAGTGTCTTGAACGATTCCTTGTTAAGGTAACGGAACGCTAATCTAAGGTTTGCCAGACGCCCATATGCTGCCGCAGTTATCTGGTTGATGTGTGCCTCCGGAGACGTGCTTGGCGTTATACTCACTCCAAGGTCTTTCTCCTTTGCCGAGGTTTGTAGCCTTTGTCCGCCCAGCTTGTACTCTGTCAGCGGTCTTCTTTGCCCTTCTCCGATCCTCATGACTTTGCATTTGGAGGGATTGAATTCGAGAAGCCATCTGCTAGACCAGATGTCGAGCTTGTCCAGGTCTGTTTGCAGCCCTGCCTGGTCCTCTTCCGATGTGATTCTCCTCATTATTTTCATATCATCCGCGAATAGAGACACTTCTGAGTCTATCCCGTCCGTCATGTCATTTACATATACCAGGAATAACACTGGTCCTAGGACTGACCCCTGCGGTACACCGCTCGTCACAGGCGCCCACTGTGATACCTCACCACGCACCATGACCCGTTGTTGCCTCCCTTTGAGGTATTCCTGATCCATTCCAGTGCCCTTCCTGTTATACCTGCTTGTTCTTCCAGCTTCTTTACTAATCTCATGTGAGGAACTGTGTCGAAGGCCTTCCTGCAGTCCAGGAAAATGCAATCAACCCACCCTTCTCTCTCCTGCCTTACCTCTGTTACTTTATCATAGAACTCTAGGAGGTTTGTTACACAGGATTTGCCTTCCCGGAATCCGTGCTGTCTGGTGTTTATTATCCTGTTCCGCTCAAGGTGTTCCACCATTCTTTTCCTGATGATTTTCTCCAGGACTTTGCACACTATACATGTAAGTGACACCGGTCTATAGTTTAGTGCCTCTTTTCTGTCTCCTTTTTTAAAAATGGGGACTACGTTGGCCTTCTTCCATACCTCAGGTAGCTGCCCAGTTTCAAGGGATGTGTTGAATATTATGGTAAGTGGCACACTCAGTACCTCAGCTCCTTCCCGAAGAACCCACGGGGAGATATTGTCCGGACCCATCGCCTTTGAGGTATCGAGGTCACTGAGTAACTACTTCACTTCCTCCTCAGTTGTGTGTATGCCCTCTAGCACTTGGTACATCCCTTGTTGGTGACGAACTATGTCCTGCCTACCCAGCTGCCTTCCTTCCTCCATTGTGAATACTTCCTTAAACCTCAAGTTGAGCTCCTCACATACCTCTTGATCATTACTTGTGAGTTCCCCATCTTCTCTCCTCAGCCTTATCACCTGGTCCTTGACTGTTGTCTTCCTTTTGATGTGACTGAACATCAG